>OY804552.1:4682500-5211869 GCA_963680865.1 Spergularia marina | reverse complement strand
AACCCAAACCAGCGGTTACATTGTAAGAACCGGTGGGTTCATGTCGTTTTGATGGGGGTGATCTGAACCATTTTCGTATATATGTTAAAATATTACTATGACGTAATCCGATTTTTTTATTTGGTTGAATCGGTCAAACCTCTTAATCCGTGAACCCCCGAGGCTACCGATTCGGTCATTAGTTTTTTATAATTACTCGTATTATTGATCGAGATAGGTCATTGATTCATTGCGTTACTATTTAATAAGATGACAAAAGCTCCTGAGATGAATTTTGTAAGTTATATAAAGAAATCAACTGCATCTACGATATTAAACTCGATACCTCTAATTAATGTCATTGAGTTTCTTGACAACTTTTTTTTTGAGAATCGAAATTGGAGAATTGCTACCCACCTATATTAGATGGGCGAGTTTCTTGACAACTTGATCAAAGTATAATTAGGGGTCGAAAAGTTCATTTTGAGACTTGTTTTAGTGGCCGTCCATTTCAAAAGGGTGGCATAGTTGGTAGGCTACTATTATTGCAACAAATTGATGTCAACTCACGACATTTTACGATGAGCTTTTTTGGTTGTAAAATATCGACAAAAACATCAAATTCCAATCGATCATCAGTGTGACCGCTGATCTCTTAAGTTTTCTTCGTTATGTTCCTGAATTCACTTTTCTAATAACATTCTTTTTTTTTTTCTTTGAGCAATTTGCAATTTAATCACATCTCTTTTAAGGACCTTCCTAATGAGAAAATCAAAGCACTAATTTATTCAATTGACCTTTGCATGTAACCGTACAATTAAAATTAACATATGTTGTGATATAATCATACACCTTCATTAGCATGGAGTAATTAAATAAAAACATACGGAGTACATGCATTGAGCAAAGCCGCCTCATAGATCGATGGTCTTTATTTTATTTTATTTTCATATTAGCACTAGATTTTGATATCTTTTACGAAGTAAAGTATTACAGAATCGAAAAATAAAAGTGAAGTATTTCAAGTCATTGTCTCTTCGACATGGTTAGAAATTTGCCTCCCTTTTCTAACAAGTTATACGCATGAATAAATTCTCTTCCTTAATGACTTATCTTCATTAGTGGAGGGGGCACTTAATTATCATTATCACATCACATGCAGAGCATTTAAATGAGGCAATTAACCATACTATAAGCTGGTCCCTTTCTCTAAAAGAGAGAGCAAACCCAAAGAAGTAAATGGCAGAACGATTTTTTGAAGTAATTCTAAAAAAAATAAATGGTTAAATAAAATGGGTCGGGAAAAAACTTGTTCAACATAATGGGGTGCAAGTCGCCCATTTGTAAAACCGCCAAGGAGCATGACGGTTTTAGGACTTGTGAACCGTAAAACAAAAATCTCAAATTTTGTGAACATTAAAACCGCCACGGGCCCTGGAGGCTTTACAATTCACAAAAAAAAAAAAGAAGTCTTAAAACCGCATATGGTTGTGGCGGTTTTACATATGGGTGACGTGCATCCCATATGATTGAACAAGTTTTTTTTCCCCCCATTTTATTTACGGAGTAACATTTTTTTTCGAGCACTATTTCGTTAAATTGTTCAAGCTTCAAAACTACAGCAAAATCTCTCTCTGTTTGTTTTTTTTTTTTTTTTTTTTTTTGTGGGTGGTGTGTGTGTTCCTCTCATGCTATGGGCTTCAAGTCTATGAGGAATGGAAAGAAACATTGTTCTAACAAAGCCAGGCCCAACCCTTTTTACAAAGAAGACTTCTACGTTTATGCTGTGTTTGGTAAGTAGGACAATCATTTAGCCATTATGGAGAACCACCTTCAATTTTACCATTTTTTTGGGAATCACCTATTTAAGTGTTTTTTTTTTGTGGAGAATCACCAAATATAAATAAAACCAAGGAGTAGACCCATTTACTTACTCAAACCACCCTCCCAACACCTCTAACCGCCACTAGTCAACACCAATCACCACTCCGCGACTGTCCCCACTCACCGCCGACAAAGTCACGCCGACCACCACCTTCCCCTGCCTCCTTGTACTTCACCCTCCACGACCCTTTTCGCTCTCTCCCCATCTTCTCGGTTTTCGGCCACTCCAACCTACCCCGCAACTAACCATTCTTCTTTTCGTTGGCCCATCTCTGACCTGCATCACTCTTTTCCTTATGACGCCACCCCATAATTGCTAGACGTGGAGAGATAGAAAACCAAGTTGAGAAAAAGAAGAAATAAGAATAAAATGGGGGGGGGGGGAGTTTAGCGGGTGGTGTGGAGTATGGTTGCCGGCGATCGACGACCATGTTGGTGGTATGGTAGCTAAGGTGGTGATTGGTGTTGGTGGGTGGTGGTTAGAGGTGTTGAGAGGGTGGTTTGGGTGAAGAGGTGATTTTATCCCTTGGTTTTTGCTTTTACCCAAAAAACAGTGAAAGTTAGTGGTTCTCTATAAATAAAATTTCGATTTTTCTAACGTGCATCGAGAGTCAAATAATAACCTGCTCGGTAGACTATTCGTTTTCACATTAGAACAATAGAAAAGCGGAGGCTAGGAGTATTATTCTTCCTCCGGATAAAAGGGCCAACTTCAACATCGACGGCTCGAACCTGGACACACACACCCTATAATATTATTCAGAGCTGTTGAAACATGAAATCAGTGCGAAACGTGTTTGAGATACATCAACACACACATACACACCCACAATGTCGGGGAAGAACAAGCCAAAGCGGCAACAACATCATGCTCATCGCCGCCACGAAACTGAAGCTTGGATCGTCAAGCCTCTCCATGGCCACCCACCAATCGATGAAAAATCACCCAATTTTACCCATAATAATAATAATAATGATCAAGATCAAATTCATCATCATACTCAAGATGCTGCAGTAGAACAACAACCAGAAGCCTCATCAAGCTCAACTTTTAGGCCTTCTAGAGGAAGAAATCGCAGACGGGCATCTACAAATCGCGGTTCCCGGGTCGAAAAACCCGATACCGGGTCGAAAACTGAGGTGGGTGGGTCGAGTAATGGGGAAAGAGATGGTGGCCAGGTGGTGGATGAGAGAGAAAGTGATAGAATTGGTGTGGTTGAGGAGAGAGAAAAGGAGGTGGTGGTGAAGGAGGAGGAGAAGGTGGATGAGAGGGTTGAGGAGGGTGGTTGTAGTGGTGGTAGTGGCGGCGGTGGTGGTGGCGGTGGTGGTGTTGATGATGCTTTGAGAAGATTGGAAGAATTGCAGGTTGGGGTTGAAAAGGTTGAATTGTCTGAGGATGAGGTTAAAACTAATGATCAACTTCAAGAAGATGAGGTAAATTTTTTGAGTAATTAATTTGTGTATTTGTGTGTGAGTGAGTCTTAAAATTTTATACATGATATGCAATTTTTGCTGTTATTGTTTGTGTGTGTTTTTCTTTTTTTTTGTAATTTGAACTCAAATGTTATGCTCAAAGTTATGTTTGGTGATTGGTAAATTGTACTGTATGAGTGAATGGATCAATGGAACAATGAGGGGGGTGCAATAGAAATTAGGAGTGAATGGATCAATGGAACAATGAGGGGGGTGCCATAGAAATTAGGAGTGAATGGATCAATGGAACAATGAGGGGGGTGCAATAGAAATTAGGAGAATCCGGTTTTCGCAGATGATAATTGAGGTAGATTGTCATGGGAATTCTGTAGTAAAGTTAGTTACTTTGAGAGTGTCTGGTGTATGGTGAGCTTTGGTAAGGCAAAAGATTGGGACGCAATTAAAATAAGGAGAATTCGTTTTTGCAGATGATAATTGAGGTAGATTTTCATGGGACTTCTGTAGTAAAGTTAGTTACTTTGCGAGTGTCTGGTGTGTGGTGAGTTCTGGCAAGGCAAAAGACTGGAATATGTGAGATTTGGTGTTTGGGCTTTACATGGTTGAGGACTTGAGGATGCTCTACTCTTGAAGGAAGCTGAACCCAGTAGGAAATTTTCGTGGAAATGTCTTTAAAGTTATCGTATATAATCATTATTAGTTCCCTCAAAAAAACGATATCATTATTCGTTGAGTGATGAATTAATCAATCAAGGAACATTGTACTCGCTCTTAGCTGGCTTTGATGTTGTCTACACTTTGAATTAGGATATGAGGTTTTTTACGTAGAGATGTGGCTGGAAGATAAATTAGAACCATTGGAGGATCGTAAGATTGCCAGGGTTTGGAGAGTTAAAGATTGGTTCTATATCAAGCTACTCTTTTTGGTATTTCTCCGCAAGAGTGTTCGAGTGTTTGTCCTTCAGTAATACATTGAATTCCAGTGTACATTGTGCCTACGTAGTTTGTTTACCTTTTTTATGAGAATTTATTTTTCTAATTTAATTGGTATCTCTGTTCAGTTGCTTGCTATGGAGTCCATATACGGAGACAGGGTCTACACCTTAGAAAAACGAGAGGGTTTGCGATGTTTCCAGGTTTTTTCTCCACCGAATGTTAAATTACTATCATGCATTTAAGCTCCATTAGCTGATGAAGTTTCATCCCTGTGCAGCTTCACCTAGACACTGAACTTCCCAGTCAATATCCTGTGTTGGCAAAGCTAAAAACAGCAACTCATAGCAATTCCGAAGCTGATGTCTCTGATGAATTTACGTATAATTTCAGTGTCCAGTACCTGCCACCAATTATATTGACATGTTTGTTGCCTAGATCTTACCCAAGTCGTTGCCCACCATTGTTCACTATTTCAGTGAAGTGGTTGCACGAATCTAGTATTTCCAAACTTTGTTCTGAGCTAGACACATTGTGGAATGAGCAACCAGGCCAAGAAATCCTTTACCAGTGGATAGAATGGTTATACAGTTCTACTCTGCCGCACCTTGGATTTGATGAAGAACTTGTGCTTGGCCCATATGATATGGAAAGCAGTTCAGATCGGCGTGCATTCTCTGGAAGGGTCTCTCCCGATGTTGATATCCCATCACTGAAGAGTTATAATAAAGAGAGATTACACGAGAACTTCCTCAACGGCTTTCACAGATGTTGCATCTGTTTTAGCGAGTATGCTGGTATTCCTAACTCTCATTTTATGTGGTGCCTTCAACTCGAGTAATCTAAATCTTTTAATTCATGTTTTTTTTTTGGTTACTGTTAGTAAGAATGTTGTATTATTACTTCTTTTTTTTGTTTTTGCTTGGCGACCTTTGTTTTTTTATTTTATTTTAGGGAACTTCTAAATGTCTTAATCCTGCTGGACTTGCTTATGTGCTATTATAGTGATTGAGGTGTAGGTCATGCTTCTTGTTGGCCCTATGAAATTACAATATCACAATATCAACATTGCTTTAATGCCTGCACAGATGCTACCGTCAAATGGGGTAGAGTGGGGGGGGGGGGGGCACATGTATTCAGCCTTACCTGCTTTGATTAGAACGAGAAGCTGTTTCTCCTTGATGGTCTTCTTCAATGTTGATCATTTTGATTTTTGTTTGGTCTCAGTTTCGCTAATTGTTAAGAGTAGCTGAGCCAATCTTTTACAAGAACTAAAGTGTCCGTTGAGTTTTGTATTCTTGTCAGTAGCTTAATGGTACAGTGTAACTGGAGAGTGGAAAGTCTTCACTCTCTACGTTTGTAAGATAATATATCGGTCTGCTGTAACTAATCTTATTCTAAACCAGTGAAAACAGTTCTTTACAAGAGACGAGTTACTGAAGAACTTGTAAAAGGGTTTAAGGTATTCCAAATTAGTCCTGCTATGAACATATATAGAGGTTGTCGGACCATACTTCAGCATTGGGTTTCTTATGGCCTGTTTTTTTTTTTCAACGGGGGGGGGGGGGGGGGATTCTTATGGCATACGGTGTAATATACATCAAGATAATGATAATGTATGAAATGGTGAGATTCCTGGCATGATTCTCTTTACCCTCTGTCTTTCATAATGTGCGATCAATACCCGTTTACCTTTGTGAGCTCACTTTAGTTTTTTTGTCTCCCCTTTTTCTCACTTTTAAATTGTTATATTTCTAGAACATTTCCTTTTGACAGTTGCACTAAAGGGCTCCGAATTATATTAGAACATACGGCTTTGTTATTGTTGTTGGGTGATGTGACGGTCCTTTCAGTCTATAGGGAGACATGTCCTGTCAAGAAGAGTAAATGAATTAGCCCCAAAATTTGTGTTACAATGTGTCACAATCATCCTAGTGAAATGAACTGTTACACAATGCCTAGAAGGGTATCCCGTGCCCACTCATCATTGCCTCGCTTCGCATGATTAATTGAACATGTAGAGGAGACTTTGGCTTAGATGGTGCTTTATGTAGCTCAAAATTATTCAAAAAATGAGTGATTACTATTTCTTGGTTTGCAATATGGGTTCTGCTTTTTTATTCAACATATGCATTTTTCTTTTGGTGTGTTAAAGTTAGTTTCAACTGGAGATAGGCTGACAGATTTTGAACATTAGACAATTTCGTGAGCTTCCACGTTGAATTTCTAAACTTTCATAATGTCTCCAGAGGATAAGCGTGACAACTGTCCTTTGGATGTACCGCGTGGTTCGTGGATGAAAATTCAGGAAGAATTGACCTTTGAAATGCAACAAAACAGTCATAGCCAACTTCAGTAGGCTCTTCTGTTTTTGTCTTATTAAAGTTAAAATTAAAATTAAAATTGAAGGAGCACAAATGTAAATATGTATATTTATCCTAATTGTTATTGTTTCTTTCCTTTTTTTCCATTTCTAATGGAGCTAAAGACTAACTATTCTTTGGTTTTTGGGATATAATGGAATAGAGCAAGATGGCTCATAAAACTGTGCGTGCTTCTTTTTTTGTGAAGTAGCTGTCAGTCGGTGCGACTCTCGAATCAATTTTCATTTTGGGTCACCTGTGCGCAGCCTCTCTATGTTTCAATAGGGGTAAGGCTTGCGTGCATCCGACCCTCCTTACCCCCGCCTTATGGCGGGACCTTTAAGGCACTGGGGTAAATATGTTGTTATATGTTGTTATTGTTTCTTTCCTCTGGATGTTAGTGTTTTATTACCTTCTTCCTATTGTTCATTCATTAGATCTCTGTTTTCTTTTCTTCTTATCAGGAACGGAATTTTTGAGATTGCCGTGTGATCATTTCTTTTGTGTTAAATGCATGAAGACTTACGCCAGTGTTCATGTGAAGGAAGGCACAGTAAACCAACTTCAATGTCCTGATACTAAATGTGGAGGCATGATTCCGCCTGGTCTATTGAAACTAGTTTTAGGGGATGAAGAATTCGAACGCTGGGAATCATTGATGTTGCAGAAAACTCTTGATGCAATGTCTGATGTAACTTATTGTCCAAGATGTGAAACAGCTTGTCTCGAAGATGAAGATGAACATGCTCAGTGCTCAAAGTGCTTCTTCAGTTTCTGCACACTCTGCAGGGAGCGACGTCATGTGGGGATAGAATGCATGACCCCTGAGATGAAGCTTAAGGCACTGGAGGTAATATCTTTGGAATCTGTTACCTTCTTTAATATGAAACTATGTTTCGACTACCCGCTACTATAGTGAAAAAGTTCAGTTGACGTAGCATACATGCGGTGAACACTGACCACCAAATGTGATAACTTGAAATTGAAACTTTCAGCCCATTCCGCTTGTGTAGCGGAAGATGCTTTACGATGACAGCTATATTTGCTGTAGTGTTCATCTTGAGGGAGGGCAAGGGAGGGTATGCCAAGTATCGTGTCATGTCATCTCTATAATGTTAGCAATAAAATAAAACTCAATATGACAAATGAATATATTACTGGAATTAAAATAATAAAATTATATTCTTTGGGATTCACTTTAATATCAAATGTATAAATATGTGTAAGTATTACACTATAAATGTTCATTAAATGAAAATGCATCAGTTTTGACGAGTCTTTAAATTATTTTGTTGATATAAACAATAAGAAGCGGGAATCACAATATTATTACATGAGAGTTTGACTTTTGATCCTCTTAAGTTCTTATATATCATAAGAACAATTAGTACTATTATATGTATTCATGAGTAACCGGGCAACACCAGATTAAAATGCAAGAATAGTGATGTTCTTGTTTTGATATTGATGCCTTCAGGATCGCCAAAATTCATCTAATCTTAAGGGTGGACAAAGGGCAAAGGAGCGTGAGTTGATTAATGAAATGCTTAGTCTAAAGGAAATATTCCGCGATGCCAGGCAATGCCCATCCTGTAAGATTGCCATTTCTAGAACTGAAGGATGCAATAAGATGGTGTGCTCAAATTGTAAGCAGTACTTCTGCTACCGTTGCAGCAAAGCAATTGATGGTTATGATCATTTCAGGTTTGTGCTAATTTACTTGCAATAAATATGGTATTTGTCACTGAAACGTCACTTACCCAATAAAATTTCTGCTGTTGAAAGGTCTTCATCGTGTGAACTCTTTCCACAACAAATGGTCCAAGCATGGGAAGCACAAGTAAATGTGCGTCGGGAGATTGGTCAATATCTTGCCGCAAATCAAAATGGGAGGACCAAGCCTTGTCCTATCTGTCGTCAGCAGAATGCTAAGGTGAGTAGAGTGATTATTGTGGGTAATTATGCACATCTAGTATTGCAGCTGCTTTTTTTTTCGACTCTCTTCTGTTTCTGTTGTGGTCATGACTAAGGAGTTTTATTCACTCAAATAGCTCAAGATCATGAATTTTCACCAGTCTACTACTCTAAAGTCTAAATCATCATATGACTAATAATCACTACAATCTTGATTATCGAGTACCAATCTTTTGATGCTATCACGGTTCACCTGTCCTAAACTGACTGGACTGACACCTGCATTAGTAAATTCTGAAGATAAGAGATGGGACGAACTTAAATAAGGCAAAACATGGCTGGACTAGTACTTTCGGCTTAGAAGCGGATTGGGTTTGTGCCTTGTACAGAGGTCTTAGCTAAAATTATTTTTGGAGTTCAAGGATTTTTGACGAGATGCAATCATCCATACTCATATTTTCAGTTTGTGTTTCAACTTTGTGTACGCCAGTAGAAGTTAGTTTCTATTTTTGTATACCTGTACAATTAACTTGTGGTCTCCACAAACTGTTATATTCTGCGGAATGAAAATTGGAATGATGGACATCCTTCATCTTTTCACGTTTTAAAATCACATGTGTACCATAAAAAATGGTCTTGCAGTGAGGATAGAGCCATAACTGGTGAGTGGTGCGTCGATTCTGAGGATGGACAAGGGCGGCAACCTAAGGAAATAAGGAATAGAGGGAGATGGAGATAGAAAAGAGGGGGGAGGGGGGGGGGAACGGTGGGTGCTTGGAGTGTTTCATGTATGGTAGGTGTAGTGGAAATCTGTGGAGAAAAGTGAAGGCTTGCCCGTGCCTAATTTGTTATCTTCATTTCCATTGTGATAGATCCCGCACCCCCACTCAAAACCAAGCACAAAGTTCGTACCATTCCATTGGTTTACTTTACCCTATCTTACCTATTATTATTACTTAAGTAAATAAATGGGCTTGGAAGAAAATTGAATCTGCAGAATCTTGAAACTGGAAACTGCACTGGACGAATGGCTAGCATCTCTTTTATGAAGTGTGAATCAGCTTGTCCAGTTTTCTTGTCTGGGCACCAGTCTTTGAACAATGTAGCTGCAGACCTGCAGTTATTATTGTTTGTGTAGCACACCTTGGCACATCATGGGTTTATTTGTGATTTATGAGGCGATACCAGATCCACCACTACACGCATCTAAGTGTACTTATACATGGACATGTTAGCTGGTCGTATGTGTGTGTGTAGAAGCTGTTAGTTTCTTCTGGGATATACGAAATTGCTTACTTACCTCTATTCTTTTGCAGGGTGGAAACAACAATCACATCTTCTGTTGGTCTTGCCAAAATCACTATTGCTATCAATGTGGTAAGAGCGTGCAGCGTGCTGCTCAACATTATGTGCCCAGCGGCTGTAAACAGCATTCAGCCGATTAGGATCTCAAACCATGTTCGGAAGTCATGCCATCGGATACTTTGTGGGTTAATTACTTTCCATGTTGACGTTTCCAAGATGAGAGATTCCTCAATCACCCGGCAAGTATTCAATTGGCAAGAAATTCCGAGGGCAAAAGCATATGTAGGATGAAATTTGTAAACGGTATGAATTACTCTCATTCGCAGTAGGATGAATTCGCTTCACATTAATCTTTGTATCACAAATCATATGTTCTAGAACTGATCAGGGTGAGTTTTGTTGAAGGCGATTAGGCTTTGAGTGATTTTGATCATTAAATTTGAGGGTAATTTGTCGATATTTTGTTTTTGTGGGCGACATTTAACAATACCCTTTTACTTTTGGCAAACAAACGACCCTTGAAGCATGAGCAGATCACAGGACAAAATATAACACAGACCGCTCGATACTGCGCATATAACCCGGGAAACCATGATTGCTGGGTGTGATCTGTTCTTTGAGTAAATGAATTACCTTCACTGATAATGTAAATTTAATATGTAAACAAAATTGGACAGAAAATAAATATTGATCGGCGACGTCAATTAAAGCATCTCATTCCCCTCAAAAAAAAAAATTTAAAGCATCTAACGGGAGTGTCATACTATGCTTGAACTTTGAGCATTTGGATCAAATGATAAGAAGTCGATTCAACTTAAACAGGAAAAGAAAAAATTTAATTGGTATAATTCTTTGGTTACCCTTCCTGCCTTCCAATCATAGAAAATTGAAATGTTACAAAATAACGAAAAATAATAATATTTAATGTTAGGAACAGTAACGTAACAGCAACTAAGAATAAAAAAAGCGCCAAAATAACAACAACGGGATCCGTGGCGCAATGGTAGCGCGTCTGACTCCAGATCAGAAGGTTGCGTGTTCGATTCACGTCGGGTTCAATCTCCCGATCCCTAACACGGCTTTTTTTTTCTTTGGCTGCTGTAATGTCCTTTGTAGAATTAGGGTTGGTTTTTTTTTGGTTTGCTATAAAATTTACCTTTTAACAGAAAAAAAAAAAAAATTACGGAATCACATTTAGTATACGAGTTCAACAAAAAATTCAGTACGGATTGCATTAATTTTAATACGAAGTACATGTTTACATAAGTAACTAAGACAATGTCGGGTAATCGGATCGATCAGAGTAGATCACTTATTACTGATCGATAATCTTGAGGCTTACATTAGGGACAAAGGGCAGTACAATCATGTTATTACGATTTTCGACGAACATGCCCAATTTCGAAAAAGCTGCGTAGTTATTTTGCCCCTCATTATTGCTAGAATCATACAGGTATAGGCTATCCGTCTTCGTTGATAGAATCAACGTGTTACCATCTTCTAGGACATGTAACACCTTCTTTCTATCATAATTATTAGTACTCTTGTATAATCGAGTCCACGACTTTTTCACACCGTACTCCTTCATCACCCAAACCTCGACCGACTCCTCATCATCTATAGACATGTAGAATGAGCTACGAAACGGTCCAATTAGGTGTATATGTTTTCGAGCGTAATTATGATAAGGAGGAGTATAATCAACTAAATCAAACTTCTCCTTGTCTAAATCAAATCTTAGGAGGCAACATTGGTAGTTATCTACTAACCAATGGAGAACACCATTTAGGAGCACCGGACCTTTAAATGGTTCTAACGTTACAACCCCGTGATGTTCGATGACTTGTCTACGTAATGTAGGATCCAAATCGATCCGCCTCCACTTAATCTGATCATGAGGAGTATCGTAGCCTATCTCGAGGACTTCGGCGCAAAACCTAATACACGTCTCACAATAAGGATGAGTTTGGGCGAGCGTAAGCCTGACGATCTTCAATTGACCGGTCATTATTGGACTATAACCCATACCATAGTAATTCCGAGTGGGCATCTCCGAGGTGAAGAATTGTGGAGATGGAGGAAGGACTCGACTGCGACATGTCACAGGATTTACTAGGCGTAGTATCGGTTTGATGTTATTATTGTAATTGGGTAGTAGGAGTTGAACGAGGAGCAAACCATCGTTAACGCACACGACCTTAAAACTCAGCGATTTGGTGCTTCGAAGTTCTTTAACAAACTCGTCGATGTAGACGGGTGTCACTGTCACGTCCATGTTGTTGTTGTTGTTGTTGTTTTTATGAACCCGAACCAACTCGATGACGCGTTGACGACTATCATAGGCAAGGAAACTGCATGGACGATTAGCATTGTTCGATTTTGAAATAGCGTAGCTCAATTTATTGTTGTAGCAGGCAGAAGATCGGATGACGGAGCTAAGTGGAAGCCGGTTCGCTATATTGATCAAGACTTGGAGGTGGTAGATCCGTCAACGACCTTTTCGATTTTAATCGTTTTCTTTTTCTTTCTCTTTGCTCTTCGCCGTCGTTCATCTTTCTTTGCTTTGTTATTTCTTTGGTTTGAGCGACGAATTCGTTAATTTCAAGTCGTAGGGTTCTTTTTGTAAGGGTTATGTATATAAGAAGTATTAAGGAAAGCTTTCGTTCGAGATATATTTAAGTACAAGAAAAATATAGAAAAGAAGAAGCAAGTTCAAAATCCTTGAAAGAGAAGCTTTTAATTTATAGGGAAATTTAGGAAAGGGAAATACTAAAAAAAAAGGAAAATACTAACAAAAACAAAAGGAAAATACTAAAAACAAAAAAAGGAAAATACTCCTCGATGTCGAATATAAGCAGGATAGTACGCTACGGTTACACCATAGGTTATATATACTCCATACATATGACAAGTAAGCCTAAGTCGAGGACCTCGGCATTATACGAAACGTGTTTTTTACAAAAATGTTGGTGTTGAAAATGCTTTGCTTTTTGATAATTCCTTTGTCCCACATCGGTTGGGTGAAGGAAAATTTGTGGGTTTATAAACACATTCCTCCTTGTAGTGGGTAGTGAGCAAAGACCAGGGACTCCGCGCGCGCCGCCGCCGCCGCCGTCGTTCGGTTCGGCTCGTGTTCGTGACACGTGCGCGGTGTGGTGGGGCTTCCTTTTTGGCCGGAGGTCAGTTGACGAGTCTTTTACTCAGTCTTCCGTTTTTGTCGTATTGACTGAGACTTCATTCTCAACAAGCTGATATACTTGCTCCATTATCTCCACGATTTTTGCAGCTGGAGAACTGCTTCTCCAGTGTATTTATATTCCCCTTTCTCATTCATTTTATATACACAAGATTCATATATCGTCTTATATACTACTGAGCAATACTTTGAGTTCCATCTCTGTAATTTCGAGTGCACGCAATTATGGAGCGCTGTGAAAACCTTGGGGGGCGTCGTCTGGGTTGTGGTTGCACCTGAGCCACAGGCGAAATTCGCTTCTAAGGCAGTGGATCACCACGCCACAGCAACATTAATTTAATCCGGCCACATTCAGATTAGTATTCTTCCTTTTACAACTTTGTTTTCCTTTGTAATTTCAATTTCAGTCAATTGTAATCTTTTAGCGGTAGCAATTTCACCAACAAGTTAGAAGCGAATTTTCTTTTATTGTAATATTAGAATTGCTGCTGTAATCATGGCAATTACTTTAGCCAAATCTCTTCCCGACATGTCAAAATTGGAACCATTAGATGGGACTAATTACAGGCGTTGGTCGCAGCGTTTACTGATCTTCTTCCAACAATTGGAAGTCGACTATGTTCTGTTCTCTGATGAAGGTGACAAGACGGTGGAAGTTGATTCAGACTCTACCGATGCTGCTCGTGCTCTTACTGATCAGCCTCACAACAATAATGAAGGATCAGAAGCCGAAAAGAAGAAGTTCGAGAAAGACGATATGCTGGTTCGTGGTCACCTTCTTTCACATATGAAAGACGTTATGTTCGATTTGTACTACAAGAAGAAGACTGCTGCTGCAATCTGGGCAGCCTTGGAGAAGAAGTACGCATCAGATGATGCTGGGAAAAAGAAGTACGCTACTGGCAGGTGGCTAGAGTTTAAGATGGTGGACAACAAACCTATCATGGAGCAGGTTCATGTTTACGAAAATCTGGTGGGCGAAGTCTTAGCAGAAGGAATGAAGATGTGCGAAGTTCTACAAGCCAACGTCCTCATTGAGCGCCTTCCTGAATCGTGGGCTGACTACCGAAATCGTTTGAAGCACAAGAAGAGAGACATGACCCTGGAGGAGTTGATCAATCACATGAAAATTGAAGAAGCCAATAGATTGAAGGATAAAGGAAAATCGTTGTACGAAACTGATGTAAAAGCTAATGTTGTAGAAACTTCTGTTAATGCTAATGACAGGTACAAGAAGAATTACAACAAGGCATCCAATAGTGGCGGCTGGAAGAAGAACAACCAGAAAGGGTTGGGAGTCCAGAAGCCGAAAGCTGGAAGTTTCAAGAAAGGCGGAAAGAAGAAAGATGGCAATTGTTACGTGTGCGGCAGTCCTGATCATCGAGCATTCCAGTGTCCGCAACGTGCAGAGGCTAGCAAAGGAGCTGCTAAAGACCAGCGTCCACAAGCCCACTTAGCCGAGGAAGCCGAGGAGGTCATAGCCGCGGTCGTGTCCGAGGTGAACTTGGTCGGAAACAAGGCTGAATGGGTCGTGGACACAGGAGCTTCAAGACATTTCTGTTCTAACAGGGAGCTATTTGCTGAGTTCGAGAAAGTGCCAGAAGGGGAGCAAGTCTACATGGGAAACTCCAGCAGCTCCGAGGTGCTCGGAAAGGGGAGTGTTCTACTCAAGCTTACTTCCGGCAAATCTTTATCTTTGCAAAATGTGTTTTATGTGCCTTCTTTGCGTAGAAATTTAATTTCTGGTGGCTTGCTTAATAAGGCTGGTATTAAGTTAGTTTTTGAGGCCGATAAACTTGTATTGACCCGTAATGGAGCCTTTGTGGGAAAAGGTTACATGCTTGGTGGGTTGTTTGTTTTAGAGACCTTTGTTGAGTCCATTAATAAAATTTCCTCTTCCGCTTACCTTGTTGAGTCTTGCGACGTCTGGCATGGTAGATTAGGACATGTGGGTTTGAGTTCTATGAAAAGATTGCATAAAATGAACTTAATTCCTAATCTAGCCTTTGATGGTTTTGATAAATGTGAAGCATGTGTAGAAGCCAAATTTACTTGTAAACCTTATAAGTCTGTTACAGAGAGGTCCACACAATTACTTGAATTGATTCATTCTGACCTAGCAGACTTTAAGGACTCCGAGAGTAGAGGCGGGAAACACTATTATGTCACATTTGTAGATGACCATTCGAGATACACGAAAGTGTACCTCCTCAGGACTAAGGATGAGGCCGAGGATATGTTCCTTATTTACAAAGCGGAAGTAGAAAACCAGTTAGACCGTAAGATTAAGAGACTTAGGTCCGACCGGGGTGGTGAGTATCGTGCCACTTTCCTTAAAAAAGTATGTGAGAAGGAGGGCATCATTCATGAGTATTCTGCCCCACGTACTCCTCAACAAAATGGCGTAGCTGAAAGGAAAAATAGGTCCCTTAAAGAGATGATGAATGCTATGCTCTTGAGTTCAAGTTTGCCTGTCAACATGTGGGGGGAGGCTGTTCTTTCGGCTAACCATGTCCTAAACCGTGTGCCTCACAAAAAATTAGATAAGACACCCTATGAGATGTGGAAAGGCTATGCGCCTAACCTGAAATACTTGAGAGTGTGGGGGTGTTTGGCAAAGGTTGGTTTACCTTCCTTTAGACGTGAGACGGTTGGTCCTCGGACTGTCGATGCTATTTTTGTCGGTTATGCTCAAAATAGCGCTGCTTATAGATTTATGTGCTTGCATGATAGGTCTATGTGTGAATCTAGAGATGCTGAATTCTTTGAAAATGTATTTCCTTTAAAGCTTAATGTTTCCCGTTCTGTGAGTGCTTCTACTTCTATGTCTTTACCTGCTTCTGGTGTACCTGTTGAGCCTAGTGAACCTAGAAGAAGTAAAAGACGTAGAATTGCAACTAGCTTTGGTTCTGACTTTGTCACTTCCCTTGATGAACATGATTTAGATGAGTTAAATGAACTTGTTGTCTATGTTCACATGTTAGAAGAAGACCCTAAGACCTATGAGGAGGCTATGCGGTCTGTTGATGCTAGTTTTTGGAAAGAAGCCGTTAACAGCGAAATTGATTCTATTATGTCTAATCACACTTGGGAAATTGTAGACTTGCCTAGAGGTTGTAGACCCATTGGTTGTAAGTGGATCTTTAAACGGAAACTAAAGACCGATGGTTCCGTAGAAAGATTTAAGGCAAGACTTGTTGTTAAAGGATTCACTCAAAAGGAAGGTATTGATTTCTTTTATACTTATTCTCCTGTCACTAAGATTGCTACTGTACGTGCATTGTTTGCTTTAGCTTCAATTCACAGCATGCTAGTACATCAGATGGATGTAAAAACAGCTTTCTTGAACGGTGATCTTGAAGAGGAGATTTACATGGTGCAGCCTCCAGGATTCGTGGTTCCTGGGCAAGAGCACAAGGTATGTAAGTTAAAGAAATCTTTATATGGCCTAAAACAGGCACCTAAGCAGTGGTATGAGAAGTTTCATAGAACTATTTTGAGTTTTGGTTTTATTGTTAATGATTCTGATGCATGTGTGTACTCTAAGATGATTGAGTCAAACTGTGTGATTATCTGCTTATATGTAGATGATATGTTAATCTTTGGTACACATATTAATGCTATAAATGAAACCAAACGGTTCTTATCCTCTCGTTTTGAAATGAAAGACTTAGGTGAGGTAGATGTAATCCTGGGTGTTAAGGTTACTAAGACTACAGATGGATTCACCTTGTCTCAGTCTCACTATGTGGAAAAACTTTTAAAGAAGTTTAATAGTTTTGATGTTTTGCCAGTTAGAACCCCCTATGACCCTAGTATTCATTTGAAAAAGAATCTTGGGAGTAGCGTATCTCAAG
Source organism: Spergularia marina (assembly GCA_963680865.1). NCBI lineage: Eukaryota > Viridiplantae > Streptophyta > Magnoliopsida > Caryophyllales > Caryophyllaceae > Spergularia > Spergularia marina. Next base: position 5,195,007 of record OY804552.1, on the reverse strand, counting down.
CTGAATATGCTAAGATTATAGGGAGTTTGATGTTCTTAATGAATTACACTCGTCCTGACATAGCTTATGCAGTGAGCAGACTTAGTAGATATACCCATAACCCTAGTGGAGAGCACTGGTCTGCCCTTAGACGCTTGTTGAGGTACCTTAAAGGTACATGTGATCTAGGATTGCACTTTGTGAGCTTTCCTGGTGTCTTAGAGGGTTATTGTGATGCTAACTGGGTGACGGGTAATGATGAGGTGAGTTCTACCAGTGGATATGTGTTCACACTAGGAGGAGCTGCGATCTCATGGAAGTCTGCTAAGCAGACTTGTATTGCTCGCTCTACGATGGAGTCGGAGTTCATAGCTCTAGACTTAGCTGGTCAAGAAGCCGAGTGGCTTAGAGGACTATTGGCAGACGTTCCTTTGTGGGGGAAACCCACTCCACCGGTCTCATTGTTGTGTGACTCACAGGCCGCAATATGTAATGCTAACAATAAAGCTTACAATGGTAAGAAGAGGCATATACATATTAGGCATGATTGTGTGAGGAACTTGATTGAGAGTGGTGTGCTTACCTTACACTATGTGAGGTCAGAGAGGAACTTGGCAGATCCTTTGACTAAAGGCCTATGCAGACGGCTTGTCATGGATACATCGAGGGGAATGGGACTTAAGCCCGTTGGATGAGGAAATTGTGGTGGATACCCGAACTCGCGTCATGTGAGGGTGGTCTAATGAAGCCATAATTAGACTCATTATGTACACACTTGTCCCGTTCCTATGGTGTTGGTGTACTTTTAGGTTGAGCTTTGCTCTTAATGAATTCATAGCCTTTGGGTGGTCCCATTGAGACGGACTTGATGGATTCACCGATCTTTGTTAGGGTGAACTTTATGTTCTTAATGTCTCTATAGCCCTTTAAGGGTGGTCTGTGTGTGGATAGACTTGATAGAGACACCTACTTGGGTGTGAAGGATTGGCCTCCTTCTATGAAAGATATCTTGGCTATCTTTCTAAAGCACTCATGAGCGTCCCGAGGTGTTTTAGGCCATTTGTTGTTATATCGCGGAACTCTTGGATCTAAGATGAGATGCGTGTTGCCGAATTAATTCTTGATTCTAGGAGTTCAAGATTCGTTCACTCTCTAGATAGAGGATTGTTCTGCTTCACTATGTGTCAGTTCAATCGTAAGACACTGACATTTAAGTGTCGAACCTTTCTGTTGCTCAGTAGTATTTTTTTTTTTTTTTTTTTTTTTTTGTTTTTGCTTTCGTTTTTCGCATAGCATTTGTGGGGGATTGTTGAAAGTGCTTTGCTTTTTGATAATTCCTTTGTCCCACATCGGTTGGGTGAAGGAAAATTTGTGGGTTTATAAACACATTCCTCCTTGTAGTGGGTAGTGAGCAAAGACCAAGGACTCCCCTCGCGCGCGCCGCCGCCGCCGTCGTTCGGTTCGGCTCGTGTTCGTGACACGTGCGCGGTGTGGTGGGGCTTCCTTTTTGGCCGGAGGTCAACTGATGGTCCAGTTTGTTATGAGACTTATCAGTTGACGAGTCTTTTACTCAGTCTTCCGTTTTTGTCGTATTGACTGAGACTTCATTCTTATCCCACGTTTATCTCAACAAGCTGATATACTTGCTCCATTATCTCCACGATTTTTGCAGCTGGAGAACTGCTTCTCCAGTGTATTTATATTCCCCTTTCTCATTCATTTTATATACACAAGATTCATATATCGTCTTATATACTACTGAGCAATACTTTGAGTTCCATCTCTGTAATTTCGAGTGCACGCAATTATGGAGCGCTGTGAAAACCTTGGGGGGCGTCGTCTGGGTTGTGGTTGCACCTGAGCCACAGGCGAAATTCGCTTCTAAGGCAGTGGATCACCACGCCACAGCAACATTAATTTAATCCGGCCACATTCAGATTAGTATTCTTCCTTTTACAACTTTGTTTTCCTTTGTAATTTCAATTTCAGTCAATTGTAATCTTTTAGCGGTAGCAATTTCACCAACAGTTGGAACTCGGGAGACGGCCCACCGAAACCATGCTTGACGTACTCTGGATCTCAGATGGGTAGCGAATTGAATCTTGTAATTAAGGACAATAGCGTGAGGAAGAATCAGACTGCGTGCGTTCTTTGTCGAGTTAAGGGTGATTTCAGGGATCAACGTTTCCCTTTTTATTCACTTCAGGGTCCAACGTTTTTTTTGGTTCATTTCAGGAGCTCACATCCAAAACAGTTAGAAATTCCGTTACTCTGCCAATCAAAACATCTATCTTCTCTCCTCACTGCATCTTCATGCATATGAGATCCGACAAATCTTCATCGTCAACCATTTCCATTCTGCAACTTTTTTATCAACTAAAAAGATCTCTACTCCTGACTTGTTCAACATCAAAACAAAATTTGTATACAAATTTCAAAATTCAACTTTTTCTAAAAAAGCCCAAATCAATAACGCACTGGAATCGAATCACAAAATAGCAAAAATCTGTTCTCAAATCGGCATTTAATAGATAAGAGAACCTGATTGAAAACGGTATGTGGTAGTGGGAGCATCAGCAAGCGACGATTTTATTTATTTTTGGGTGATTTTTGTGTTTGGTTTGTTTGATGATGGCAATAGTAAAATCATGAAGGATGGTGTATTGGTGTGTATTACTGTGGGCGCGAAACGGAGATGCATGAAGATGAAGATGATGAAGATGCAGTGAGGAGAGAAGAGAGAGAAAACTGAGTTCATCCAAAAAAAAAAACTGAGAAATTGGGTTGAAAGGATTGTAACGGAAATTGTAACGGTAAAGGATGTGAGGTCCTGAACTGAACAAAAAAAAAAATGTTGGGCCCTAAACCGACAAAAAATGGAAACGTTGATCCCTCAACTCACCCTTAACTCGTTCTTTGTCACTGGTTTGCAGGTTTAATAACACAATTTCTTGTTCGGATGCTACCACCACTCCACCGGTGAAATTCAAAACTATTATTATGAGTCAAACTGTTAACTAGGTGTGATCACAGTGTGGATCATCTGTTCTGCTTTCGTGTCTTATTTCCTATACAATGGTGTTAGAATATCTGATTATGACACATGATCCACACTGATTAAGAAACCGCTGAACCAAAGGACAAACGAACAAGTGTATGCCCTATGCAGCAGGGACATGTTGGCCGGCCGGACCGGACGTACTACTAATTTTTCAATTGAATTCATTCCACGGGTCGGCGGAATTGGAATCAGCACGTGGCTGATAATTTTGCTAAGAAAGCTAATAGGAAAAACGGAAGGTGACGATATTACGAGATAATATCGAGAGATATTATGGAGTAATATGGTCTAAATATATTACCATTTACGAAGTTATGGTAATATCGTATATATCGTAAATATGTGTTTCTTGTGATTATGTACGGAAGTACATTTATGGTAGGTTGTATTAAGGAATGTTTTATTACTTAGACGATAAGACATCTACTTTGTACGTAGTATAAATAGGATGTAATATTGATGAAATCAATGAGTAACATGTACGAACAATTGAGAAACATGAATCGTGTCTGATAAATTCCGCTGCGTATGTTTCTCCCTATGAACTAGTTTCATGACACCGATCGACCCGAATTCCGTAACAAAAGCACAAGCTAATAATTAATATGGCCTTGTATCAAAGTCTCCTTCAGCCGGTTCCGGATGAATAATTTCGGCACTTCGCGTATATATACCCTCGATTTCACCCTGAAAATAAAGTTGCCTTGGCCAAAAAAAAAAAGAGATCAAGGTTATTAGCAAAGATTAAATAGATTTCAAATTATTTTAAATGTAGTCCCTATTCCATTACTGTGAGATTGACCATTGTGCTCTTGTACTCCCAGGAGTATGGTATAACTATTGCAACACACTAGTTATTGATCGATAATCTATAAATTGAGTACTCCCTCCGTCCCACTATAAACTTCCTACTTCATTTGAATTCGTCTCACATATTCAAATGAAGTAGGAAAATTAATTTGGGACGGAGGGAGTATATGCTAAGAGACGAACCTAGCTTAGGCTAAGGACAAAGGGCAATATTTGCAACTTATTGTCCTTGAACATGTCCAGTTTCCTACAGGCGTACTCCTGGCCATCTTTGCTAGGATCGCACAAGCAGACCGTATTAGAAATTGCTGATTGAATCAACATTTTTCCATCTTCAAGGACGTGTAACACCCTCCTAGAACTAGCTATAGTGTACCCCTATACAGCCTAATCCACGACTCTTTTACTCCGTACTCCGTCATCACCCAAACCTCGTTGCTCCAAGATTTGGTCATCATGGTCGTGTTCATAATGAGTGAGCTACCCAACAATCCGATTGATACTATTGTCCGATTTTTCAAAAAGGGAGTACAACGAAACAAATCAAACTGCTCCTTAGCTTGTCTATGTCAAATCTCAGCAAGGTACACTTCTGGTGATGTACTAGCCAATGTATAGCCCCATTTAAGAAAATTAGCTGAAGAATATCTCAATATGAGATAATCTTCCTCAGGAAGATACTAAAGCTATAGAGTAAATCATGATGAGAAGGAGAGAATTTGTTTAGAGGAATTAATTTTCATTAGCTTTCATCAAAGTGTTACAAGTGGTATTTATACTGCTAAGTATTACATAGAATGGAGGTTGAGAGTTGTAACCAACTCTCCCGCCAAAAGTAACAGAATTCTGTTACATAGAATTCTGTTACACTAAGGGTATGATCAGGTGTAGCTCATGTATAGGTAGGATCAGGTGCTCCTACTCTCTACACACCCCCCTCAAGTTGGAATGGGTGGTGGAATACTGACCATTCCCAACTTGGCAGTAAAAGTCTTGTGCTGCTGCTCAGTGAGACCTTTGGTCATAAGATCAGCAATTTGCAAAGCTGAGGGGACATGACTGGTAGCAATGAAGCCCTCAAGTACCTTGTCTCTGACATAGTGGCAATCCAGGCGGAGATGCTTTGTTCTCTCATGGACCACAGGGTTAGCAGCAATTTGCTTAGCTGCCATATTATCACAGTTCAATGTGACAGGGTAATCCACAGTGACATGTAGATCATAGAGCAAAACTGTGAGCCATTCTATTTCGCTGGTGGTAGCAGACATTGCCCGATACTCGCTCTCAGCAGAAGATTTTGAAACAGTTTTCTGTTTCTTTGTCTTCCAAGAGATGAGTGAGGGTCCAAGGAATATGCAATATCCAGTTATAGACTTGGCACTATAAGGACAATTGCCCCAATCAGCATCTGTGTATCCGAGCAGAGTTAGGTCAGAATGTCTAGGGTACAGCAAACCCATATCAGGCGTCCCTTGCAGATACCTGATGATATGCTTTGCTGCTTGCAGATGAGGATGCCTGGGAGAGCTTAAGAATTGACTGAGTTTCTGCCCACTGTAGCTAATATCAGGCCTTGTCAGGTTTAAGTAGAGAAGCTTCCCGATTCTCCTTCTGTAATGCTCAGGATCAGACAGTATTTCTCCTTGGTCTGGTGCTAATTTACAGTTGCTTGGAAATGGAAAAGCGCAAGTTTTGCTGTTTTCCATACCTGCCTCCTGAATAAGATCCAGAATATACTTTCTCTGATTTAATAGGACACCTTTCTCAGTCTGAGAAACCTCCAATCCAAGAAAATATCGCATAGATCCCAGATCTTTAATGGTAAATGCTTTATCCAGAGCAAGCTTGAGAGTATTAATGAACTCTGGATCATTTCCAGTTATCAAAAGATCATCGACATATACCAGCACCAGAGTAAAGAGATCATTATGTGATCTAGTGAAGAGAGAATAATCTTGCTTAGATTGGACAAATTGAAGTTTATTCACCAGAAACTGATTGAGCTCCTTATTCCACTGTCTGCTAGCCTGCTTTAGACCATATAAACTTTTGGTAAGTTTGCAAACCTGTCTAGGTTTAGCCAAAAGATACCCCTCAGGAGGCATCATGTAGACATCTTCTTCAAGATATCCGTGTAAGAAAGCGTTGTTGATGTCCAATTGATGCAATTCCCAACCTCTAGAAGCAGCCATAGCTAACACTACTCTCACAGTTGCAAATTTTGCAACTGGTGAGAAAGTGTGTTTGTAATCCTTGCCTTGGATTTGTTTATACCCCTTTGCAACCAGACGAGCCTTAAATCTCTCGAAAGACCCATCAGCCCTTTGTTTCACCTTGTATACCCATTTTGAGCCAATTGGTTTTATTCCAGCAGGAGGATCCACCAAAATACAGGTTTGATTTAGTTCCAGGGCAGCTAACTCTTTGTTCATGGCATCAAGCCATCTATCATCCTTGATGGCTTGTGTGTAGGTGGATGGTTCCTCTGTATTTAAAACTTTGGCCAGTGATGCCATATACTCAGAAGAATAAGGAGTGAAATGCTTTAAGCTGATAGCAGGAAAAGCATCAGAGACTGATGCTTCAGAAAACTGTCTAGTAGGCACAGAAGTTACTTGAAAGTCCTGAAACTTTGCTGGTAATTTTGTAGTCCTTGTAGATTGTCTCACGGGAGGTTGAATAATGACAGGATTATTGTCTTGTGGGAGTGAGGATGCAGACTCAATGCTTGGAGGAAAAGATGCTGCAGAGTCATCATGGTGTTGAATTGGAGAGTCAGGATGAACAAAATGATAGGAGTTGCTTTCAGAAGAAGATTGATGACTATCTTGTTGTTGAAATACTGGAGTTGCTTCAAATGGTGATGTAGGATATGCAGGTAGGATAATGGACTGATTCTCTTGCTGAGGCAGGTCAGCAACATTATTTCTGAATGGAAACATATGTTCTTGGAAGATAACATCTCTACTGTGGATGACTTTATGATTTTCCAAATCATATAACTTGTATCCCTTCTGACCAAATGGATATCCAATTAAGATGCATCTTCTAGATTTAGCAGCAAATTTGTCCTTGCATTTTTTATTGATTAATGCAAAACATAGACAACCAATTACTCTTAGATGTGAGTATGATGGAGCAGTCTTTGTCAGAATTTCAGTGGGTGTTTGCCATTTCAGGATCTCTGCAGGCATAAGGTTTATCAAATGAGATGCTGCTAGGATACATTCCCCCCAGAATTTTGCAGGCAAATTAGCATGCAGTTTAAGTGCTCTTGCTGTCTCCACCAAGTGTCTATGTTTGCGTTCCACTCTACCATTTTGTTGAGGAACCCCAGGAATGCTCTTTTGATGAAAAATTCCCTTTTCTGCAAATAATTTAGCACAAGATTGCTGTATGATCTCAGTACCATTGTCAGATCTGATGGTTTTGATTGAGGTATTAAAGTGATTCTCCACAAAAGCAATGAAGGCTTGAATGGTTGGAGGAACTTGCATTTTGTCAGAAATGAGATGAGTCCAAACGGCTCTACTCTTATCATCCAGTATAGTAAGGAAATATCGAGCACCAGATATATTTGCAACCCTGTATGGTCCCCATAAATCCATATGTATTAGATGAAATAGATCATTAGCAATAGAAGTACTCTTGGAAAATGGCAGACGATGCTGTTTAGCAAGAACACAGGCTTCACAGAAAAAATCAGCATTCTTATTTATTTTGAATCCAGGTACATGTGCCATCTTGGATACAGAGGAATGACCAAGTCTTGCATGTAACAAGACTATATCAGACTATTATGCTGATTACAAGAAGTAGATGTTACAGTAGGATTAACAGAAGCATTAAAGACAGGAACTTGAGAGCAGTTAAGCAGTCCCTTCTTGAGATCACTTCGAAATCTATACAGGTTGTACTTCTTATGACCTTGAAGTAGAACTTGTTTAGATTTGGGGTCCTAAAATTGACAGCCATAGTTATCAAAATGAACAATATACCCAAATTGTTCAATTATTCTGCCAACTGACAGGAGACTGTGTGAGAATCCAGGAACATAAAACACTTCTGTGAGTGTTATATGATGACTTAGGTTGACTTTGCCAATTTGAGTCACCAATGTGACCTTACCATCTGGTAAACCTACAGATATAGGCTTGAGCAGGTATTTCATTTCAAAGAAACAATCAATATCCGGACACATATGATCAGATGCACCCGTGTCTATAATCCAATTTATAGAAATAACATCAGAAATGATAGCATTTGATTTGTCAGAAGAGATGTTACCTGCAAAGTAAGCCATCTGGGCCATACTCCCAGATTCAGGAGTAAGACCTGTAGAATATCCTTGATTCTTCTGATAAGAGCCATTGTATTGATCTGGTGCAGTCTGGTAAACATTAGACCCAGAGGAATTATGATGATTACTGACCATCTCCTGATCCAGAGGTGTTGAGCCAGTATCATTGTCACCAGTTGCCATATGAGCTGCAGATTTCTTGTTCCTCTGAATTTGAAGCTCATTGTACCAATCTGGAACCTTCTTCAACCTTTTGAAACACTGCTCATAGGTATGACCCTTCTTACTGCACCAAGTGCATGTGCTCTCTTTCTTTGCCTTCTTAAGTTCCCTGTAATCAGGAGGGGTAGAACTGGTATTTGTGGTGTTGGAATTATGACTTGCAGAAGTCTGATTATGGCTGACAGTGGTTTGATTAGAGCTGGTAGACTTAGGAGGCCTGTAGTAAGACCTGTTGGCTGCAAGGGCACTGGTTTCCTGGCTTGCTGAGTACGTTATAGACATGGCTTTCTGTCTTTCAACTCTAAGAAGCTGACTGAAGACCAGATTGAGAGGTGGTAAGGGATCAGTTGTGAGGATTGAAGTTCTGACATTCTCATAAGAATCATTTAAACCAAACAAAAACTTGACAATCTTGCGTCTTTTGTCAGCATCAACCATCCTCTTCAAAACCAGGCAAGAACAACTATCCATAACACCACAGCTACATGTAGGAACTTCATCCAGTGCAGACACATCTTCACATAGCTGTTTGAATTTGCCATAATATTCTGCCAGTGTCTTATTATCTTATTTCAGATCATGTAATTCAGATTCAAGTTCATACAGCAGCAAGTTATCAGACTGTCCATATCTTTCCTTAATTTCATCCCATAACTCTTTGGAAGTCTGAGCATATTGTAAGGTTCCAGCAATCACAGGAATAATAGCATTCAAAATCCAGCAAATAACCACTTCTGATGATCATCACTAGTACTAGCAGGTTTAGGCAAAGCACCAGAGACAAATCCTAGCTTGTTCTTGGCAATTAGAGACATTTTCACAGTGTTACCCCAATGTAAATAATCACCACCACCAGAAAACTGCTGAGTAACTAGAGGGAGAGACGGATTAATGTCACCTGAGTTCATGTAGTATGGATTAGTGTAGTAATTCATAGATTGAGTTCCACCAGAGCTTGACGAGACGTCTCCCATTGTTGCGTGTCCAAGAAGATTGACAGTGTAAAGGATTGATCTTCAAAACTGTCAGAAATACTCCTGAAAAATGCAGAACTCTTCGAAAGCTCAACGAACACACTATCCAGCAGGAAAATACCAGTATTCTCGAAGAATTATTCTCCGAAAAATGCAACAAACACTGAATTCCAAAGATATTCCAGAAATACAACAATTTCCAGAGATTTGGAAGAATCCTGAAGTAATATTCTTCAGAAATGAGAAATTCTGATCAAAATTTGATCAAGGACACCAATTAATTTGTGGAAACCACTAAGTTTCGACAAATTCAACAAAAGTAGCTTCTAAATGAAGCTAGTTAAGACGCGAAGCTGATCGTTACAGTAGCGTCACCAAATTCGATTGATTACTCTAAATCAACCAAATCCAGCAATATTTCAACGAATTGTGAGAAATTCGAAGAAGTATAAAGGAATTAGGAAGAAATTGAACAGATTATGCGGAAGTTTTGCGTGAATCGGATCTTCTAGGCTGATAACATGAAGAATATCTCAATATGAGATAATCTTCCTCAGGAAGATACTAAAGCTATAGAGTAAATCATGATGAGAAGGAGAGAATTTGTTTAGTGTGAATTAATTTTCATTAGCTTTCATCAAAGTATTACAAGTGGTATTTATACTGCTAAGTATTACATAGAATGAGGTTGAGAGTTGTAACCAACTCTCCCGCCAAAAGTAACAGAATTCTGTTACATAGAATTCTGTTACACTAAGGGTATGGTCAGGTGTAGCTCATGTATAGGTAGGATCAGCTGCTCCTACTCTCTACATTAGCCGACCTTGAAACGAACTTACACTTCGTTGATGTCTCGTACCTTTTCGAAATAAATTATCATTTAATTGGCAGATGGACCTCTGAAAACACAAAAGGCGACTATAGCTAGTAAAACAAACGGAGAGCCTAACAACCTTGAGTTGGTGAGTTTTCGGACAATAAAAACAATGGAGGCCTTAAGTGAAATTACTGTGAAATTGCAGAACATATATCGATTCTTTAAATCATTGAAATATATATATATAGCTAAATTTATCGAGTATGTAGTTAAAATCGTACGCCGTATCAAATTCTCAAACATATATTGTAAAAACTACGGATATAGTGATTGTAATATATATATATAAACTGAAATTGTAAGGTAAGAAAAAAAGAGCAATTAGTAAAAAACACAAAATTACACATTAAGACGTTAGTATAAAAACACATACTAGTACGTCGTAAGTTCCAACCCCTGCAATAATAATTTCTGTATTCTTCAAGTTTCATTGCTTGATTCTACTCGACAACGAATTAAGAAATTCATCAAGAAATGGCTGGTTTTCCAAACAATCAAGAAACACCACCACCACCACCACCACCACCACCATCACCACCACCACCACCTGGTTTTCAGCGGATCTAAAATCTCCGGAGATCGCTTCACACCTCGCGGTGCTTACACCGTTTTAAAATAAAAAAAAAGAAAAAAGCGGCGGCGGGGGAAGGAGGGGGACACTGGGCGAGATCTAGTTTAGTGATTGATATCAACTCAGAAATCTAATGTTCATAGATACTTTGATACTAATTGTGGAAATTCACTCGGCGAACAACCGAACCCTTGGGACCTTCTTCAACCCCAGGATGTGTAAAAGCCATTCTTGGACAAAAAGAGATGCAAGCCAGCTAACTCATTAAAGTCAAAAAAGACGACTAATCCACAACCCACGACCATTCGACCAGCGGAATCTTCCTCTTTTTTCTTAATACCAGGACTTTCGTAAAAAAGACGGAGTAGTCCTCATTCAAGGAAAAAAAGATTACCGGGGAAAAGTCTCTTTTCTTCTCCTTTTAGACTTCCAGTGACCACAGGTGGCCAGTGGCTTTAAGGTCCTCCAAGAAGACTGCGGGTTCGAGCCCCGTCCTCGCCTGGGAAAGGGCCCGGCGTCCGCCAAAACTTTGAAAATTTCCCATTTTTTAGACAAGTAGAGTTTGTAAAGTTTGACCCTATAATAGGAAGTCACCACCACCATCATCATCATCATCATCATCATCATCAAACATCTCTCAGTTACCCATCGCTGGTCCAAGATCGACACTACCTGCTGAGATTTCCGAGCATTACACGAGGCTTCTTCAAGGTGTTACGCAGCTGAGTTACCCTGGGCTACATGATGATGAAGCTGCAACAAGTATGCCGGCTACTAATGTCATCGGATTTTGGAGTGAAGATGAGCACAAGTTAGTTTTGGTTTCTCTTGTTCTTTTAATTAATTTCTACTGTAGCGTACTCATTCTTTACACATTTATTGGCAAGAATATGCATGTTTTGTTCATGTTAATGTTCATATTATCGTAAATTTGGATTTCCATAGGAAATGTGTGAAGCTTAATAATCAAGATTTCATTTCACTTATTCATTTCTACGGCATTAGTAACAAATTTGTCGAAATCGTGCTTGATTGTGAGTTCAAGGAATGGTTTTTAGGATGCATTGAAACTGATCATGTTGAACATTGTTCGAATTAGTACATTTTTAACTTTTAAGGAGCGAACATTACATAGCTAATTAAATGTCTTGATTTGTCCAAATTAGTTAGATAATCGCTGAGTTCCCGAGATCCCGAGTTTGAATTTCGTTACCAATTCAAAACGATAAATTCTCGAAAATGAACTAATTATATATGGTGAGGATTCTTGGTAGAACAAACGTAACTAGCAGCCTGTTGTATGGTTTTCTTGGAAGTACAATGTGGATCAGCATCAGTATATTTAATTGTTATGGTATTGTAGGTTGTTTGTGATCGGGTTGAAGATCTATGGTAGACGTAACAGTCAAGACATCAGCAATAATATAGTTACTACAAGGACTGCAGTTCAAGTTCATCATCATGCTCAGAAGTTCTTCAATCACGTAGTATTGGCACAACCAACTCGCAGGAGAATTCTTGACATTAATTCTGTGGATTCTGTATCTTTGATGGATCTTCAGGCCAGAGGTCTTATTTCGCCATCTCATGTAATTGACTATATTTTCGCTCTCGCTGCTGAAGGTGAACAAGCCAATTCTCAGGGCCAAGATCAAGAAATGGATTTGACTTTCAGTTTTCCTGATGAACAAGCCAATCCTCAGTAGCCAGGTTCTTAGGTCTGCAGTAGCAAGGACATTCCCCTGAAGTTTCTGATGCTGTGCTCACGTAGTTTAAAATTGGTGTGTTTACTGTGTGAGATAGGTTGACTGTGAGTAACTTTTTCGTAGTTAAAACCTGCTGATGCTAAAGAAACTGATATGTTACGAAGTCTCGGGTTGCTGTATGTATATTTCTTTCATGTCAGATTGACAGATTTGATCATCTGAATGTTCTGATACATTTCTTTCATGCTGTAGCCTGTATGTCTAAATACAGTTGGTCCTATTATGCATTTCTGATATATAAAGAAGTCTCAGGTTGCTGTAAATTTCTTTCATGTCACACCTGAATACCTGATCACTGTATGTCAATTGACAGTTGGACCTTACATGTCTGAGGCATTTTATGTGACCACTGGTTAAATTGGCCGCACTTACTGACAGAGTCTAATCTGTATATATAACATATCTTAGCTGGAACAAAACAGATTCAGAGCTCAGATGAATGAGTACAGGATATATGATCTGCAATGCCGAAATGCTGACATTTTAATTAGCAGACATCCCTGAATCTGTATCCTATTCCACACAGTCTGACATTCTCAAAAGATGTTTGTATCAATGAAAAATCGACAGTTTTACAGATTGCGAGAACTAAACAGAATCTCAGATAACCTAGAAACACCTGATTCAGTCTTGTATTACTAAACTTCGAGTAGACTAAAAGACAGGAACCATGTCTTACATTCCTACGGCAATGAAACAGCAGACATAAACTCGTTGTCTGATTCGAGAGCAGACATTGAATCAGGAGGCAAACATATCTCCAAATCCACACTTCCTCCCCCTTCATACCCTGGGTAGGATGTTACCTTCCCAGCAAATTTATTAGCACATCCACTGCGGACAGCAACCGCCTTTCCTAGTCCGAATTCATTACCATACATGTTAAATCGTGGTGAACTCCCCAACAGCACACTGTTGGAATCAAATGCATTACTTATCTGGTAAATAAACCGAGACGACAGCCACTTATTTATGACTTCACGCACAACTTCCTCATTGTGGTTTACCACTGATTGATGCAACAACATTGCGGCCCATCCTAAACCGTGTTCAAGAAGCTCACCAACTGTACTACTCGATTTCGTACCATTAATGCAATTACCAAAGTACTCCTGTGGCAGAGGTGGATCTAACTTGTGCCTGATATTGATTGCAAATTTGCAAGTCGTAACCTGTTTACCAGGTATGCGATTTGCTCGTGTTATTGATCTCCAGCAGAGCGCAGACAGGGCTTGAAAAGATGAAATCTTGCTGGTGTTATTCTCTCTATTAGCTTGAGCTTTAAGCTTAGCAATAGATTCGGACGAAAAATGGAAAATTCTCTCTCTGAGCAGAGGTGCTTCAGACCTGCTTATAAATTCATCAGGGTGAGTGTAAGGAAGAGTGATGGTACCAGGGCCGTATCCTCCGTAAACTGGCTGGCGTGACACTGTCAAATTTTCGCTATTCGCGGTATGTATCTCAGACCATGTATTCCAGAAATGCCAAAACGAGGTTCCATCTGCGAGCACATGGTTCATGGAACACCCGATGAAGACTCCATCGATTAGCTCAGTGACTTGAATCGATAAGAGTGGGTTAGCGTGACCGTCATGGTTCACGACCTTGTTAAGGTCGAAAAACGATTGAACCACTCGAGGAACATCAGTAGGCGAGAGAATGTCTGATATCGTCATGTCTAAATTAGCATGGATAAACCCGGCACCAGGGCCCTTGCTACAATCGACGAAGATCAAACATTCGTGTTGATTTTCGTCTATACGTGTAGCAAGGCGCCCTGCTAACGGGTAAAAAAGGACTAGGGTGAGTGAAAGAGAGTGTTTAAGGCTTTCGAGAAAATTGTGTGTTGAGAATTCTTGGTCACTTATATGTGAAGGTTTGGTGAATAAGAGACCTTTTTGAATGTATTGAAAAGAAAGCATGGGTAGGTCTAGTGCTGCTAAATGATGTAGCTGCTTCGATTTGTTCTCGATTTCGAGCTTCGGTTTGATGAAGCATTCCGAAATTTGCTTAACAAGTTTGGTAGTCATTTGCCGATTGTATGAGCTTGTATTGATCCAAAGGAAGCTTGTGTTTGAAGAAGTACTAGCATTTACATGAAAATGATCTTTTATCCTGGTCTTGTATGTGGATAACAGTTGTTTGCTCCACTTGATAATTTGTGGCTGTGGATAGCTAATTGATTACTGTATACGGAGTAGTATACAACTACTGTATACATCATGAAACTTTGAATAGACCTGCAATCATGGACTTCAATTGGAGTTAAGTGTTAGTTGAGGTAAAACGTTCATTGCGTACATATGAGGTTTCCCGAATCCCAAGTTTTCGAATCGTTTTAAATTTGTAATGTAGCGAAATGTTAACAAAATCACAACTGAACGTCATAACAAATTAAAGAATCACACAAATGTGTGAATAAAAGTAATGAATCTTATACGATTGGTGAACGTGAGTTATCACAAAATATAAAGTGAGTTGTACCAAACACGATGTAATGTTAATATAACGCATTATAAGCCCGACCCCTATTTAAGCCCAATCATAAATCATACTAGTAGTCCACAAGACCACAACCACATGAAACAAATCTGTAAATGATTATATGAAGGAAAATGACATTGTACTCCAACTTTAAGTTTCCTTTTGAAAAAAAAAACTCCAACTTTGACTTTGAACCTAATTGAACAAGTGATGACTTTTTTTTCTTTTTTGTTTAATTTACTTTGAGAAATACCCCAGATTAATCAGCTAAGTTCAAAAGTAGGAATTCCATAATCCAATAACAATGACTCAGAAAAGAGCGACTATTCTCACACCCGCAATAAAAAACAAAATACCAAAAGAAACTTATTCGGTACTGCAAATGTAGCATGCTGACAAACAATGCAGAGGTTAATGCCTAGAAGGTGTTTGATGAAATGCCTCAATGAAATCTTCACTGAATATCAGTGATTAATGCCTTGATATGGCAATGAAGCTGCACCCATGAATTCATCGTCCAATTCGAGGGCGGACATAGCTTCAGGAGGAAGACATATCTCCAAATCCACACTGCCACCCAATTCATAACCTGGATATGCAGTCATTTTCCCAGGAAACTTGTTAGCATATCCACTGCGAATAGCGACCGCCTTTCCTAGTCCGAACTCATTCCCATACATCTCAAACCACGGTGAACTACCCATCATTACGCTGTTTAGGGTGTTTGAATCGAACAAAATGCGATGCTGGTAAACATATCTAGACATTATCCACCCGTTTACGTGATCACGTACAGCATTGTCATTGTGGTTCAACACTGAGTTGTGCAGCAACAATGCCGCCCACCCGAGATCGTTTTCCAACAATTCACCAACTGTAGTGCTTGTTTTCATTGCGTTTATACAATTACCAAAGTACTCCTGTGGCAGAGGTGGAATTATCCTCGGCCTGTTATTGACAGCTAACCTGCAGTTTGTGACTTGATCTTCAGGTAGCCTGTTTGCGCGAATTATTGATCGCCAACAAAGAGCTGACAGTGCTTTGAAGGATGAGATATTGTTAGTGTTGCTCTCCTTGTTAGCCTGAGCTTTTATTCTTGCTATAGACTTTGCTGAAAAGTGAAAGATACGCTCTCTTAGTGCAGGTGCTTCGTACCTGTGGATGAATTCATCAGGGTGAGTGTATGGAAGCGCGATTTCAGGACCGTACCCATCAGGAAACCAGGGCTTATACACAGGTGGGCGCGACACTGAAAGTTTCTCGCTTTTTGTCCTGTGTACCTCAGACCATACATTCCAGAAATGCCAATACGAAGTCCCGTCTACGAGCATATGATTTATGGAGCATCCGATGAATATTCCGTCTGTTAGTTCAGTGACTTGGACTGTTAACAGTGGGCTAGTGTTGCCGTCATAGTTCACAGCCCTGTCGTGGTCGAATAATGATTGAACTACCAGAGGAACATCAGTTGGTGTGAGAATGTCTGACATGGTCATATCTAAAGAGGCG
Source organism: Spergularia marina (assembly GCA_963680865.1). Classification (NCBI taxonomy): domain Eukaryota; kingdom Viridiplantae; phylum Streptophyta; class Magnoliopsida; order Caryophyllales; family Caryophyllaceae; genus Spergularia; species Spergularia marina. The sequence continues at coordinate 5,178,454 of OY804552.1, read as the reverse complement.
TGGGTAAATCTCGCTCCAGGGCCCTTATTGCAGTCGACAAAGACCTCGCTTTCGTGTTTTTCTTCATCTACTTGTGTGACAAGCCGGCCTGCTAGCGGGTAGAAATGGACTAGGGTGAGTGAAAGAGAGTGCTTGAGACTGTCAAGGAATTTGTGGGTTGAGAAATCTTCGCCCTTAAGTTTCGAAGGTTTGATAAATAACAGACCTTTTTGAATGTAGTGAACGGAAAGCATGATCAGGTCCATTGGTGCCAAGTAAAATGGCTGCTTTGATTCCTTTACTTCATACTTTGGCTTGATAAAGCACTCTGAAATCTGATTAACTGCTGCAGGATTCATTTTCAATCGAATTGTTGAGCTTTTTCGGATGGTCTAAAGCTCGAATACAACAGCAAGTTTTCTGTTTTCGGACTTAGAAGCTCGCTGATCAGTGATGAAAGGTGTGTGTTTTTTCTGGTATGATATTTGGCTTTGTGGTTCAAATATGTGTCCTTGGTTTTGTTTCTGGTAGAAATGTTCGGTAAGGTCAGATTAAAAAAGAGGCATTTTCTTGGATGTTTCGGTATTGCTTTTTATGGCCTCAGTAAGTGCGTAGAGGTAGTCTACTTAAGTTTTAGTATAATGTTGTTGCTTACTGCGAACTATCCAGGAAGAAGGTGAACTAGTAAACTTAATTAATACGCAACTCTTATGTGCACTCTGATCTATATCCAACAACTACTTTTGACTTTGTAGAATCACTGTACTTAGCTTTGGAGTGTAAATGAGTCGAATCGAGTAATATTCTTATGTTAAATAATGGGACTATCTATTAGTCACCAAATTAGTCATTAAGTTACGCCCATATGCTTTTGAATATGTCAAATGTTTGAATATGTCTTAGGACACATTCCAAATAGGCTACTTTCATGGAATGAGTCGAGTCGAGTTGAGTTTAATTATCTTGGACGATAGATGAGTTTTAACTACTTGGTTCCTCTGTTCTGGATTCCGGAAACACTGAACATATATGAGATAATTATAAACAGATTGCAACTGAGAGCCTAAAAGAGAAGAAGGATGAAGCTGAAGCTACTATAACCAATAGGAACATATGATAAGTTTATAACTATGCAAGTGTTGGGGGAAAAAACAGAGCAGAAAGCAGAAAAACCTGAGGACTAGCATGTGACTAAATTGGTAGGAAAGAAAGCACAGAAATAACCTGTTGCTTGCAAAAACAGTTTGGGGGTTTGAATCAAGGATTTTCTATGGCAATGAAACAGCATTCATGAATTCCTCGTCGGTTTCGAGAGAACTCATTGAATCAGGAGGGAGACATATCTCCAAATCCACACTTCCTCCCCCTGCATAACCTGGGTAGGAGGTCACTTTTCCAACAAATTTGTTTGCGTAGCCACTGCGAACAGCAACCGCTTTTCCCAGTCCGAATTCACTGCCATACATGTCAAATCGCGGTGAACTTCCCATCAGCACAGTGTTTGAAGTAAGACTATGATACTGGTAAACATAGGGAGATTTTAACCATTCTTCAATGTAACCAGTTACAACTCTGTCATTCTGGTTTACCACCATTTGGTGCAACAAAAATGCTGCCCACCCAAAACTGCGCTCATGTAATTCAGCAAATGTGGTACTTGCTTTTACAGCATTAATACAATTACCAAAATACTCTTGCGGCAGAGGTGGATTCAACCTGTGCCTGTTATTGGCAGCTAACATGCAATCAGTAACCTGATCCTGATGATCTTGGTTGTTTGCGCGTGATATTGATCTCCAACAGAGTGCTGACAGGGCCTGAAATGATGAGATGTTGTTGCTGTCACTTTCCTTGTTAGCCTTAGCCTTAAGTCTTGCTATAGACTCGGACGAGAAATGAAAGATCCTCTCTCTAAGTTCAGGTCTTTCATACCTTCTGATAAATTCATCAGGGTGAGTGAATGGAAGTGCGATTTCAGGACCATGTCCCTCAGGAAACCAGCGGTCAAAGACTGGCTGGAGTGACACTGAAGCTTCCCCTGCATTCGCTCTATGGATCTCAGACCATGTTTTCCAGAAATGCCAGTACGAAGTTCCATCAGCAAGCATATGATTCACGGACAACCCAATGAAAATCCCATCAGTTAGCTCAGTGACTTGAACTGATAAGAGTGGCCTAGTGTGACCATCATGGTTCACAGCCCTGTCGTGGTCGAAGAATGATTGAACCACCAGGGGAACATCTGTTGGTGACAGTATGTCCGCTACTGTCACATCCAAAGAAGCATGGATAAACCCGGCTCCAGGGCCCTTGTTGCAATCGACAAAGACCACACTTTGATGTCGATTTTCATCAACGCGTGTGACAAGACGGCCTGCTAGAGGATAGAAATGGACCAGGGTGAGTGAGAGAGACTCCTTAAGACTGTCAAGAAATTTGTGGGTTTCGAATTTTTCGCCATTTAGTTGTGAAGGTTTGGTGAATAGGAGACCCTTTTGAATGTAGTGAATGGAAAGCGTGATCAGGTCCAATGGTGCCAAGTAAAAAGGTTGGTTTGATTCTTTTGCTTCATACTTTGGCCTGACAAAACACTCTGAAATGTGGTGAACCACTTTGGTGTTCATCTTCAATTTCGCCCGCGAAATTTGGTGTTTGTATGATTGAGATGAGGTTGAAGTATAGTTCAAATAATGCACCAAAAGTTCTAGCTATAAGGACATGGTGTTAGCTGAGGTCAGATCAATTGGGCTTTCTCGGATATTTAGTATTGATTTTGATGAGATCACCAGTGATGTTTGTCCATTGATTTAGTATCTACTCCATATCTATATCTATCTATCTATATAATAATATTAGTAGGTGTTGGTTATGCTCCAAAAATAGTCAACGTTAATTATTAGATGTTCCTAGATTTTAGCTAGTGATTTGAATAAGTTAGGAAATTAATGTTAGTGAACGGTTTAGTGTAAGTCAAACGTGAGATATGGCTCCTAGTTTGTAGGGTTTTGTTGCTAAGTATTAGGTTTGTAAGGCTATATAAGAGCCAAGCTATTATGAGATTATTTGAGAAAGTGTTAGCTGAAAATACTTCTCCATGTTTACTCTCCTCCCCTCTAAAAATTCAACATGGTATCAGAGCTCTTGAGATGAGAGATTGATCACCTCCACTCAAGCAGCCAGGTTCGATACCCAATGGGGCGTCAAAAAGAATTGTGTTTTCCGCTACTATCAAAATTTGAGAGTCAGTGAAAGATTACAAAAGAGAGATCCATGAAAAAAGAGTTGGAGAGTAAACAAAATACAAAAAAAAAAAAAAAAAAATGGAAAACGTTTTAAGTTTCCAGAGGTAACGTACGTACGTAACCTTTGAGAGAAGAGATGAAGTCCAGGGTGCAACGCAGGCAACCTTTGTGAAGAAAACGGATGGAGGGCAGCAGCCCGTGAAGAAAAGAAAGATGAAGAAGTTTGAGAGTACGCATGTACAAGTGCAACGCAGGACGCACATGAAGAAGTGGTGAGAAGTGCACCATAGACAGATAGATAGTGAGACGTGCTCTATCAATTGTGGAGAGAAGTGCTCCGACAAGAACAACATGTTCGAGAGGTGGAGAGAAGTGCTCCATGAAGAAGACGGGTGTGCAGAACCCGAGGATTGATAAGATCCGAAGGCGACATCATAGATTCAAGTGTTCGTATGTTCGTGTTGCGGCGAAGGACGTAACGATATCATTTATGGAAGTATGCTTCTAGGATTTTTGGAGTAAGGGGGTGTGTTGGTTATGCTCCAAAAATAGTCAACGTTAATTATTAGATGTTCCTAAATTTTAGCTAGTGATTTGAATGAGTTAGGAAATTAATGTTAGTGAACTATTTAGTGTAAGTCAAACGTGAGATATGGGCTCCTAGTTTGTAGGGTTTTGTTGCTAAGTATTAGGTTTGTAAGGCTATATAAGAGCCAAGCTATTATGAGATTATTTGAGAAAGTGTTAGGTGAAAATACTTCTCCATGTTTACTCTCCTCCCCTCTAAAAATTCAACAGTAGGCTACTAAAAAACAGATCTCGTAAACCCCACGTGTCACATCTACAATAGTTTTGGTGAGTTGTTAGTTTCTTATTCAATCATTTGTTGGGAAGCGTTCAAGTTTAACTTTCAACATCATTTTCCTTCAGATTTTCTGCTTGAAATTAGTTTGTAGAACATGTCATGTTCAAATTTTGCTTAATTATCATGAACTTTAGCACTGTCAAATCTTTGAAGTAGATTAGACCATGTGAGGACATTTTTTAGCTAGGATACAGATTAGCAATAGCAACTTTCCTTGTACAACCATTGAGGAAACTGTTGGTTGTTTCGTAAAGAGTAAGGCTATTTGTATATGTGACATACATTACTACACATATATGGGGGTAGTATGAGTATGTTTTGTATTTTTATGTGGTGAGATTGAGGAGAGAGAATTGGAATATGATGGGACATGTAGATAAAAAATTAGGGATATGAATTTAGAAATGTATATGGATATACATTTAAGACTTTCTCTTTCGTAAAGCCATTGGTATCGATCCAGTTAGGTTATCAGGCTCCGATATAACTTATGACAGCAAACCAGTATCTTCAAGATGCCGAAAAGACATAATGTATGGTGCATTGGTGCACCTTCAAACTGTATGTAGTTAAAATTTAGCATGTTTAAGTAAACATTCCCCTAGAACTCAGAGCAAATATCAACAAGCTAGTGATGGGCAGAATGTGAGTAGCACAGTGTGAGAGTAATAGTAAAAATCTGATTGGTAAAGATTACATTGGGCGCAAAGAAATAAGACAAATAAATACACAAAGAGCATGGGACTCAGCCAACCTGTACAACACAAGATGCAGATATTATCTTAAAGCAGAAAGCATTACAAAAGTAACTAAGTGCTTAAACAATCAAGGCTTTTGATGGCAATGAAACAGCATTCATGAATTCCTGGTCAGTTTCGAGAGCAGACATTGAATCAGGAGGCAGACATATCTCCAAATCAACACTTCCTTCTCCTTCATATCCTGGATATGCAGTCAATTTTCCGGGATATTTGTTAGCGTATCCACTGCGAACAGCAACCGCTTTTCCTAGTCCAAATTCATTGCCATACATCTCAAATCGCGGTGAGCTTCCCATCAGTACACCGTTTGAACCAAGCCTATGATACTGGTAAACATAGGGAGACTTTAGCCACCTTTTGATGTGTTTATTCACAGTTGTGTCATTCTGATTTACCACTATCTGGTGCAACAAAGATGCTGTCCGCCCTAAACTGTGGACATTTAATTCTGCAAATGTAGTACTTGATTTTACAGCATTTATACAATTACCAAAGTACTCCTGCGGCAGAGGTGGATTCAACCTGTGCCTGTTGTTGATTGCTATTCTGCATTCAGTAACCTCACCCTGAGAGGCTTTGCAGTTTGCGCGAGCTATTGATTTCCAGCAGAGGGCTGACAGGGCTTGAAATGATGAGATTTTGTTGCTGTCAATTTCCTTGTTAGCCCTAGCTTTTAGGGTTGCTATAGACTCAGATGAGAAATGAAAGACCCTCTCTCTAAGCTGAGGTGTTTCATACCTTCTGATAAATTCCTCAGCGTGAGTGAATGGAAGCGCGATTTCAGGACCATGTCCCTCAGGAAACCAGCAGTTATAGACAGGCTGGTGTGACACTGAAGCTTCCCCTGCATTGGCTGTGTGAATCTCAGACCATGTTCTCCAGAAATGCCAGTAGGAAGTTCCATCAGCGAGCGCATGATTCATGGAACACCCAATGAAAATCCCATCAGTCAACTCAGTGACTTGAACTGATAAGAGTGGCCTAGTGTGACCATCATGGTTCACAGCCCTGTCGTGGTCGAATAATGATTGAACCACCAGGGGAACATCTGTTGGTGACAGTATCTCAGATACTGTCATATCCAAAGAAGCATGGATAAATCCGGCTCCAGGGCCCTTACGGCAATCAACAAAGACCACACTTTCGTGTCGATCTTCATCAATGCGTGTGACAAGACGGCCTGCTAGCGGGTAGAAATGGACTAGGGTGAGTGAAAGAGAGTGCTTAAGACTCTCAAGAAATTTATGGGTTTTAAAATTTTCGCCTTTAAGTTTCGAAGGTTTGATAAATAACAGACCTTTTTGAATGTAGTGAACAGAGAGCATGATGAGGTCCATTGGTGCCAAGTAATAAGGCTGTTTTGATTCTTCTACTTCACACTTTGGCTTGATGAAACATTCCGAAATCTGCTTAATCACTTCCGTTTTCATCCTCCTCAATTTTGGGAATAATTTCGGTTCTTTTCTTAGATGAATATGAAGTAAAGCTAAAGTATGTAAGCTCAAATGCACCAAGAAGTTAGCTAGGTCAGATCACAAGATCACGACATTGACTTTAATGAAATCGCCAAAAATATATTTTCTTGTAAAAAATTTGTGCGTCGTATTCTTGCGGAAAATGTGCTGCTTAAAATTAGTTTATAGCACAAGAGTAGACCGCGTAGTCACTATTTAATTACTCTTACTCATCATGTTTCTAACAAGTAACAACTCATCATGTTCAGATTTATTTGATATTATAGTATGACCAAGTGATGACATTTTCGTGACGGGGCCTGCTGTGACAAGATGACAGGATGCTTAATTAGCAGAAGCAACTTTCGTTGTATCGGTCCAACCGGGTTATCAGGCTCCAAATGTAACTTGTCATTGGAGACCGGTATCTTCAAGGTGCCGGAAGGACATAATGGTGAGTAATTAACACGAACTAGGGAAATCACTTTGAGATTCTATCACTCGTTACGACAAGGTGCGAATTAAAGCACGAGAAGACGTAATTTTCCAAACTTTTATCATACTTCGAGCTCGTTACTTTAAAAGCCAAAAATTTGGGTTATAGATCCACCCCTAAGGGTGGGTAGCCTTAACCGATGTGTTAACAAGAAAGCCCGAAAGCTGTTCCCGTCCCTGTCAGGGGAGATGCCAACCATCTCTCCTTTTTAAGAACACAATTAGAATGGTGCGTCCAGTTAATATAAAGGGGTATTTGAGGTTTTAATCGGCCGATGTGGGATATTAGGAATCAACTGTTGTTTGCAAGTTCTAAAGCTGTTTGCGAGTTTATTACTTTGTTGGCCGAATTGTATGGCAGCGTACTGAATTTATTTAAGTTGACCATGTAAATGTAATGAAGCTTTGTCCATAAGTAATAACAACAAGAACATGATTTCAATGTTTCAAAGTTTTTGTCGGTCGCAATGTAGCCAATGTTAGGCGAGGCCGAATGTACACCACCTTATTACCTTAACACGTTTAACAACATAAAAATAAGGCGTGACCGCCAAACTACTCATAATGAAAATTCTGTTAAAATCCGTATCAACTGACTGTTATTTGACGTATACGATTTTACAACATACTACTCCTACCTAAAGAGATTTTCCTATTTTTTTTTTTTTGCAATTTTGAGTTGTCATGTTGGGGACTATTTGTAGACTAAATGAAAGACTCGTTTACCATGAAATCAAGTAGAGTTGGCTGACTGCAATGCAGAATGAAATACTTACTAATTTTTAAAGCAAGTGAACGATTCATTTGGTCTAAATATAGCTCCCAACATGTCAACTCAAAACCGCAAAAAGAAACAGGAAGATCTCTTTATTTTATTATATATTTAAAAACCAAATTATAACGAATAAACTTAAAACATTTTGTCACAGTAATGTGATATTGGATCATACTAATACCTTAGTCAACAAAAAAAAAATTACAAAATAATATTACAATGAGGGATTCTACGATGGCTACCAAGCCATGGTAGCCATTGCAAATGAAGAAAATCTAACCATCCAGTTCTAAACAAACAATCCTAGCCCTTCAAATTTTGACTAAGAAAATAAAATAAAAATAAAAATTTTAATTATTAAAAAGCAAACTCATCCCCACCGGTCCACTACCAAGCGTTTCACACTCATCTGCCCTCCCCCTCCCGCAACCAGCCAGCGCCCTAGCGTCACCACTGGCTCACACCCCAAACCACCTATACACTGTCTAACACCACCACTCGGACCGCACTTGAGAGGAGCTCTCGCCGAGTCCACCAATCCCGTCCTCACTTCTCCACGTACGAACGATTCGCTCTCCTCTCAACAGTCCCCTTTGCACCCTCTCCAGGGCCCCACGAAACCACCTCCCCCACCACGTATCTATTGTACGCCCTTCCCCCGCCCACATCCAGAGACGGTTAAGTGGTGGTTGGATTCAGCCGACGGTGGTTGTTGGGTTGGGGAGAGGGAGGGGGTAGGAGGAGAGAGATTAATATAAATATTAAATACTTTAACTATATGGTCAAACCTTTTACAATGGCTACCATGTCTTGGTAGCTATTCTAGAATTGGTCTACAATAATATTATCAACCATAATAATAAAAGGACATATTAAAACAAAAAATGTCTCACAAAAATATTCTCATGAAGGAAGAGAAAATTATTTGTTGGACTTGGACAGTAAATAATGATGAGATATAAATCAACAAGGGATCTGTGGCGCAATGGTAGCGCGTCTGACTCCAGATCAGAAGGTTGCGTGTTCGATTCACGTCAGGTTCAATTCCTTTGATCCCCCTACCTTTTTTTTTATTAGATATGCTCCCCTGCTTATGGACTTTTTTTTGTTGCTTTGATTGTACTTGACTAGTTTCAGTTGCTTTCTGAAGCCTTCGTGTTCTTCGTGTTCAGTTGCTCCAGTATCGGCAGTACACAGGCAAAAGTTTGTAGATTACGTTTAGAATGGAAGGAAAGCCATCATTTCCAAAATCTCATCTGCGGAACCACTAAAATAACAAACACCGATGTACATTCAGATTCAACATGGTATTTGCTTCATTCATACAAAGTGCTATACATGTGATATCGAGGTCTAGACTTGACTAGTTGACTACGAGATAAAAGAGCACAAGAAACAGATACGTATCATCCTAATCGTCATCAATTTCTTCTGGCTTGACAAAAAACTCTATATACGCTATTCTACTTGGTGGCTGGTAGCCAGCAGAGTCAATGAGTGGTTGTGTCACTCGAGCAACAGATACCAGATGCTGGACTTTGAGTATTCCACCTCTCCCGATGGTCACCTTGCTTCCACGATTATCTTTGATAACACTGCTAGGTAGAGTTGAAGTTGTTGCGCGCAGAAACTTATATTTGTACCTGTCAATCCATGCAAACCACAATGCACAGGATTACACAATGGAGCACAGAGAAAACCAGTTGTAAACTTGTAATGACATACAAAAAGAGATTCTTATGCACCTATAGGAGACTTCCCGATCACAGGTAAAAGCAGCCAAAAGATCTGTGTTCCCGTAATACAAGAACTCTATCTGCAACAAGATGAACAAAACTTCCAAAGTTCAAATTAATGAGAATGATAATGAACGATCACAAAATGTTCAAAGCCCTACAAACCAACCTGTAGATCACCATGGCCTTCACCTCTGAACGTTACAGAAGGAGGAGTTGGTTGCAGAGTTATATTAACACTTGATCCAGGCCATTCCAAATCATCAATAGCTTCTTTCAGAGCTGCAGACTGGCCCGATACAACAAGGGTTAGGGCTATGCAGGCTTTAACACAAAGTCTATAATCAATTTAGTTAGCTTATTGTCCAATATAATGTTTCTACTTATACGTTCTGGTATTATGATGATCACTGATAACAGCCAGCCCGCTGAAAATCCTAGCAATGGGGCTGAGGCAGTTGTCAAAACATTTCCACAACACAATAGTGGACGCTGAATGCTCACCAAACCCAGTTTCCATACAAATTGGTGTTATGCTAGTAGGCTTGGATCACATCCTCCAACCACAAAAGGTTAACATCTCAAGGAAATGAGAGGATGAAAAAGAGAACAGCAAGATCCACGGGCAGATAATTATGATTATTAGACTCCAACAAATGTCCTGCTAGTCGAGGGGAGAAAAAAAAGTCCCTGCTAGTCAGCTAAGATTGACTAAAAAAAACACAGGTATTATGATCTCAATAATCTTGACTACTATCAATGCGTTCTCTTATAGTATTTCTTATACATTGACAAGGGCAGGACATAGGACTTATATCCAACTATGAAAAAATCAGATGCTAAGGCATCCCAAGTGACAAGTGTTGTGTGTCACCTGGGTTATGGAGAGTTTAGAGTAACATAGCATGTTTAAGGAACAAATTATGCAAAGTTTAGATGAAATGTATCAATGAGTCAGGATTGTTCTGAGATACTTCACCAAAATTTGATCCAGAAATCTCCAGATTCATTTTGACGGTTCATTATGAAAAATGCAAGCTTGCAACTTATTAGACATATGCCTTTTCTGCGTGCAATACCACAAATAGATACAATAACATTTGCATAGTGCTCTTCAAACCAGACCAGCACCATAGGATAACCCTGTGCATTTTAGGGATTAAACGGAAGTGAGGAACTATCTTCTCTTGACTTATGCATTCAGGTATGCAGGTCTTGTTACCAAACACGTAAAAAAAAAAAAATCGAACCCAACAGAACCAAAAGTTAAAGTCACACATACAGCAGACTTATTTGAAGTATGCGATCAACATTCTGTCTTACCTTTACTGTGAAGGTAAGAGGAGTGGTTCCAGCCTGTTCAAAATTGTAATCCCATGAAATAGTATCTGGAATTCTTGTTCTGATTTCCGCATAGATACAAGCATCCAGAGAATCAATAGACCTACACGGACATGATTCAAAATTTAAAGGCGGTATCAAGCAAGTACACATTTTGAACAAGTTAGATAGCATTGTAAAACAAACAGAAAAAAATGAAGTGTACGTACTCAATAAGCATACTTCTCCTATTACACTAATGCAGGCTTTCAATTCAACTTCCGTAAAAGCTACTTTTACTCCATTCAGATACTCCAGAGGAAAAGGTGAAAACCGCAAACCAATCTATTTACACACCATCATCTACCACTTGGAAGGTCTCTCACTTCACAAGTCTGACCAAAGTTCGAAAACTATACTCATCACTCAGTTTCAAATAAAACCACTTGAACTCAAGACCTTCAATACTATAACTTGTACGGATTTTCTATAATTTAAAGTTGCACAAAGCTACCAAATCATAAAATTTTCAAAGTCGACTTTCATTAGTCCAACAGATTGTCATCTACAACAACAACAACAACAACAATAACAACAACTAAGCCTTATTTCCAACATAAATCGTCATCTACAAGAACAGAATAGACGTTGATAAAGCAAACGGGAAATCATTACTTGAGTAGTAGCTGCATATCCGGTCCAGGATACCGAAGCTCAATTATACTTGAATGTCCCGGGACCGAGAATGTGTTAAGGCAATCAATCAAAAGACCTAAACTCACCCCAAACCGCGGCCGCGCATGTGCAGTGTACTCATATTTCACAAATAACTGCACAATTCCACCCACCATTAAATCACCACATAAACTCCATCCAATTTCTTCGCAATTTCACTTTAAATATCAACATCATAATCATATATTGAAATTTTTCTTACTACTAATTAGAAAAATTTCCAATCAAAATTTAAATTCTACTAATTAAAATACTTCATAAGCTCATGATTAAAGAAAACAAAAAATCCCCAAATTTTTTTGATTTAACAAATTGTGAAACCTCTTTTTGAAGATAGACTTTGGCTTGAAGGCAACCGGTCTCCTCGACAATCAAAACGACGCCGTGTTCAGACAACTCAACAACTGTGTCCTGCAAATTAGAATAAAGAATTCAGAAACCCTAAAAAATTGGGGATTTTTTTTATTTTTTTTTTGGTTTGGAGGAGAGAGAAAATAGTAAGAAGGAAGATGGCGGGAAAATTGAAAACCTGGTGACGTTTCCATCGGACGGAGGTGAGTGCGTCGACGATGCCTTGAACATTGTCGAGTTCACATACTATATCTGGTAACGTCGCATCCATTGATGATGAGCTCATTTTTTTTTAATTTTTTTTAATTTTTTTTAATTTTTTTTTTATGCTCTAACTTTTCCACTGGAGTAGATTTATTATCAAGTTCTCCGATGTTGTTTCCCGCCAAAATGGTAGAACTAGAATTGGGCCCTCACTCTAGCTTTGATTTGAGTCACGCTAACCGTCCGTTTTGTTCGATGAGTGTGATTTGATCTGTTTCGGTTTCGAATGAATCTGATTTGATTTGTATGATTTAATTTGAGTTTGTTGAAAATCCAGTTTCCTGTGCAATAAAATGGCCTGGTCGTATGCGATAATGAGAAATAAACTAGCTAGATTTATCTATTGTTGTTTGAACAATTTCTGATATGATTTGATATGATGAGCTTATGTATCACACATTATTCACGGTTAGCTTGGATCCAAACATGGACAATACACGACCACATCCTTTCCGGACGAAGAATGGATGAGCAAAAGGTACTAACCTGGTGGCTGGTCATGCAAAGTGATTATGGTTGGCACTGGATGAGGGAAGGAAAGAGACAAAGTTGGAATAAAATTCTCGGCTACGATTATTTAAAGTTGTCTCGTTTCATGTAGGCACGGAATTTAATAGTGGTGAGGTAACCTTGTATGATTTTTTTTTTTTTTTTTTACAGTAAATTTGATTAAACATATGCACATGGCATGGGGTCCGTCACGGCGTCACATCTAAAGTGAGTGAAAGAGAGTGCTTAAGACTCTCAAGAAATTTAGACGGTTCAGATTTTTCGTCATCAAGTTTCGAAGGTTTGGGGAATAACAGACCTTTTTGAATAATGGAGTGAACAGAGAGTATGATCAGGTCCATTGGTGACATGTAGAGCTGGGCCAAGCTCACGGGTTAGTGTCAGGGCTCGATTTTCTGGGCACTTGCACTAGCCTGCTAATGCTTTGACCGGGCTTGAGAGGGCTAGGTCAGGGCAGGCCAGTGCTCGGACCCAGTTTGACCAGTGCTTGAAAAATCGAGCACTAGCACTACCTAACCCGGGCTAGGTAGTGCCGGGCCGAGCCGTGCGTTGACCAGGGCTTGGCCAATGCGGGCCCGGGCTCCTAGTGCCCACCTCTAGACTGACATGTAATAAGGCTGCTTTGATTCTTCTAGTCTTCTACTTCACACTTTGGCTTGATGAAGCATTCCGAAATCTGCTTAACTACCTTGGTTTACATCATCTATTTCGGAAAAATTTCGGCTTTATTATTCTTAGATGAATCTGCAGTAAAGCTCAAATGCACCATTTCAAGTTCAAGCTATAATAATGATGAACATGGTTTTTTTTTTTTTTTTTTTTATCCTCAGTTAAAATTTCCATCTGAAGCAGGTGTTAGCAGCTAGGTTAGATCACGAGATCAAATTTCGCTTTCTCGGATCACCAGATATATATTTAATGTCTTGATCGATCTTAATTACATTCATATATGTTTATTTAAACAAGATTTTTCCAGGACTTACTAGAGGTCAAGCGTATTCTATCATATTCTTGCGGACAATGTGCTGCTTAAATTTAGTTTATATCACACGCAGTAGACCGCGTAGTCGCTAATAACTAGATATACTATAGTATAGTGTGCTTATATGTTCTAACAACTCATCATCATGTTGAAATTTACTTGATATTAAAGTAAGACCAAGTGATATTATTTTCCTAGCTGACAGGCCTACTGTAACAATATGACAGAATGCTGATTAGCATAAGTAACTTTCGTTGTATCGGTCCAACCGGGTTATGAGGCTCCGATGTAACTTATCATGGCAGACCGGCATCCTCAAGGTGCCGAAAGGACATAATGGTGAGTGCATGAACGCAGACTAGGGGACTAGTACGTACTACATCTTCTCCGCGGACTACGTATATAAAATTTGCAAAATTTTAATATGCAATAACGAGAAATAAACTAGCTAGATTTATCTATTGTTATTTGAACAATTTCCGATGTGATTTGATATGATGAAATTATGTATCACACATTATTCGCAGTTAGCTTGGATCCAAGCATGGAGATGAGCAAAGGTACTAATTAACAGGGCCTGCTGGCCGAACATGCTTTGGTTATGGTTGGCACTGGATGAGGGAAGGAAAGAGAAGGTTAGTGGCACACTTAGAATAAAATTCTCAGCTCCGATTCTTTAGATTTGCCTCAGCTCGTTTCATGTAGGCACAGAATTTAATAGTGGTTTTTAATTTTATTTTTTTTACACTAAACTTGGTTAAACATATGCACATGGCCTGGGGTCCGTCACATCTTTACTGAAGGATAAAAAGTTCTATTTACTAGGCAAGTGCTACTAGAAAATAGACATGGATCGAGCAAATCTATGACACGTACTACCATCTAAAATAACTGGGACAAATTTAAATAATCGGAGGGAGTAAGAAAACAAGTGGATGAAGTTGCACGAAATTGCAATAATATTGCCATCGCGCTACAATAGCGATCAATATAGTCAAATTTTCGGGCCTCGTTACAGGACCATGTTTTTAATGTACGCCAATGAAGAAGATTAAATGAGAAGTAGGTGTGTCCTCTTTTTCACAGGGCCTCGATCAATCCCCATGTTTCAATGGCCACGTTTAACATCTTGAATTGGATTATCTTTGATGTTTACTCTCAAAAAAACGGGTGGGTGCGATAAGTGCCATCTTATTAGTTAAGTCTTTACTTTTTTGACTTATCATCAAATTAATCAAGTTAAAAGAGTGTCTTTTGCAAGTAGAAGTAAATAATAAGGACGATAGATAAAACTCAACGTAAATTCTTGAGTAGTCCATTCATAATCCATGGATTTTTTTTTCAAAGTTTTTCACTATGTCGTGTCTTTTATAGGATAGATGGTCTAAATATAACAAACAAATTAAAAAGGGCAAAAACAATTACTTGATAAAAAATCTTCCCATATTGCCCTCATAGGAATTAAAGGGAAATCCAATTGAAATCCTAAAAAAAATAATGAAACCAATGTATCTCATGACATATTAAGGGTACTTAAGTCTTTGTTCGGTTTTCAATTTTTGAATCTAGACTGTTTTTTCTGTTGAGTTTAGACCATTTTTTTGGTTGTATTTAGACTTTCTGCTTATTATTACATACTCCACGGACGTGCATATAAATGTATATACTCGTATATATTAATTTTAGAGTCTTTCTATAGAGTGCCCATGGGCCTGTATAAGAATGATTAATAATAGTAATTTCCAACAAACATCTAATGTTATACCCTAATAAAATTACTACACACTTTTAATTTTCAGCTCTCCTTTCCAATCACAACTAGCAATACCACCATGCATGGCCCCCTTCCAACAACCATTACTCGGACGGAAAAATTACGCACAACCCCATTTCCGGCGGCTTCGCCGCCGTACTCTAAAGACACCCTAAAACTCAGCTACTAAACCCTTTAAAGTTGTTTTTAAAAGAGGGGAACGATTTAGGGTTGGCGAAAAAGGGTAGCGGTGCCGGAAAACCCAACCCTAATAAACCCTTTTCCGGTGAGGGTATCGTTTTTAATGCACAATATATAAATCAATAATCATATAAAAAAATAGCATTAAATTTGTATGAAAAATAGGAAAAAGTACTAGAATTTATGATTTCTTCTTTGACATTTGTAGCATCAATTACTCTTATAGAGTGCTCATGGGCACTTTTTAGAAAATCCTTGATTTTATTCACTCGTAACTCATTTTTACTGCGTATGTTGTGACTTGTTCGAGTACGTACAATTTAATTTGTGAATCTGATATGCAGATTGCGACCTGAAGTTCAATCTCGGATCTATTGCTAATAATGTCCATTATTTGAAAGGTCGTCAGGTGAACAAGAGCTTTAATTAATTAATTATGTTGGTTAACTAACTACATCACCAATGTGCAATGTCCCATTGCATGTGGGGTATTTAACGCACCACAGCTTGCAAATTATATACTCCGTATGGTTATACTTCGTTCTTGTATATAGTGCCATAATATTGAAACGAAAATGTTGCATATATATGCACGCTCCACAACTCTCAAAATTTTGTGTGGAAATCAAAAAAGAATGTTGCACACTTGAACTACTGGGTTTCGAAATTGGCGCGATCGACAACAATCTTTGTGCATGTGGTGCTAGGATTATTACTTATTAGTGTTCGAAAAGCTATTGATTAACAAGTAGGTAAACTATTTTCTTCGTGTTAATTTTGTTAATTATTATTTGATCTTCCACAACAAATTGTAATGACACATTTCTCTGTGTGGGTAGTAAAGATATAGTGGAAAATAAAAGTTGGTATGTCACAAAACATTAACACCACGAATATATAACATACAAATAAAAAAAGATTGATAATTATTTAGAACTGTCTCAAATAGGAGTTGAAACAAGAAGAAGCTCATATAGAACCGAAGGGTGTATATTAGCTCAATATTACTTTTGGCGTATTCGTCTCTAATTTAATCGTTCATTTACTTCTCTAGTTAAGGCAAATCGATAATGAGGTGGGCGAACATGCTTATAAGTTATAAGTTTGTGGACTATAAATATCTCAGTTAACTTCACTATATAGATCACGTTTGATGAACATTTTTTTGTGACAGGCATACACGAGTAATCAGCCACATTTTGTAGAATATACACATTTTTTCCAACAAAATGTGCATGTTAATGCAGGATTAGCGAACTAGCAGAAATTTTAATGATGATCAAGGATATTTGGATTCAATTTTGTGGCCAGCATTCTGATTGCTTACACAGCACTACAAGCTGCATGTTGTTAATTCTGCTCAACGTAATTCTACTGGGATTCTTGTTCTTTTACAGTAAATCTAAGAAATTCGAGGTACAATCTTACCCTACACGACTGTCACCATTACAAATTTCGTCAGTCGTACTCAGTAGCAGCATTGGATTGGTGTACATATGTCTAAGTCTTGTGATTTTGGTTGAACAACTAAAAAATGATAATTCAGTTTCACCATTGCATTGGTGGGTTCTGTATCTTACTCAAGGGGTTAATTGGCTATACGTAGCTGGGTTAACAACGAGTTTTGGAGTTAGAGGAATGTATGTCCCTGGGATGTTTTTGTTGATGGTTCTGTCCACGGCTATTGTAGACCACGAAACAGCAGTTAAGATTGTTTTAGATGTCTTGTCATTGTTCGGAGTTAGTTTACTCTTTTTATGTGCTTATTACAAAATTGATAGTCATCAGGAAGGATCGTCTAGTACCCTTTACAGTCCTCTACATATCGATAAATCTGACACGAGAGACACTACTGATTTTGCGAAAGCAGGGTTGTTTAGTAAGATGTCGTTCTGGTGGTTGAATCCTTTGATAAAAAGAGGTAGGGAGAAGACTCTTAACGAAGAAGATATACCTGAATTACAGGAATCTGATAGGGCAGAATTTTGTTACCTAGAGTTTATTAGGGAGCAATTGAGTGATAAAAAAGGGGGTGAATTGTCATTTCAGACCTCCATCTTGTGGACTATATTGAAATGTAATCGGAGACAAGTTGTGATTTCCGGTATATTTGCACTTGTTAGTGTCCTCGCCGTTTCAGCCGGACCCCTTCTGCTTAAGGCCTTCATCAAAGTTGCTGATGGAAACGAAAGTTTCAAACATCAAGGTATTGTTTTGGCCGTTTTGCTCTTCTTTGTCAAGGTACTAGAATCATTGTCACAGAGACAATGGTATTTTCGCAGCACATTGATCGGCGTTAGAGTGAGGTCTTTACTCACTGCATTAGTGTACAAGAAGCAACTGAGACTGTCTGGTGCTGCCAGGATGATGCATTCTGGCGGTGAGATTATGAATTATGTTACTGTGGATGCTTATAGAATTGGTGAATTCTGTTCCTGGTTTCATTAAACTTGGACTATTGGCCTTCAGATTTGTGTAGGAGTATTGATTATGATCAATTCAGTTGGAATAGCAACATTAGCAGCATTATTAGTGATCATTGTGAGTTTACTTCTCAACATAGTTGTTGCTAGATCACACCATGAGTTCCAAAGCAAGCTGATGGGTGCACAAGATGCGCGGCTTAAGGCTTGTTGCGAGGCTCTTGTGAGCATGAAGGTGCTCAAGTTTTATGCGTGGGACACTCACTTCAAGAATGTTATAGAAGAGCTGAGAAAGGTGGAATGTAAATGGCTGTCAAAATCCTTGTGTGTACGAGCGTGCTACGGTATGAACCATTGGATAACACTTGTATTAGTCTCAGCTGCGACATTTGGGACATGTTATTTCCTTGGAGTTCCTCTACATGCTAGCAATGTCTTCACGTTTATTGCAACCATACGACTGGTACAAGATCCGATCTATGCCATCTCAGATGTCGCTGGTTCAATGATTCAAGCAATAGTTGCATCAACTCGAATTGCCAGGTTTCTTGAGGAGCCTGAGCTTCAGTTGGTAAACATCAGGAAGGACCGCGATTTTAACAGCATAGACCATGCCATTCTGTTGAAATCTGTAAATCTTTCGTGGGAATTGAATTAATCAAAGCCAACGCTGAGAACAATATCTTTAGATGTTCAACCAGGTGAAAAGATAGCAATATGTGGAGAAGTTAGCTCTGGCAAATCAACATTACTGGCAGGAATCCTCGGAGAAGTAACTTTCATAGAGGGATGTGTAAGCTTATCTTACAAGCTTAAAACCTACTCAGTATCATTTATCTGCAAACTTATCTTACTTGTATGTTATACCAGTTTTCTTAATTTTATAGGTTGAAGTTTATGGAAGCATTGCATATGTATCACAGACAGCTTGGATCCAAACAGGGACAATACGGGGAAATATCCTTTTCGGATCAGAAATGGATGAGCAGAGGTACCGAGAAACTCTCCAGAGATGTTCATTGCTGAAAGACCTAGAGCTTCTTCCTTATGGTGACATGACTGAAATAGGGGAGAAGGGAGTAAATCTAAGTGGAGGACAGAAGCAGCGCATTCAACTTGCTCGCGCATTATACCAAGATGCTGATATATACCTGTTGGATGATCCATTCAGTGCTGTTGATGTACACACTGCAGCAAACCTCTTCAGAGTAAGTCCACTTCCTGTGCACCTCTCAGTTTCTATAAATTAAACTATAGCCAATGTAACACTTCAGTTTTTTTTTTTGATGAGAGGAATATGTTGTGGAAGGCCTTTCGGAGAAAACTGTCTTGCTCGTGACTCATCAAGTCGACTTTCTTTCTGCATTCCATAGTTGTTTGGTGAGTCTGTACATTATGATCAGAAATTTCTACTGTGAGTTCATGCCTGAGCCATAAGTCTTTACTGAACTAACCAATTTCTTCTGTCATTAAATTTCGGTTTCTATAAGAATAGATCAGGTTAATTATGATGACGGAAAGTTACCACTCGTTTGCAGCTGATGTCAGAGGGACAAATCTTCTCAGTTACTGAGGTCTCTCTTCGATGCTCCTATGTCTTTCTACGACTCTACACCTCTTGGAAGGATACTAAGTCGGATGAGTAGTATATATACACTGTCTGTCATAAGCTTTCGTAATTCTGATTTTACGCTTATATATATACTGTTCTGACCTGATACACTGTTTGCCTACACTGCAGGTCTCAGCTGATTTAAGCATTGTTGATATTGATATCGCCTTCAGCTTTTTGCTAACGATTTCTCCCACTGTAATTGCATTATGTAATATAGGTTGTTGGCTGTTATTACCTGGCAAGTTACGTTTGTTTGCATTCCAGTGATCTACATTTCAATGCGCCTGCAGGTAAGTCCTGTCTAATTTCGGACTTATTTTTACAAAATTTGTACGTTTTGCTTGTCATTTGATGATTTACTGAAACACGTACAGAAATACTACTTTGCTGCTGCAAAGGAATTGATGAGGATCAATGGGACTACTAAGTCTGTAATCGCGAACCATTTAGCTGAATCTATTTCCGGGGCCATGACCATTAGAGCTTTTAAGGAGCAAGACCGTTTCTTCGCTAGGAATCTCAATCTAGTCGATAAAAATGCAAGTCCATTTTTCCACTTCTCTGTAGCTAATGAATGGCTAATTCAGAGGCTTGAGATGCTCAATTCCATAGTTCTATTATCAGCTTCTTTACTCATGGTGTTGTTGCCACCAAAAACTTTTACGTCAGGTGAGTGAATTCGCGAAAAAACCCTTACCTTGTCTTCGGAAAAAACCTGTCTTATAAGTTATAACAGGAGATAAATACTAATACAAGAACTTAAATTGCAGGGTTCATTGGATTGGCCTTGTCGTATGTCCTTTCATTAAACAGCTCCATCGTTGTCTCGATTCAAAACCAATGTAAGATGGCCAACTACATCGTCTCAGTTGAGAGGCTTAACAAGTACATGCACCTTCAGAGTGAAGCTCCAGGAATCATCCAAGATAACAGACCTCCACAAAACTGGCCATCAGTCGGTAAAGTGGAGATTTGCAATCTGCAGGTACACGTAATTTTTGTGCAATCTGATCCTCAATACGTGATGGATTTTAGCGAGTGTCTGAAAACTAAGAAAATCTGATGCTTAATAACAGATAAGGTATAGGCCAGGAACACCACTTGTCCTGCAGGGAATTAGTTGCACATTTGAAGGGGGAGACAAGATTGGTATAGTTGGTCGGACTGGCAGTGGGAAAACCACTCTGATAGGGGCTTTGTTTCGTCTTGTGGAACCTTTTGGAGGAAGGATAACAGTCGACAACATCGATATATGTTCAATAGGACTTCATGATCTCAGGTCGCGCTTTGGGATCATACCTCAAGAGCCTACCCTCTTCAATGGCACTGTGAGATTTAACTTAGATCCTTTAGGTCAGCATAATGATGAAGAAATTTGGGAGGTACAATTTACTATTTTTGATGCATACTCTAATTAACTTTTTTTCATGCATTATACATGTGAACATTATACTGATGTTTTTTATTGTATTTTGATTTTATTGGTAAGGTTCTCAGGAAATGTCAGCTGAAAGAGCCTGTCCAAGAGAAACATCAGGGCCTAGATTCTTTAGGTAAAGTTCTCACTTGAACTGATTTTTATATTTCCGAGGATTGAAATTTACACTACTCCGGGTTCTACATTGTGCAGTTATGGAGGATGGATCAAATTGGAGCATGGGGCAGAGGCAACTATCTTGTCTAGGACGCGCTTTGCTGACAAGAAGCAAGGTACTAGTGCTTGACGAAGCTACTGCATCAGTAGATAATGCAACCGATATATATGGTCCTGCAGAAAACCATACGATCAGAATTTTTCGACTGTACTGTCATCACAGTAGCCCACAGGATACCAACAGTAATGGATTGCACTAAAGTCCTAGCAATTAGTGATGGTGAGTTTTCAATCGACAGCATTTTAAGTATGATTCGCTAATAAATCAAATCACTCTTGTACTGAGTTCATTCTGATTTTGTTGTAATGTTGTAGGAAAAATAGTAGAGTATGACGAGCCAATGAAGCTAATGAAGAAGGAAGGTTCGCTATTTGGAAAACTCGTGGACGAGTAGTGGTCTCATGTCCACTCCTCAAAAATGTACTGAACAAAAACCATCACTGATGTTCAGTAACAAATTATAAGTCATCATATACTCAAGGAGCCTTTATGTAGCCAGAAGAAACTAGTACGATGAATTCACTTCTTTTATTATTATTATTATTATTATTAACTTCTCTTCATCACCTTTTTCACTGGAAATTAGAGAGTTCGAGTGCTGTTTCCAGCCAAAATGGTAGAATCAAAGTGTTTGAATAGGTAGAATGAACAAGAATAGTTTATTTAATTTACAGGGTGAATAAGGGATAATTAAGAGTTTTTTTCTTTTTTTTTAGATTAATAATAAGAGGGTTTTTTTTGTGTAAATAAGAGACATTTTTTTTTAGTGTAAATAGTACATTAGGGTAAACTTTACACTTTTTCTCGAAAAAATATATTTTCAAATAATTAGGACCTACTCCCTCCGCACCAGTTCAAACGCCCCGCGCGTTTTTTTGTAGATGAATAAGAAAAATTAATATAATAAGTTGAGTGGTGTAATATTAGGAAAGATGAGGAGAGAGAATGTTGGGATTAATAAAAGTAGGAGATATCGCAAATTATATGGTACCCCCGGCATCGTACCCCCCGCCCAATTTTGGAACAGGTTTATTTAGGCCCATACAAATTTATTTAAATAAGCGTAAAGCCCAAGCCCAAGCCCAAAACTAAATAAAAAGAAGAAAAAAAAAAAGAAAAACAGAACTCAGGTCAGACTTCATCTCAAAGTGGTGGGTGATAGCGGTGGTGTTCGAGTTGGATGTATGGGTGGTGGTCGGGTGGAGGGGTGTGTGGGGAGGGAGAGGAGAGAGAAATTATCATGTTTGATTTTATTGTTTTTTTTTTTTATAATGTTTGATTTAATTAAGTATGAGTAATAATGATCAACTTTAGACAAGTAATGATAATATCAAAGGAGATAATGACTAGAAAGAACAAAAGATTGATTGAAATGTAGAATTTTTTTACCAGAAATCAATACACAATTATTAAAATGAAAAAACTAATGATTATAAAGAGATAAATAATGAAAATAAATAATATAATGACCGTAAATAGGAAATAATGATTGGAAATAGAGAAATACGATTATCAAGCGGTAAATAATAACTGAAAAGTGGGCAGTAATGACAAAAAATAGGGAAACATTGACTTTATATTTCTTTATAAATAATATAATGACCGTAAATAGGAAACAATGATTTTCCAATTTCACAAGTTTCACTCATTATTTTCCAATTTTCCCTCATTATATACCACTTTATAGTCATTATGTATTATCAATCATTATTACCCATTTTTCACTCATTATTTCTCAACTTTCACTTATTATTCCCCAATTTTTATTCTCTAATTTTCACTCATTTTTTTCTCAATTTGCACTCATTATTTCTCAATTTTCGATCATTACTTTTTAATTTTCGGTCATTATGAAACAACTTATAGTCATTATTATTTTCAATAATTATTTCCAATTTACACTCATTATTTTGCAATTTTCACTCATTATATACCACTTTATACTCATTAATTCCCAATTTTCACTCATTATTACTGGATTTTCACTCATTATTTCTGGATTTTCACTCATTAGTTTTCAATTTACACTCATTATTTCTCAATTTACACTCATTATTTCTCAATTTTCACTCATTATATATATACCACTTTATAGTCATTATTTCCCAATTTTCACTCATTATTTCTGGATTTTCACTCATTAATTCCCAATTTTCACTCATTATTTATGAATATTCACTCATTAGTTTTCAATTTACACTCATTGTTTCTCAATTTCACTCATTATTTTTCAATTTCACTCCTTATATATATACCACTTTATAGTCATTATATACTTTCACACATTATTCCTAATGTTCACTCATTATATATGATTTTATAATCATTATTTATTTTCAGATTATTTCCCAAATTTCAGTCATTATTTTTCAATTTACACTCATTATTTTTCAATTTCCAATCATTATATTCAACATTATAGTCATTATTTATTTTCCAATCATATATGCCTAAATTTCACTCATTATTTACCGAATTTCACTCATTATTTCTCAATGTCACTCATTATATACGATTTTATAGTCTTTATTTATTTTCAGATTATTTCCCAAATTTCAGTCATTATTTTTCAATTTACACTCATTATTTTTCAATTTCCAATCATTTTATTCAAAATTATAGTCATTATTTATTTTCCAATCATTTATGCCTAAATTTCACTCATAATTTACCGAATTTCACTCATTATTTCTCAGTGTCACTCATTTTATATACCACTTTATAGTTATAATATATTTTCACCCATTATTTCTCAATTTTCACTCATTATTTTTCAATTTCAGTCATTATTTTTCAAATTTCACTAATTATATACCATTGAATAGTCATTATGACTCCTATAGATATGACCAGAAAATGGTAAATAATGATTGGAAAAAAAGAAATAATAATTATGAATAGAATAAAATTTACGTGGTCCATATTAAAAAAAAAATATGAAAAAAAGAAAAAAAATCATCAAAATCAAACTCCATTTCTCTCTCTACTCTCTTCTTAGCAACCAGCCCTACCTGCGCCGTCAGCCCCTGCCGCCGCCCACCCCACACGCTTCCAGCCACCAGACGCGCCTTCCTCTAGTGAACACATGGAAAGGGGTGGAGAATCAACGACGTGGGGGAAGGAGGACGCGCCGATGGTGGAAACGTGAGGAGAGAGAAACGAGGAAGGGAAGACAAACGCCGATGGTGACAGAGGGTTGCGTCGATGGTGGTGGGTGTAGAAGAGGTCGCCGGCGAGAAACCGTCGGCATGGTGGCGGGGCTGGTTGTGCGGGGGAAGGGGAATGAGAGAGAAAATGAGTGTTGGATTAATTTTTTGTTTTTTGTTTTGTTTGATGGATGCACATTGACGTTGGGCTACAAATAAACATTGGGCTGCAAAGAAATATTGGGCTTATCTAGTAAAGCATGGATCTGTTTGCTGAAAGAGGCGGGCTTATCTAGTAAAATGAGCTACGTACCCCCGGGGTACCATATACCAATTGAGGAGATACAGTGTTGGAGATTATGTGATAATTTAATAAAAGTGGGAGAGAGAAATATGTCACAAAATAGATGAGGTGTTTGACGTGGGACGTCCCAAAATGGGATATGGGGCGTTTGAACTGGGACGGAGGGAATATGCGATTCAACTTATTCAAGTCAGATCAGTGTTTGAGCAGTGTTTTCAAATCAGATCAGATTTATTCAAGTCAAATCAAATCAGACTAGTTTTATTCAAATCAAATCAAATCAAATTAGATCAGAAGTATCCAAATAAGAATCAATGAATCTAGTCTATTTCTAGTTATTCATTCGTCTAATTGCAGTTAATTTATCAATCAATTCAGTTCAGATCAAATGAAATCAAGTTTATTCATATCAAATCAAATCAAATCTAATCAGTTCAATTCAAATCAGATCAGAAAAATGCAGTCCAATCGCACAGGGCCTTAGTAAGTGTAGGCAGATCTCTGATCTGGGTGTTTTACCGAGTGCACAACATAGTTCCGAAAATCACGTCGATATCGATTGTAGAAGTGCCCGTCACAAATTAGAAAAGGGTTGGTGGCCATTTAAAAGTTAGAAATTAACAGCTTAACATATACGAGTAATTGGCTAGGGCTATAGAAATGGTATATACATTCGGTTAGTAGACATAGCTCATGCGAACACACAACTACGCATGCAATGCAAGGAATGATTGAGTTGCGGGGTGTCCCGAGATATAATCAAGAGGGGGTGAATTGAGTATGAACTTTGATTGGAACTTTTTTCATTTTATTGGAGTTATTGTATGTGTATGTAAAGCAGCGGAAAAGACAGACTACCTAAGTGTACTGTACCACAAACTAGAGCTTGTAGTTTGTGATGGTACAATGCACAGATTTGTACTATGAAATAAAGCACGAAACAATGAATAGAATACACACAAGATTTACGTAGTTCGACCCCAACCCAAGGTCTACGTCCACAAAATTCACTAGAATTTTCTTCCTTACTAGCTCAACCCAAAAAAGTAGAGGAATCCCACAACTAACTCTAATTGTGCTAGTTTCAACTATGAAATTAAACTATTCCTACTCTCTCAACCCAAGACAACACGAAACTCGAGTACAACCCCGTACCCAAATACCTCACTCTAGAAGAGAGAAGAGAAAAGTACAAAGCAATCACCTTGTAATAATGCTTTTTAGACTAGCGGATAGAGGTAACAACTCGATCTATGATTAGTAGGGATGGCAATGGGTCGGGTCTGGGTCGGGTCCGATAGGATTTTGATTGAAATGCATTGATCTTGATTGTGTCCAAAACTGAATAATGGCAAGGCAGAATTTGATGTTGGGCTGTGTTCGATCTTGTTCGGATGTTTATATATGGAAATCTGGGTCGGCCTTAAAGGCGGTTGAGCCGGGCGAGCCCGACGCCCATTCTAGAAAGGGGCCCAAAATTAAATCATGCGATCGGAGATACTAAAACTTTTTTTCGCCTTACTTTACTTAACTTGTTTAATTACTAAAGGCCGTTGGGTTAAGACTTAAGAGGTATGTTACCATTAGCTCTCAAGTATAAGATTTGTTTTTTTATCGAGTTATGTGATTTCTTAATAAGATAATAACTGCAATAACAA
Organism: Spergularia marina; assembly: GCA_963680865.1. NCBI lineage: Eukaryota > Viridiplantae > Streptophyta > Magnoliopsida > Caryophyllales > Caryophyllaceae > Spergularia > Spergularia marina. The sequence goes on along the minus strand of OY804552.1, from coordinate 5,152,230 downwards.
TATGAAAAGGAAAATGCAATAATTTTTATTGAGTGCCTATATGGGCACTCTATGACATTAAATATTTTTACCATTTTTCAACACAAAAAATTTCAAAGTATTTTATATTAATATTTTAGAAATTTGTAATTAAATTATTCTAGTCGAAAATGATTTAAATGTTATTTTTGTAAATCGTTTTTAAAAATGGGTTCGGAGATGGGTTCTAGAATCAGAATGGCTATTTGGGTTTTCATTTCCTAATTGGGTTATCCTAATTACCACAACCATACATCAATCCAACACCACATTGGCCCAAACATAAGATCCAAATACCCAAACTCAAACCCAAAGAGGAAATCAGAATTTTGGGAAGGAAAAAAAAAAAAAAAAAAAAACTCCCTTCTCTCTCCTATCACACGACAAAACACCCCCCATATAAACTCCTCTTTCTCCCCTGCTTCTTCTTCACGCATCAAATCCGCACACGTGCGCACGCAGCCATTCTTCATTCCCGCCGTCTGTTCCTTCCCTCCGGCCGACCACCTAGACACCTCTATTTCCTCCTCTCGTTGCCGCGGGTAAAGCTTCTTCACCATCTCTTTTTCCCTGTTTTCGTTCTTCCAATCAAACGTGAGATTCAAGTCGTTTTCTTGCTTCAATCTGTGTTTAATTGATAGTATTAGATGTTATGGTTAGTGGGTAATCGATTTGGGTTAGTTTTATGCATAATAATAGGAGTATCTTAGAGTATATGTTTAGGAATAGTATATTCCTAACCAAGGAAATACGATATGTCGGAATAGTATATTCCACTATTTAGGAAATAAGATCTTAGGAGATATTCAGGGCGGCTAGGGTTGTATGTAACCCTAGGCCCGGCACTGTATTGTAACTAGTGGTATTTAAACCACCGTAACGTAATGAAATCGGAAGCAAGTATTGCACCGTATACTACAACCAAGTATTCATAACCGTAAACACAAATCTAATATGGTATCAGAGCCTCTTTCCTAGAGGATTCTGGAACATCGCTTCCGCTGCCCTGCCGGTGGGTTGATAACCTAGTACACCTAACCCACCGGCGGGATTTCGTAGTCATGATGTAGGCCTATCTTTCGTTCCACAGCAAACCTACAATATAGATTTCAATCCTTGGTATGTACGTAAAGTCTATACCCTCAAACTACAAAGAAACGAATCGGCTGTTCATCAAGATCTATAATTCGTACGTACGTGTGTCCCATTGCCAACGTATCTGGTGATCACTAAAAGTATTTTTGTGGTCAATGTACAAGTCATGAAGTGTACTCCGTGCATCTTAGGTTCAGACCGATTTCGAACCTAGTGTGAATGTTGTCGAACCAATCTCGACTTACTCGTAGTATCGTTGGTTTTACGGTTCCATTAAACCGTGGTAATATTGGTATTTGGGCGTTGACATTCGACCGTGATTTGGTGCAATTTCTAGCGTATTCTAGAGTCTTGTTTCACAATTGGCGTGAAGATCGAATAGGTTGAGCAAGATGCATTACAGGTTGATCATTCGTACAAAGATTTCTTGATGTACTTTTATTTATTTTCTTTCAATAAGTTGTAATTTCAAACCCATGAAAACTTTGGCAAGTTACCATGAGTTTGAGGGGGGTAATAGGAGTATCTTAGAGTATATGTTTAGGAATAGTATATTTCTAACCAAGGAAATACGATATGTCGGAATAGTATATTCCACTATTTAGGAAATAAGATCTTAGGAGATATTCAAGGTGGCTATGGTTGTATGTAACCCTAGGCCCGACACTGTATTGTAACTAGTGGTATTTAAACCACCGTAACGTAATGAAATCGGAAGCAAGTATTGCACCGTATATTACAACCAAGTATTCGTAGCCGTAAACACAAATCTAATACATAAAGAATCGATTTTGATAATTGTTTTGAGTTGATTTTCATTAATCACGAATTTGGGATTAATTAGCTTAATTGTTCGATTAGGTTCAATTGGCTTCGACAATTATGATTTTATCATACTTATAATCTGTCAATAAGAGTTCTTGAATTTAGTTTGAGATTTGAATTGGGTTTTGTCCAAAGTTTGTAGAAATTGTAAATTGGGAGAATTTTGATTAATTGTTTCTCAATTAGATTAATTACCCCAAATTAATTATAATAACCAATAATTCGAAATTTTGATAATTTAAGAAATTATAAACTAATTTTCGTATTTTAGTTAATTTAATTCGTTTTTATGTAATTTTATGTAATTTAAACATGTTTTTAATAATTAAAACATAATATAAATTGTTTTAATAAATCCTAAATAAATCATAATAATTAAGGATTGATTTTTATGAATTAGATTCTGTTTTATAAGTGATTTTAAGTCTGAGAATTTTTAAGATAAATTAAGAGTTATTGAGTATTAGTATTTAATTATTGAATTGGATTTATAATTGTTGGTTAATTGGTAATTGTTGGGTTAGAAATCATATGGTCATGGGTATTGCATATAGAATAGTACTAACTTAAATATTTAGATGAATGATTGGGTGAGATTAGTATTAATTTGGGATCGTTGACTGTATTATTGTAGAGCTTGAGTTCGTAGACGAGTAGTACTATTGATTGTTGTGTTATTGAGTTTTCCGTTTGCTAAAAAAGGTAATCTAGCATGCTCAGTCTTTTTTAAACTTGTAGAAACCTTTTAAAATTATGTGCTATATGTAAATGGTGTGTTTGGATGAAAACTTAGTATCATGATAGGTGGAGAACGATTGAATTTCTTTTATGATTATTATGTTGTACATGTATGGTTACTGCAATTGTAACACTACGAAATTTGGAAAGTGGATTATGGAGTTGGTTTGTCCCACATTGGGAAAATAAAGCTCATATGATCAGTTTATAATAGATTCCTACCATCATACTACCAACAAGGCATTCACCTTTTAGAGCCCACGAGAGGATTTACGGGCCTAAGAGGTGACTACTCATCTTATTGGGTTGTGTTGCCACGGACGGTGGATCGGGCTATTACGGATGGTATCAGTGCAACCCTGCGACCACGTGCTGAGTGCTGAGGCAAGGCCCAGGCCAGCCGTCTAGCGGGGGAGATCTTCGACCTGTGTTGATGTTAGTGTGGAATGGTCGAGGCGCGACGAGGACGTCGCGTTCTCTAAGTGGGGGAGTTTGTAACACTACGGAATTTGGAAAGTGGATTATGAAGTTGGTTTTTCCCACATTGGGAAAATAAAGCTCATATGATCAGTTTATAATAGATTCCTACCATCATACTACCAACAAGGCATTCACCTTTTAGAGCCCCACGAGAGGATTTACGGGCCTAGGAGGTGACTACCCATCTTATTGGGTTGTCTTGCGACGGACGGTGGATCGGGCTATTACAGCAATGGAAATAAAGGTAATGTGGATTTGTATGTGGTATTGGTTGTGATTGGTTCATGAATGATTCAAATTGTCAATGTGAATTATGATGGTGATATGGAGATCTGACGGAGTATGGTGTTATGATGATTGTGTCGAAGTCTCGGAGTTGCACCTAATGATTTTGTGTCGGGGCCTCGTAGTTGCCCCTAATGTGTCGGAGCCTCGGAATTGCTCCTAATTATTGTGACGGAATCGCATCGATTCCTAATTACAGCCTCACCGCATCGGGTTTTAAGTGGGCTTGGCTCTAGTACTACTCTATTAAGGTTAAAAATACTTAATGGGGGTGTGCACACTTAAGGTCTAGAAGTCTTTGGTTTGATATGATACAATGAATTGACGAAGTTGTGAAGTAATACGTTGGATTGGATTGGAAGTTTGGAGTGGATTCTTTATTTAATTAAGCTTCGATTAATGAAATTGAATTTGTGGAATTTGATCTTTTGTTGTTGCATTGAATTCATTTGGTGGATATAGTTATATGCTAAGTGCATCTTCGAAAATAAAAGTAAAACGTTTTCAAAATCCAGGTAAGGGTTTTCATTTGGATGTAATAGACCATTTCAGACCATTAGACATTTGTAGTTCGGCTTCTGAAATCTCCTTGCATTCGGGTCTTTGACTCGAGTGCGGAGTGACACATCTGAATTTCCTTAATTTGGACTTTGATTCGCGATAAAAATGTTTTTAAAAAGGAAAAGAAATTTGGGGTGTTACAGTTGGGTTAAGAGGTATGTTACCATTAGCTCTTAAGTATAAGATTTGTTTTTTGTCGAGTTATGTGATTTCTTAATAAGATAATAAATGCAATAACAATATGAAAAGGAAAATGCAATAATTTTTATTGAGTGCCCATATGGGCACTCTATGACATTAAATATTTTTACCATTTTTCAACACAAAAAATTGGTATTCCCACAATAAAATAATAGAGCACAATTTATTAAATTATTTAATCATCGAGTGATTTTACAATGGCTACCAAGTCATGGTAGCCATTATAAGAGGAGCAAATCTAACCATTGAATTTTTAAAAATAAATAATCACAACTCTTCATTATTTGACCCAATAATTATAATAAAAAAAATTAACATTAAAAATCTACATGTAAAAAAAAAAAAAAAAAGATAAAAGCCCCAGCCTCGTCCTTTTTCTCATTCCTCTCTTCTCCCCTCCCCTGCCACCTCCATGGCGCCACCGCTGGCCATACCGATAGAACACCACCAATACACCTGAGAACATTATATCCGGTCGGCTACATAACCCCGATCTTGGCTGGGCCACCTTCATCTTATCCTTCGTTGTCCACGTACGACTTTCTCTCCTCCCAGCACTCCTCTTTTCCCACCCTTTCCCCCATTGATTCGATGGCCCCCACCTCACAATAACCCCCTCGTGCCCCTCTTCCGACCCCTTAGCATCCTGAAACGTCGTCACCCCTACAATTGTCGTCCCCCCAAGGAAATGCGGAAAAGAAAGAGAAAATGGAGGTGGAGGGAGGGGCGTCACTGGCGCAACGGGTGGGGCACGGGGTGTCTGGTGACTTCCACCCCGATTGTGGTGTTGGGCGACAGTATGGCGGGTTACCTCGACAACCGACGTCCGCTAGCGTAGTGAAATGATAACCTAGTTAGGGTGTGGTGGACTCTAGCTAACTAGGAATTGGTATTGTAAAGTATCCAAATAAAGGTTTATGCAATGGTCAAACTTCCCAGAACCGGTAACGCGATGCCGGAAAGTTGGGACCCTAAATCCTTTTTCCAGTTTTCGTTGCGATAACGAAAGGATTGGTGATGTTGGGTTGTGGTTGGGCACTAGGGTGGGTAGGGGGAGAGAGAGAGAAAAATATATAATTGAATGTGTATTTATTCTTCTAATATTTTTTTATACTCCGTATTTATTTTTATAGGAACGTACCAATTATTACCACCCATTTATGTCTTGTACTATAACAAAATCCTAAAAATGATAATTTATGCTTTAATTTGTATGGTTATAGTTAGGGGTATTCAGAAAAAATTGAACCGCGGTCAACCGAAAACCACACATTTTTCGGTTCGGTTGACCGAACCGAAAAAAATTCGGTTATTCGGTTCGGTGTTTTGGAGTTTCGGTTAACCGAAATTGTACCAATTTTATATTTTTTGAAAAAAAATTTAAAAAATGTATGTGGGGGTTCGGTTACCCGAAATAACCGACTTATATTCGGTTTTTGGTTCGGTTTCAATTCAAGATAAGGGCAAACCGAAAATTCGATTAACCGATTTTGGGTTAACCAAAAAATTCGGTTCGGTTTCGATTCGAATTTTATCCGAACCGAAAATTCGGTTCGGTTCGATTAACCGAAATGAACAACCCTAGTTACAGTCAAAGTAACGTGTAAACATGGATCGTTTAATTCATTTGGGTATCCCGACATTTAATATTTGATCATACGTATACCGTATACGGTATACCATCAGGCCATCACGACATCTATTCAACTATGTGTGAAAATTTTTGTGGTGGACTTCCATAGTTCCATATTCACAAATGAAGATTAGAACTGTCGCTAATGATGCTAACAAAGAACCACACTGTCCAATTAGACATACTCCCTCTATTTCTTTTGTTTCTTTACAAAGAGAAAGTGGGGGAGTACCTAGGTGGGTAAAGAGAGAACTGGTTTAGTAAAGTTTGAGGGCATTTGTTAGTGGAATAAGATGAGTTTAATTAACGAGTAAGTGTTAACTGCCCATCTCTAATATTCAATAATTATCACTTTCATACCCCCTTCTCCTTCTTCTACCATTAAATCAGAAAAATCCACATCTCAGTCATCCACCACAAAAAAAAGAAAAAAACAAACAACCCAATAGCAGACAACACCTCCGAACCAAACAACCCATCATTGATCGGACTTTTTTGATTGAAAATGCAAAAACAAAATGAAGCCCAGAAAACCCCCATTTTTTTATTCAATTTAAAGGAAACCCAGAAAAACCCTCCACCCGTTCGGATTTTTTTGATTTAAAATGCAAAACAAAAGGAAACCCAAAAAATCCCCAATTTGATTTTTTTGATTAAAAATGCAAAGGAAACCCAGAAAAACTCACCAAATTGATTTTCAATTGATTGCGTGTTCTTGTGAACCTTTCTTTGTTAATGTGACGCATGTCCACATTCATCTTCTATTGTTTGTGAACCACAAAAATCAGAGGGCAGTTGAGATAAACGCAAAGCTATAGATGAACAGATCTAGGTTCGTAGGAGATGAGAGATCAAGAAAAGCAGATGAGAAAGGCTAGGGTTTTTGGCAACTGCGGAGGAGAGAGAGAGGGGGAGATGGATGAAAAGATGAACTGGTGAATGATACGGGGGGGTAATTATTTTGGGTGAATAATTATTTTGGGTGAGTGAAGATATGGTAGGAGGCGCGGGGATGGTGGTGGGGACGTGGACGACAGTTCTTGGGGGTGGCTGGAGTGGCTGCGGTGGTGCGGTGACTGGGCCGTGGGGGATGCGGGTCGGGTTGGGTTATGGAAGGGAGGAAAGAGAAATAAGATTTCTTGGCTTGTATTTTATTTTTTTGATTTGATCGAATGACGGGTTAACACGTGTCTCGGATCACGGTGGTGTTTGTGGTTCAGGGACCACGTATAACAACTGATTGGATAATTTGTACTTCATATCTCTACTGAAAAAGTCCATTAAAATAAATCGGTTAACTTTAATTTTAAGGATTTTTTGAAAAACCCTACCTTTAAAAGTCTCAACTTTACGAAACCTTACCTTTTATGATAAAAGTTGTTAAAGACTACCTTGAAAAATTCTTTTTTTGCAAAAGACTACCTTATACCAGTTTTCCGTCATAATACATTAAGGAGTAGCTCCTTGTGATCTAGTTTTATGAAGAATTATAATATAGACCGGATAAAATGTGATAGTCTTCTTTAAATAAATTAAAGTGTAAGGAGTAGCTCCTTGTGAACTAGTTTTATGAAGAATTATAATATAGATCAGACCTGATCAAATATGCCAGTCTTCTTTAAATGAAAGTATAGATAATACATTAAGGAGTAGCTCCTTGTGATCAAGTTTTATGAAGAATTATAATATAGACCGGATCAAATATGGTAGTCTTCTTTAAATAAATTATAGATAATACATTAAGGAGTAGCTCCTTGTGATCTAGATTTATGAAGAAGTATAATATAGACCGCATCAAATATGTTAGTCTTCTTTAAATAAATTATTGATAATACACTAAGGGGTAGCTCCTTGTGATCTAGTCTTACGATGAATTATAATATAGACCTGATCAAATATGCTAGTCTTCTTTAAATAAAAGTATAGATAATACATTAAGGAGTAGCTCCTTGAGATCTAGTTTTATGAAGAATTATAATTAATATTAAGGTTTTTTTTTTCCGAAACCCTACCTTTAAAAGATACAAATTTGCGAATCCCTACCATTTAAGATAAAATTTGTCAAAACTACCTTACAAAAATTTATCAAATAGCTAAATGTATAAAAAATTTACCAAGGACAACTTGATAGCCTTTTGTTTTTTTTTTTGGTAAATTCGACGGTTGGATAAATATAATAACGTTTACACGAATACTAAAAAGTTCAAGGACAAACAAAGTATCAATACAACGAAGTCCCTACTTATAGGGCATGAAAGTAAATTTTTCATCAAAGAAATGTCGAAAATCTTCGTCGAGAGCCGAGAAAATGACGTTGATTGCCTCTCTTTGATAATTAAGGAGGTGGTTCCCCGATTTAGGTAGTTCTTTAAGCCATTCAACACACGTCACCCGATGAGGCTAGCTTACGTTCTTTACTGGTTTTAGGAATCTAAGTTTTTGACTCTAATATTTTGATAAAACCCTCAATATTACTTTGGCCCATTTTTGTTTTGAGGTCGTTTTGGCCAAAAACCATGCCTTCGCTTTGTCCAACTTTAGCCTTGTTGGTCATAATTTTCAAATGTCTAAATGTTCTTAGAATAGTATCGTAAACGCCTTTGAAATGCCCAAGCGACCGGTACTCCTGTTTGGGAGTCTATGCAGCCCCTCTGTCTCCTAAACCCCGGTAAAATGTTAGGGTGTTTTTCGCTGATTTAAGGCACATTGGTAATTTTCGCCAAATTTTGGGAAGTTACTAAATAATCTAAAAACCTTAAACTTGGACATCCTTGGTGTACATTTGAAAGATATGAGAAACGATTAATCTGTTACAAAATAGCCCCGTAAGTTCGGGAGAAGGGGTGCCCCTCACAAAGGGGGTCGAAGTGAAACTTCTTTAACTCATTTTGGGACAGTTACACCGGAGATTTTTAGCTCTCGTATTCTACAAACGTACATAATATGAATTTTAGGGTTTTCAATGAGATTTTGGTCCGTCTTTATTCTGAGCCATTTTCGGCCAAAAACAGTGTGTTATACACTTCGGTTTTTTTTCCCAAATTTGGCTAGGTTTTGGAAAGTTGCTAAATTTCTCAAAATATCACCATGAACATCAAACTTATGAGTCTATATATTATTGTTTGTATTTTTAACCACAATTACAATAATCATACGAGAGAGAAATATGAGTTGCATTAATTGAGGATGAAAACCAATCACAAGTCAGTTAACACTTAACACAAGAGATGTAATTGTATAGGGTTGGGCACTTAAGCCTGAATATGAATGAGACATATAAAATCTCACATTTTTACTCACCTTTTTGTAATATTAAAATAGTTTAATCACCATTCCACAATTAAAGATAATGGATCACCAACATCTATATCAAATCTGTTCACTCTTCAAAAATATCATCTATCTAAAAATCATCTATATACTTTATATTTTTCTAAGATCATAACCGGCTAGACAACTAATGTTAGTGTAGATCAGAATTCTTATTTTATATTTTTTATGTTCTTTTAGTTCTCATATGCGGAGTTTTTTTTTTTTTTTTTTGTGGTAAGAAGGGGAAATTTTTTATTAATCCAATATTGGAATTTAAACAAAATCTTACAAAAAAAAATAATAACCACTAAGCTTGACTAATTAAGCTATAAGACATTCAACTACATCCTCACTAATTACATTCCTCTCATCGAACTATAAACTCTTAGGCAAACTTGGAATTTGATATTATTGATGATAACATGAGCAGACTGCTCAGTTTCAGCAAAAATCTTTCGATTTCTCTCTAATCATAAGCCGTAGACAGCTGCAGAAAGACTACACATGCACCACTTTGCCTCCCAACTCTTTTGATTCTTATGTTTTGCAAACCAAATGGCCTCTTGATGCAGGCTCCATTTCCTTCTCTTAATGTCAATCCATTGAAGAATTCCAGACCAAAGCTGATCAGAAAACTCGCACCTAAAGAACAAATGCATGTGTGATTCAACAGTTTTTTTTTTTTTTTTTTTTTTTTTTTTTTTTTTTTTTTTGCATAATACACACATGTTAAAAAATAATCATCCCTTTAGCCTTGATATTATCCACTGTTGCTAACTTTCTCTGCACTGCCAGACTTGTGATGAAGCTGTGCTTTGGCATTGCAACACTGTCCCACACTACTTTGCTCCATTTCATCTTAGGATGACATTCTCTTTAAAAAAAACCATAGGCCTTTCTTACACTGAATTTGCCCTGATCTTGCCGGCTTAGAACAAGAATATGAATCATGCTTGGATTATGGTTCAGGCTCAACAGATGGTGCTTGATTTTAATGATTCCTCTGATCTCCAAGTTTCAGAGTCATTAGGTTTATTCTTAATGTCTCAGAAATTTCTGTCTAATAAACTTAAATTTTATATTTGTCTATTCTAGGGTTCAAAGTTTGAATTCTCTGATATCATAAAGTGACGTTATAGAGTACTATATTAAGTAAACATTTGGGATCCCGTGCATTTGCACGGGTAAAAAAACTAGTATATTTGTTATTTTACAATTCAAATATATTATTTGTTTACTAAGTTTACTTATCATGTAGTATTATTATAGTATTATAGTTTAACTAGTTTGCATGCTTGCCTGCGTCCGGGCGGTATATCTATATTGTTATACTCATTTTATGAAATTGTCGGTTTATCTTTGTTATAATATTATTAGCAACACTATTATTTTCCATAAATTAGCTTACCGCCATAATCACTATAAATCATATTATTTTCCATAAATTAGTTAATAATTTCCATATTATGTAATTAGTTAGTGCTATCCAATTAATGAATGTCAAGTTTTTCTTACATGAAAGACTTGATTTCAAGTTTTAATATATAATGTCTTTTTTTTTCTCCCATCAATCTCATCTAATAATACAAGTGAAATTATTTATGAATTTTCAGAAAAAAAAAATGACATTAAAAGAATTATTAAACAAAATGTAGGAGATGACATTGTTTCCGACTCCAAAAATACCTAAACCGCTTCTTAGAATTATCATACGGACACGACATTCATAAATTCGGGGTCCGATTCAAGGGCCGTCATAGAATCCCGTGACAGGCATATCTCAAGATCAACACTTCCTTCTCCATCACGCCCTCGATACGCCATCACGACGCCACCGAATTTGAACATGTTTCCACTTCTAACGGCCAGCGGTTTCCCGAAACCAAAGTCAATGCCGTACACATCAAAGCGTGGTGAATTCATAAGCATCCAGTCGTTACGATTAAAACATTTTGCTGCCTGATAAACATAAGGAGACTTGAACCAATTTCGGATGTAATCGCGCACTGCTTTGTTGTCGTGATTCGCAACTGAATTGTTCAGCATCGACGAAGCCCAGCCTAGATTGTGGTCAAGCAATTCACCCACCTTGATCTCGTTGTTAATTAACTGTACAAAATTACCAAAATACTGCGGTGACAACGGCGGGTTTAATCTCTGGCGGTCATTAGCCACAATGATGCCATTGGTAAGGTTATCGAGAGGAAGTTGGTTGGCTTTAACATACGCCCTCCAAAACAGTGCAGACAAAGCTTGTAAGGTCGAAATGTTACCATTGCCACTTTGTTTACGTGCCTTGGACTTGAGTCTTGCTAAAGACTCATCCGAGAAATGGAACACCCTTGTTCGATTTAGACTCTCTTCATACCTCGTTATGAATTCGTCAGGGTGGGTGAATGGGAGCGTGATGGCCGTGGGACCGTCGTACTCTTCGGGTAACCACCGATCAACGATCGGTGGTCTCGGGATGGGGAGTTGAGTATCGTTGGTTATTGCCCTATGTGTTTCGGACCACATGTTGAAGAAGTCCCAGAATGAGGTCCCGTCTCCTAGGACGTGATTCATGGAGCAGCCCATGAACAATCCGTCCTTGAGTTCTGTGAGCTGAGCTGATAACAAGGGACGTGAGTGGCCGTCGTGGTTGACGGCGTTATTGTGGTCGAATAACGGGTGAACTAAGTTGTCAGGGACATGGATTGGGGTGAGGATGTCGGATATTCTCATGGCCGAGGCCGTGGCGTGGATGAGTTGTGCTCCAGGGCCCTTGTGGCAGTCGACGAAGATCGAGCACTGGTGTCGATCTTCGTAGACATTCGTAGCAAGTTGACCAGCCAAAGGGTAGAAATGATCAAGCGTGTGAGACAGAGAGGCACTGAGGCTTTGAAGCTGGTTATTTGTTGTGCGTAGTGCAGGTTTGGGAAACAGGAGGCCGACTTGTATGTAGTGCAAAGACAGTAATGTCATGTCAAGTGGGGCCAAGTAGTAGCGTCGTTTGGATTCATGAACATCGAAGCTTGGTTTTATGTATGATCTTGAGATGAGCTCGACGATTGATGAATTCATGATTATTTGGGAATTCTTCGGTCGGTGTATGATAAGATAAAGAAAAGATAAGTCATCGTCGTTGTACGTCTTTGCTACTTATAACCATACAAATGCTTAAAACCAATCTAGTGAGTCATTTTATATTGACACCGATCTGATCAAAACATACAAAATTGTCAAATTGCCCCTTCAAAAAAAAAATTAAGTTGTACATGAATCATGGCAACACAAGTCGGCTAAAGGGTGCAAGTTACAACTAACTATAGATATCGTTTATAATTCTTCAGTTAAATTGCATTGTATCTACACAATAAAGTTTATCTAACTCGGGTCTTTTTTAAAGAGAAAGTCTTTATGTATATTCATATACATTTCTAAATGTATATCCCTAATTTTTTATTTATATATCCCACCATATTCCAATTCTCTCTCCTCAGTCTCACCACGCACATAAAATATAAAAGATACCAATACTACCTCTCATATATGTTTTATGATGTATATCACATATATAAATAGCCTTACTCTTTTTTAAACTTTCCCCCTCCCTTTTGCATACTTCTAAAAGAGAAGGGTATTTGTTAAATCAATTTAATTAAACGCTTGTTGTTACCAACGTCTTTCGACGATTGAATCATGCCACCACAAGTCGGCTAAAGGTTGCAAGTTACAACTGTAGATAACGTTTATAATTCTTCAGTTAAATTGCATTGTATATGCGCGTTAAAGTTTACTCATTCGGGGCCTATTTAAATTTTAAACTTTTCCCCTCTCTTTTGCACACTTTATATAAAAAGAAAAAGTATTTATTAAATGAATTTAAAAGCTTATTGTTACTAACGTCTTTCTCTTACCTCCCTAATTACACTATTAACTAAAAATAATTAATACTAGGATGAATGCCCGTGCATTGCACGGGTCTCTTAATAGTGAAATCTATTGTTAGCCGATCCTAAATTATTTTAGAAATAAAGCTTTAGTCGTTCTTACTGTAGAGGTAATAAATCTGCATTAGACTGTTATCAAAGATTAGTCAAATTGATATATTAAGACATATCGGTGTGGGATAATTTTTCTTTTTAGCACGAAACAATGTATGAAGCTCCACGCATGATATTACAACTTTTTTTATGAGATTGAGCATTGAACACGAGCATGGTGGTACGGTGGAAGGAAACTCATTGCCTATCTATATACATTGTATTGTACTACGTATACCATCAAAGCAATGTACATAACCAGACCATCTTTAATTTGCTTCATATATATAAGGTTTCTTAAATTGTGAATTTATGATTGGTTTACATGTAATTAATTAGTAATAATAATGAGGATCGTAATATATTAAGAGGGATGTTAAAATTGTTTTTTTTTTTTTGTGTTTGGATGGATATCAAATACTTTTAATATTAAAAAACTATCAAAACTCTTTAAGAATCTCCGATCGATGTGAGAGCTACAAAAAAGCCTCCCTTTAATAGTATAGAAGGATTTTGGAAATACTATTTCGATCTACAATAGCCACTAAAACTTGGTAGCCATTGTAAAGAGGAGAATATCAACCTTGATTTTCAAAACTAAATCTTAACCATTGGTTGATTTGACCTATATTAAATCAAATTAACTAATAAAAATTAAATATTAAAACCTCTATCCTCCTTGCTCCAAGTCTTCTGCCCGTTCACCACCCCGAAAACCACCATCACCCACACCAAACCACCGCCAAACCGTCACCCAACACTACCATTGGAATAAGCCACCACCCGCCCCCACCCCTTGCGCGACTGACGCCCTCCTCTCCACCTCCATATTCTCTTTTTTTTACCTCCATTTTCTTGGACGGCGGCAATTTTGAGGGGGCGACGGTTTTGAGGATACCAGGGGGTCGTGAGAGGGGCGTGAGGGAGTTTTGGTGGGACGGTTACCTGATAATCAATGGGGGTGATGGTGGGAAGAGAAGTGTTGAGAAGAGAGAGAAACGTGGGTGGACATTAAAGGATGTGACGATGGCGGCCGTATATGACCCAGGCGAGATCGGCGTCGTGTCACCGGTCGGATGTGGTATTCTCAGGTGAACTGGCGGTGTTGGGTGTGGGTCAGTGGTTGAGCTAGGGTGGTGGCAGGGGCGGGGAATGGGAGAGGAGAAGGACAAAGATGAGGCTTGGCCGCTGGGGTTATAGACTTTAATTAATGTTAATTTTTTTTTTTAAATATCAAGTCAAATAATAGAGGGCTATAATTCATCCTCTAAAATTAATGGTCCGATTTTCTTCTTTTACAATGGCTATCATACCTTGATAGCCATTGTAGAATCCAGGATGAGAAGTTTCAAAAGGACCAGAGGAGTAGTGAAGGACTAATGTACGGATTACATACAAAACTGTGCGACAACTATATTTTCCTCATATTACATTATTGCCAATATTGATGATCATGATTTTTGATTTGTTGTTATTTATTCTAGATTCTTTTATTCGCTTTGTATAACAAAGGGTTTATTAGGCAATAAAGTGTATATTATTCAAAGAGTCATTTCAAGCAAAGTGTGATGAATAATTTTTTTGGTTTGTGTGGTGAATCATTAAAGAACTGGAGTCAGATACACTATGAGGCTCGAAACACCTCGTGAAGCACCAACTCGAAAATGACCTCAATTCTTTGTCAGGCTTTCTAAGGGTGTGTCTTAGCCATATCGATCACTCCTGAGACTGCTTGATGCCATACATGTGCAAAGACACATGCTAAACCCTCCAAAGTAGCCCAAAAGTCGCCTCCGTGTCACCATCACGAGTCTTATTAGCTTCGAGTAAACTCGATTTTTTTTTTCCGAGCGTGATAGTTTTTACAAGTTAGCTATCATGCACATTTGAGTCATTTCTCACCCCTTGGGCGAGTTTCACCCCACCTTGTACAAAAAGAACAGAAGCATACGTGTCGAATTCCCGTCAACCGTGATGAGTCCACTTTTAGTGAACTCTTTTTTGTCAAACATCTAATGATTCACGAACTGAGCTATCCAATGCATGGTACCTCTTGAGCTCTCCAATGGTAACTCTTGCGTCCCTAGGTGATGTGTTCAACCCCTACAACCATGCCAACACCTTTTGTATTGCTTAGTTGCGTAAGACTTGAATGGATTCATGACCATAATATTAAGCAGGAATTAAGCTCTTAACTTCAGTTGTGGCAAAGACCAAACTTTTGCATATATTATTCATTATTCATGAAAAGAAATGTACAACGAACTACCCCTCCTTTTTACATTGCTAACAAACCAGCTGTCCAAAGCTTGAATTACGGGAACACATCTTCATAACTAATTAGTTAATAATTTAACCAGAACATAATAATCTTACTACTTACCACATACCACCACCACCTTAATGACCTCTATAATGTCTCTAACAAACCACAACTAAATTGACTAATTAATCAACTCAAGCGACTCCTAATAAGTGACAAAATTATTTTGTACGTACTCCATAATCCATATATATCAATTCTCAACATATGTGGACATGCACATACACAATTGAAAAACACCCCCAAACAGGTAAAATTTGAATCGATCATACCCGTACTCCTTAAAAGAATCCATGGCAATCAAAATCTATAATACCAAGATTATGATCGGTTCTCTCTTGCGGCATAGATTGTTGGTACGTCGTCGTTGCATGGACATCGACGGCCATGTAGTCGTTCGTTTTCGGAATTAACTGGTTGTTGTTCAGATCAACGACCTTACTATTATTAAAACAAAAAGAGCTTAGATCTCTTCCTACAAGAATAATCTCTCTCTTTCTGACTTTCTCTCCGTATTCAATACTCTTCTTCGCATTGTAGTCACATACGACATACGCATCTGGGCTCTTGCGCTTGTTGGATAATCTTGTTTTGGCTACATCAGTCATTTTTACCTGAAGTTAGGTAAATCAACCAATCAAATACAAACTTAAAAATTATCAACGGGAGAATACGTAATTTGGCATTTCATTGACTTTTTTTTTTCTTCGTCTCTATAAAGAAGAAGTTCCTTCATTTATAATAATTAATCCTACAACATTTACAGTAGACATTGCATCTATCAAACTACTAGAGTACGTAACTTTTGACAAGTTTAAACTCAAAAAATCAGGAACTTTACCATGCACCCAAGAATACATACGTACTCTCGTGATATAGTCGTATTCGATCAACTTAGCTCCTGACTACGATTATTTAGTAGCAGGTACAAATTAAAATATCAAAATAAAAGGAGAACGTACGTACCTGATAACAATGAAAACACCAAAGTTTGGAAAGAGCAAGCTAAGGTCGTCGGAACAGATAATGATGATGAGAAGTGTAAAAACTTATTATCTGTGATTAATAGCACGCCGCAAGTTGGCCTATATATGAAAACATAAACGACATTCACATCTAGCAAGTTGATAATCTTCATAAAGTCGTCTTTGCTCGGAGACATAATTAACATTTGTAAATCAAGCTTTGTAAGTCAACGTAAGTTTATGGAATATAAAAGTATGCTTCGATCAGATCATGTCTATTACAAATTAAATAATTTGTGTGACAGGAATACGTTAATTTTGAGTCGCTCAAACACGTTAGTTGAAGATAATAATTCAAACTAAATGGAAAACATAAAGAATTAAGCTAGACCAAATCAAATACGGAGTATGCTAGTCTTCTTTAAATAAAGTACAGATACATTACTCTTAAACATAGAGCACCATATGCAACATCAAAGTGCAAAATAGTTTTTCGATTTTTTTTCCGTTCAAAGTTATTTAAAATATAATAATTGTACTGTATTACGAATTAAAGGCAAAGTAATTTTTTAGGGTCAAGTAACCTTTTCGTACAATCTATCTGATGTTTAATAAAGTCTATTTTATTATTGTTGTAAAAGAAAAAGTAACCTTTTCGTAGCAAGTTCTTTCGTTTTTTTTGTTCTATTTTTTTTTTTTTTTGAGGTCATAGAAGTTAAATTAATCATTCAACAAGTGTTGGAACCAAAAATACTCGTGGGCGAATCCCACAAAGTAAGAATTTATTAATGCTATAGGTAAGTGGGAAAGAAAAGCCTAAAGTCCAAAAAGAAGCAAAACTCTTGAGAAAATGCAAATCTACACCCTTAATAAGAGTTACCCCTTCTCCAACGGAAGGTATCAACCCTAAATGTGGCTGTGGTCCCCTTCTCACACATAAGCCCTACAAAGAATATCACTATAAATACCACAATTACTCATAGAAGAAGAGAAGTTTTTTCATAATTCATTCATCATCAAACCAAAGATATTTACAGCACAGTACAAAAGATCTAACATTCAGTCTCTTTAAACTCTCTTTCTTAAATACTTTTCTATATATTTTAACACTCCCATCTTGGGCTTTGCACTCCCCTGACTTGCTTAGGCGTCGGAGGCTCCGCCCCGAGGGGATGCCCCTAGGTCCTGGAGTTTATTTTGTAGGTACAAGAACGAGGACGAGGTGAGTTGCGGATCGGCTGTCTCCTATAATGTTTAGGACCCGAGTAAAATCTAGTCCAACCATTTTTTTCTATTTTTTTTGGTCTAAACACATAACCATTCAACTCGACTAATTGATTAGGCAACTTTTTTGTTTGTTTGACTAAGGTTAACTACTTGTTTTAATTTTAAATAATAAGAAATTACCAAAACTCATTAGGGTGTTAAAGTTGATTTCTGATCATTATTCATGAATAATCGTGGGTGTAAATGGTAGATAGATCACGGTTCATATATCGAAATAGGATTATTTTTGTACCAAAAAAAAATGAAAATAAGATAAGACAATAAATTTTTCAGAACTAGTAGCGGTTAATTAAAAAGTCAATCTGTTAAGAACTCTTGAGTTCGAATCCTCATATTTTAATTAGTCGCGCGGCATTAGCTGCTTGTGTGCTAAAGAAAAAGAAGTGATTAATAATAACGTAGTAATAGGGACGTCAAAAACAAGAGGAAGCTATAATAGATGCAGATTGAAGGCAACATATAGGATCATTTTTCCATATATAGAAGTCACATTGTTGATGGTACTACCCACATAGACACACTTGTTATAAATAGCTATTATGATTTTTTTTTTTGGGATTTTCTCGACTGATCTTATTGACTAGTAGTTATTCCCTAAATAGAATGTCAACCATACACACATGCATTTGAACAGTTAGGCGAAGTCCTAGTTCTGTATCATTTTCCTGCTTTCTTGCATAAAAGGAAAATTAAGTAATAATCTCTAATTCTCTAGTACAAAACTTCTATTCCACAGCCTGTTTCTTGAAGATGGTTTTCGTTTTAGAGATTATTGGCATTCGTAGTTGTTGTACTTTTTCAGCCTGTTTATGTCCTTAATTTTTAGCCTCTCTGTTCGTGTAGTTGTTTTTGCTTCTGTTGTTTTTTAGTTGTCTTGATTTAAGTTTCTTCTGTTGCTCTCTAGTTTTGTATTAGGATTGTTTCACCTTCTTTTATATAATATTTCATTGTTGTCAAAAATAAAAAACTTCTGTTTCACAGTGCCCCTCTAATAGCAGTAGCGGTGTATATTTGGAGCGATGTAAAATGGTGAAACTGTATTATTATGGATGCAAATTGCTAGAGGTTTATACTGTAGACACAATTAATTTGTCTGCCATGTAAAATTGAGTTAGGTCCTGTTCGATAGGACTTATTCTCAGATTAGTTCAGAATCATCCAAATCAGATCAGATCAAATCAAATTAGAGTCATTCAAATCAGATCAGAAATGTTCAAATAACTATTTATGTATTTGGTCCATAATTGGTACTAATTCGTTGAAATTCAATCAAATTTCAACCAATTCAGATCAGATCAGATCAGATCGGAATCATTCAGATCAGATCAGAAACATTCAGATCGGATCAGAAACATTCAGATCGGATCAGAAACATTCAGATCGGATCAGAAACATTCAGATCAGATCAGAAACATTCAGATCAGATCAGAAACATTCAGATCAGATCAGAAACATTCAGATCAGATCAGTTCAGTTCAGAAAGATGCAGTCCTATCAAATAGGGTCTTAGTAGTAATAAAATTGAGATCGGAGTGGTAAAATTAATTGTAATGAAAAATTCAGATAGTAAAAAAAATTATTATGTGAGTAGTAAAATTTTGATAATGTAGTAAATTATTGTTGATTATAAATTTTGATATTGGCTCATTTTACGCTTTTTAAAAAAAAAACCACATCCTCATCTTTTCAAATTTTCATTCACTTTCTCTCTCCTCCGCGCAGCACCAGTAACAGCAGATTCATCCTTGCGCTCTCCAGATCTTTCCTCTTTCCTCCATTGTAAGTCTCACTCTAATTTATTTAATTCTCTTCCTTTTTCTTCTTTTTTATTCGATTATTTCATCTTCCTCAGTTCCCTCATTATATTGATTAATTTCTCGTCAATCTGATTTCTATTTTTTTTTTTTTTGCTTTTTATGAGATTTATTGTGGAGATTGTGTAGTATATCAGATGCATGTGAGTTTATGTTGCATGCTGCTGATTTTGATTTCTAGGTTTTTTTTTGTTTGTTTAATTTGATTGTACTGTATGTCGATCGCGCAGTTTCAGACTTACATGAATAAATATTTTTGATTGCTAGTTCTTGATTAATAGTAGCTCGAATGGTGGTCGCTTCCGAATCGCATGATTCCTTGTCCGATAAGACAAAATGTAGCGAAAATGGTGGGCGAAAGGGGGTGATTGTACGCCGGAACAATGTGGAGTTCCAATGTTATAATATAGCGGAACCCGAAGCCGACGACGAGTTCGCCGATCACAAGGAGTATATGAACTCTATTTTGGCCACCTTTCAGCAGTCTCTTGAAAGGAGTAAACTCAACCTAGGTACAAAAAACTACTACTTTACCTATTTATTGCCTTTGTTCGCATTTAGACTGTTTAATATTGGGTTCAGATTCACCTCACATATTAAACATTAACAATCCAAAAGAATAGCGAGAGTATATCTTACTCTGTCCTAATTTACTTAGACTAGAAGATACCGTTAAGTTTTAACTAACCCTTTGACGCTATCAACTTTTGGTAGGTTATCCTTTGAATTATGAATATGATTACAGTGCATTGGGTGGTTTGCCGAATTTCGTAATGAACAACTTCGGTGATCCATTTATTGAGTGCAACTACTATGGCCACTCCAAGCAATTCGAAGTTGGTGTTTTGGATTGGTTTGCACGTCTTTGGGAGATTGACAAGGATGAATACTGGGGTTATGTTACTAATGGTGGCACTGAAGGAAATCTTCATGCGATACTTCTTGGGTAAGCTAAGCTTTTATAATTAGTTATAGCTAGGCTACCTAAGTACATCATCATCAGTCTCTATATACTAAATATTGTAGCACTCCATTGTTTGTGAACGGTTTTTGCAGGAGGGAGTTGTTTCCTGATGGGATTTTATATACCTCGAAGGAGTCACATTTCTCTATTTTTAAAGCTGCACGAATGTATAGAATGAAATGCGTTAAAGTTGAAACGTTAAATTCTGGAGTCATGGACTGTGCCGATCTTAAGACTCAGCTACTCCTGAATAAAGACAAACCAGCCATCGTAAATGTCACCTTAGGTATTTATTTGCTCCTTAAGGATGTTTCATGAGATAGATGCGTTTATATATCTTTTTTTGTATGCAAATCTTGAAAAATGATAGACCAACTTAAGATCAAGGAGATCAAACAATCTCATATTAAGGCCCTGTTTGATAGGACTGTATCTTTCTGATCTGATCTGATTTGAATTGGTTGAAAATTTGATTGAATTTCAACGAATTAGTATCAATTATGGACCAAATACATAGATAGTTATTTGAACATTTCTGAACTGAACTGATCTGATCTGAATGATTCTGATCTGATCTGAATGATTCTGATCTGGTCTGATCTGGTCTGAATGATTGTGATCTGATCTGATCTGAATTCATCTGATAATAAGTCCTATCAAACAGGGCTTAAGACGATTTTTAGATTATTGATTTAGGATGATCCTAAGAGTATATATGTAAACAATAGAAAAATTATCTATAACATAATCACGTGTGGAAAATAATTAAAGATTGCAAGTAGTAGTAAATAATATGCTTGTGTAGTAAATTTAAAATGTTTGCAGTAAAATTATGAAACTGACACTAAAATCAATATTATTACGAATCTATCAATAGAAATAATTTTTTAAATTGATTTATTTCCCGAATCAAGGACCCTTGATGGTCCCTCTTTCCTTATAATCCAGAATTTACAAAATTATGCAACAAATTTTACTACACATTCGTTTAATTTTACTACAAACTAACCATAGACAGTTTTTTATCTGTCTACATATAAACTCCTAGTATCTTTGATTTATTTATGACAGATAACTTCAACATTTTGAAACAATATATATAATAGGGACAACGATGAAAGGGGCTATCGATGATCTAGATCTGGTGATACAAAAACTTGAAGAATGTGGCTTCGAGCAGGATCGATTCTACATTCATTGTGATGGAGCCATGTATGGCCTTATGCTGCCATTACTTGAAGAGGGACCTCGAATCACATTCAAGAAACCAATCGGAAGTATCTCGGTATCAGGCCACAAATATACCGGATGTACGATGCCGTGTGGAATTCAAATGACGAGGATAAAGCACATCAACGTGGTTTCTAGGGACGTCGAGTACATTGCATCAAGGGACATTACAATCTCGTGCAGCAGGAACGGACATAGCCCTGTCTATCTATGGTATGCCCTTAGCCAGAAGGGCTACCGCGGATTTCAACATGACTTCGAGAAATGCTTGAGCAATGCCAAGTACCTAAAAGAGCTGCTTATGGAGGCAGGGGTGAGCGTGATGCTCAACGAGTTCAGCAGCATTGTCGTCTTCGAACGTCCTCCAGACGAAGAGTTCATTCGTCGTTGGCAACTATCTTGCGAAGGGAATATTGCTCATGTCATCGTCATGCCTACTGACACAATCGAGAAATTGGATACTTTCTATCAAGAGTTGGTTAAAAAACGCATAGATTGGTTCGACGATCGGGCTAACCAACAACCTCCTTGTGTTGCACCCCAAATTGGAAACGGTAATTGTGTTTGTCCTACGCACAAGTCAGAAATCTTATGATATAATAAAAAAAATGCGAGCCTTATTAAATATAGTACTCCCTCCGATTCTTTAGGTTTGTTCCATTTTATTTGGTCACAAAGTTTAATAGTAGTGGGAGTAGCGTTTGTTTTTTTACACTAAATGACATTTGTCCAATATATATACATGAGTATATTCAACCTTCAATGATGGGTAAAATGGACTTATGCCTATACAAATGTTACACATAAATAGAAATGGGGCAAATCTATTGCATCATAAAAAAAAACGGGAGCAAATCTAAAGTATCGGAGGGAGTATATATTAGTTTGATCCATTATGTTAATGCTCATTATGGTCAGAGGGTCCCGTTTCAAGTTGGAGTTGATCAGTTCTGTTTTGTGATAGTGTCAAGTTTACAATTTTGTCAAAAGGAACTTGCGAAAATTAGGAACATGTAATTAAGATGACATTTAATTATTTTGCTGCATTACATACACATCTCAATTGGGGCTTGTTCGTTCATCAACCCAAAAGAAAGCAATACAAAAATTTGTTGGAAAAAAAATTGTAATAAAATAAAATAAATACTGTATATGAGGCTAGGTGCGAAATTTACAATACATCATACTATGGTGTTTGTCTAGATTCACTTCATTTTCCAATAGATGTGATGTCCCATTCGATTTAAAAAGATACGTTATTTCATTCGTTCCATTTCACTTTGTGTCCCTACATTGCCTGTTATAATAAGGGTCTAATATGTGTGACATTTATGTGAATTTTAAGTAATGAAGTCATGTGTGGAAATTGTTGAATTCATGTGTCTATTTTCACAGATATATATTTCTTATGTTGTCTTGTCTCCTTCATTATATGTTGACTTCGACGCAGCCTACTGATAGTAAGGACGAAATATGTTCGATCCTAGCAAACGCATGCTCATGAACCTTAAGTACCAGAGGGTTAATCTAATCTAATACTATATATTAAAACTAGAAACCAAGTCTTTCCTAGGACAACACTTGGCATTCATTAATTGGATGGATATATCACTGAGTAATTCCATAATATGTAAATTATTAGGGCATGCACAATGGTGGTTCATCCACCTTGAGTTCTTAAATAAGAACTACAAAATGCAAGTTCTTCCATTAAGGGAGGTGTAAAATAAGAACCGAGTTCTTATTTAAGAACCCAGTTCTTGCGGAAAACTAGGACAGAGAAAGAGTAAATTTAATTAAAAAATATTAGTTAAGAACCAAGATAGTTAGTTCTTCCATTGTAGGTGTAGGTTCTTATGCATTGGGTTTGCAAAAATATGAGGTGGCATGGAAAGAACTCAAATGTGAGTTCTTCCATTGTTAATGCTCTTAACTAACTTATGAAAAATAATATAATTTATGGTGATGAATATGGTGGTAAACTAATTTATGGAAAATAATAGTGTTACTAGTAATATTATAATGAAAATAAACCGACAATTTCATAAAATGAGTATAACAATATAGATATACAGTTCGGGCGCGGAGCGAGCATGCAGACTAGTAACATCTTATTAAGAACACAACTATTGAACATATTATAAGGACATACACATTTTCCCTAACAAAAATTACCGATAGACATCAAAATAAACACCGACTAAGACGGTATAAGTATAACGACTTTGGTACTGAGCTCGAAAGGTTGTTGCCGGAAGGAGGTACGATAAAGCCAATTTAGGACGACACCGACACAACACTCATAAATTCCGAGTCCGATTCAAGAGATGTCATGGAGTCAGGTGACAAACATATCTCAAGATCAATACTTCCGGTCCCATCGCACCCTGAATACGCGGCCACGACGCCGCCGTATTTTAGCACATTCCTGACGGCCAGCAGTTTCCCGAATCCAAAATCAATGTCGTAGACATCAAAGCGAGGCGAATTGATAAGCATGAAATTGTTAAGCGTAAAACAGTCAGCTGGCTGGTAAACAAAACGAGACTTGTACCATTGTTGGATGTAATCACGCACGGCTTTGTCGTCGTGATTTGTGACCGAATTGTTAAGCAAGGATGCAGCCCATCCTAGATTGTTCTCGACCAAATCACTAACCTTAATCTTGTTGTTAATCAACTCGATAAAATTACCAAAATATTGCGGCGACAATGGCGGGTTTCGCCTGTGCCGGTCATCAGCAACTAGTATACAGCTGGTAACGTCGTTGTGAAGTAGCCGGTTGGCTTTGACATAAGCCCTCCAAAACAGCGCACACAACGTTTGCATTGTGGAAATGTTATCATTGCCGATACTCTCGGTACGTGCCTTGGACTTGAGTATCACTAAAGATTCAGACGAGAAATGGAACATCCTTGTTCGATCTAGACCCTCGTCAAGCCTCGTTATGAGTTCGTCTGGGTGGGTGAACGGGAGGGTAACACCGCGGCTAACCCCTTCCCGGAACCACCGATCATCGACCGGTGGTCGAGGAACGGTCCGAAATGTGGCCTGATTGTTGAGCGTTATTCGATGTATTTCGGACCACACATTCATGAAATTCCAGAACGGAAGTTCCATCTGCAACCGCGTGGTTCATGGAGCAACCGATGAACACCCCATCATGGAGTTCAGTCACCTGAACCGACAGCAAAGGTAGAGAGTGTCCATTGTGATTGACGACGGCCTCGTGGTGGTCGAAAAGTGGGTAAACAATTTCACCAGGGACATAAACAGGGGTGAGGATGTCAAGTATGCTTACATGCAAGGCCGAGGTATGGATAAACTTGGCTCCAAGGCCCTTGTGGCAGTCGACGAAGATCGAGCACTGGTGCTGATCTTCGTCGACCTCTGTGGCAAGCTGCCCTGCCAAAGGGTAGAAATGGTGTAGCGTCTCTGACAGTGACTTCTTAAGGGTTTCGATCAAGCTAGCATTCATGTGTGCAGGTTTGGGAAACAGGAGACCCACTTGACTGTAATGAACACACAACATTTGCATGTCAAGAGGAGTCAAGTAGTAGCGTCGTTTGGATTCCCCGTACCTTGGTTTAATGAAGCATTCTGAGATATGCTGAACCGTTGTTGTCGAACTCATGCTTCGTTGTTGTTCGGGTCGGATTCGGATCCTTGATTTGGTGAAGGCGGATCTTGAGATGAGCTTAACAATGGATGAACTCATGCTTCGTTATTTCGGTCGGATTTCTAAATGAGTGCAAAATAAAGGAAGGTATGCGTAAGATGCAGAGTGGTTTATGGTAAAATATAATCTTTCATATATTAATAAAACTTGCAATTTGTAATGCATAAAACCAATGATGTAACAGTCCATGATGATGAGCTGCTATTGTTGTTATATTATTGGGATAAACGTCCAACTTTCGCAATCTCATTTACAAGTTGATCGATGTCCATGCATCTTGATGATAACGAAACTCATCCAATCACAACTATCATCGATTTCTATAAATTTCAGCTAGCATCAATTAGTTTAATTAGTCGTTCTTATTTGTAGCTTTTTGTTCATATCAATCAGGGTTGAAAAATGAAAATTCATAGGACTATAAAAGTCGATAATGATATACTCCGTATATAGTTCATGCCTATAACTTACGGGATTCACTCTGACACTCTCAACTGATGGATGGTCTAACTAGTGAAAATGATGTCGACATGTTCGTGAGAGAAAACAAATTTATATTATTAATGTCTTGACCTAAAACGATCAATATCGATTATGACGAAACTCATGAGTGCATACGAGGATGACACCCTTCAATCTGGTCATCTTACAAATATTTAGAAGTTGTAAAACTTACGAAATGAAGTTGACAACATAACTTTCATGGCACCTTAATTACATCTTTGTATAACACCCTGACTTTGTAAGATCTAGATCGTTTTCTTTGAAGTGTTATCGTTGGCTTTATTTGAATTTCTTTCACAGGGCCAAACTTAATTTTACACCAAGTGCCAAGTGGACCATAAAACTCATTCTTTATTCTATTTTTCTTAAAATTATTTTCCAGACCTACGCGTATTATAGGCGAACGGAAAGAGTATAATTTAGGACTTTTGGTTGAACTACAGCTATTAAAAGTAAAATTTGATCATACCACACCTAATATAATTATTTTATCCAACAATTACACCATATACCGTGTCTCATACCCACCCAATGCCGTCTTTAACAATTGTAAACGGAGTGGCTACGGGAGCCAATAAAAATAACGATAATACTACATCTTTAATTTAAATGAAAAGAAAATAATTAATATATATGTTATACGGTAAAATATTACATCTTTTATTTAAATGAAAAGGAAATAATTATTATGTACGTTATTTGTACGATAAAATATTTTAATCATGCAACGTACGAGTTTAAAATTAGTGTACATATATTGTACGCATACTATAATTAAGATCTTAAACATACAGGTCCAACGGTCCCTCTATTTCTTGAAATTGTCGGCCTCGTTTAATTTGAAATTTTTTTAACATAAACGTTCACCATCCGAATGAACAGATCGAAGAGGAAATCATTATGTTTGGACACCATGCATTTTGTTTTTGTCTTCAATTTCAAGAGACAACATTCATGAATTCATCATCTGCTTCAAGAGCTTTTAACGAAATCGGTGGTAGACACACCTCGAGATCAACACTTCCTCCACCTTCACATCCTGGGTAAGCAGCCAAAATCCCGCCAAATTTCGACGCGATCCCACTGCGGACCGCCTTGGCTCTCCCTAATCCGAACTCATTGCCATACACGTCAAATCTCGGCGAATGCGTGAGCGTCACGGTGCAAGAACTAGGGATCTCGGCAGGATTGTAAACGTAAGGAGCTTGTAGCCATTGATCAACATAGCTACGCACAGCTTGATCGTCGTGATTCGCCACTGATCGGTGCAACAACGATGCCACCCACCCGAAACTGTTTTCGAGTAATTCACTAGCTGGAATCGTTGTTTCTATAGGGTGAACGCAATTACCGAAATAATAAGGAGACAATGATGGACTTAATCGATGCCTAATATTCGCAAGTAATACGCATTTCGTGACTTGGTCACGCGGTACGCAGTTTGCTCGAATGATCGACCTCCATATCACGGCTGTTAAGGCCTGTAACGAGGATATGTCGTCTGTGTGTGAAATTACGCGGGCCTGGGCCACACCCGTAAAGAGAAGAGATAATCCACCTGATAAGCCCAAGGAGGTTCCATCCTAAAACCAATTGGCAATAGGAGGAGTAACTCCTTGGTTTATATGGTAGACAAATCTCTTCTATTTTTCCAATGTGGGACACTCATATGTGGAGTATTTTGGGTGTCACTTTAACACTCCCCTCTCACATATGAGGTCCCTTTTAAGGGCAGACTGGCTTACCGTAAAGCCAGCTGCATTTTTGCACTGATTTATCAGTGGCCGATTTATCGGCATTTTTGGCCCAGATGAATTCATTGAGACCCAAGACTTTAACCATGGGCTCTGATACCATGTGAAATTACGCGGGCCTGGGCCACACCCGTAAAGAGAAGAGATAATCCACCTGATAAGCCCAAGGAGGTTCCATCCTAAAACCAATTGGCAATAGGAGGAGTAACTCCTTGGTTTATATGGTAGACAAATCTCTTCTATTTTTCCAATGTGGGACACTCATATGTGGAGTATTTTGGGTGTCACTTTAACACTGTGTTATTCTCCTCGCGCGCTTTAGCCTTTAGTCTTGCCATGGATTCGGACGAGAAATGGAAAACTCGCTCTTGGTTTCGATTCTCTTCATCATAACGGGTGATGAACTGGTTGGGATGAGTAAAGGGAAGGGTGAGTGCCGGGCCGTGTCCATTAGGTAACCATCCATCATGGACAGGTAATGGGCGTTGCACGGTAATAAGTGATGGCTTAGCGGTCACGCTATGTATCTCCGACCATACATTCCAGAAATGCCAATACGAGGTACCGTCTGAAACCACGTGGTTCATGGAGCAACCAATGAACACGCCATCCGAGAGCTCGGTAACTTGTACCGATAACAAAGGCCGGAAATGGCCGTCATGGTTTACGGCCTTGTGGTGGTCGAAAAAGGAGTGAACAACCTCTTGTGGAATGTTTTTCGGAGACAGGATTTCGGATACGGTCATGTCTAGAGTAGCATGGATGAACTTAGCCCCATTACCCTTGTTGCAATCAACAAAGATCAAGGATTCGGCACGGTCGTGATCGATGTGAGTGGCAAGCTGGCCTGCCAATGGGTAGAAATGAACAAGGGTGAGAGAGAGGGAGTCCTTGAGACTTTGGAGGAATTGGTGAGTTACTATTGAGGCGTGTTGATCAAGTTTTGTAGATGGTTTCATAAAGATAAGGCCATTTTGTATGTAGTTGAATGAAAGCATGGCCAAGTCTGAGGGAGACAAGTAATAAGGGCGTTTTGATCCCTCTACTTCATATTTTGGTTTGATGTAACACTCTGATATGTGTTTTAAAGAACCCATTATTTGCTGATTATATGATTCTTTGATTGTGTTTTTGCGCAGATTTTGTGTTGCTCAACCGGTGGTTTTAAAGCAAAAATTATTGCGTGTCAATTTTCTCTGATCTTACGTCAACTCATCATTATCGAAGACATTATTATTATTCCCATTAACTTTGGAGTATTCAATCAAAAACAACATAAAATAAAAAGACTTTGGGTTGCTAACTTAATCTAGTACCAAATGTAATTATTCTTCTTTAGAAAAAGAAAAAGACTTTTGGTTGACTAATTTAATCTAATACAATTTATAAATTTTTTTAGAAAAAGACTTTATTTTTAAGGACAATGCTAGATGTCTAAAGTTTAGACACCCAAAAGTGTCTACAATCCATAATAATTTTACTACACTATCAAAATTTTACTACTCACACAATTAATTTTACTACCTGAATTTTTTACTACAATTAATTTTACTATTCCGATCTCAATTACTACTACTAGCTCAATTTTACATTTTAAACAAATTAATTGTGTCTAAACTATAGACCTCTATCAATTTGCTATTTTTAATTGGTGGCTAATTATTATCAATGCTCTAGCTAGTACATGCAATAATACTATAGAATTCTACAAGCGCTTAGCTCCTAGTAGGAAACGTATAATCTAGATTGTTGATGTTAATCGTTCTTCTAGGCCAGGTCGACGTATGGTAGCTATTAGCTACTTACTCCCTCCGTCCCGCCTCAAACGATCCGAAGGTTTTTTGTAGAGGAATAAGAAAAATTCATATAATAAGTTGAGTGGGGTAATATGAGGAAAAAGAAGGAGAGAAAATGTGAGATTTAATGAAAGTAAGAGAGATATGTGAGAGAGAATGTGATAATTTAATAAAAGTATGAGCGAGAAATATGTCCCAAAATAGATGGGGTGTTTGAGGTGGCACGTTTCAAAATGGATGCCCTAGTAACCAAAAGATACATCATGTGCTAAACCGAGTTCCGTACACCATAACATGACTTAATTCATCAATTATCATTCATTCATAATTATAACATCATATCATTCATAAACTTGCTTTATATTACTCACAACACTCAAAGGACGTAGTAAGTATGAACTTACTCATGCACTAGTCATATAATCATGGGACATCAAATTACTATACATCAGTATTTAACTCACCAAAATTCGCCCAAAGAAACCAAGTATAACTTGTCCAAATCGAATAAAACAATAGGTTGCACCCTCTTCATGATTCAGAGCACATGACTACTGTTTAGATGCTCATTTAGGAAATAATTCCTCATCCTTTAGGCACAAAACCAACTGTAAATTATAACCCTTCCTCTTAGGAGTATTTCAACACATCAAACGTCAAGTTTCATTAACTATTCAAGGATTTATAGCCCAAATACCACAACTGCTCCAAAACAGAGTACCATACGCGCATCCAACTTTTAGGGACAATATAATGATCATAACGACAGGTTTTCAAGCATTACAAAAGCCTAAAATTAAGAGCTTGAAATGAAGTTCAAGTTAGGGTTTTGTTTCGATTAAATAAATGAACAAATGAGGCTTTTATGATCAAAATACGAATACCCTATATTCATGATACTCACAGGAAGAACAACGAAACAAGGGTTTACTTTAGAATATGATTTGGGCAACTAAATCATAATGAAAATGAAATTAACCAATTGGGGCTTCTTTGCAAAGATCTGAATAGTAAATAGAAACAAGATTTAAGTAATGATCTTACCAAACAACGGGAGATATGATCAATATACATAAACTGGTCCAGAAACGAGTTCATAAAGACACCTGAACTTGTAGAACTAATAACAAGATCTTATTGAACAAATTTGGGCTTGACGTATTCTGTGAAATTGTAGATAGCAACGAGTAGTTGAGTTTAGTCTTTTGTTTCGCCTACTTTGGCTGAGAGACAAATGAGAAAATGGATGTTGAAGATGAAGCTGCTGCTGGTCATTCCAGCGGCAAGTAGCTAGGTAGCTCCGTGGCTCGTTCTAAGGCGCGACTTGGTCGACTAATCATCAAATTTGGGGTCCAATTAAGTGTCAACATGAGGTATGATCATCTAGGATTAGTATGTACTCCCGGCACCTCGTGCTTATGAAATAAGATCGGTTTTTAGCCCTGACACTACACACAAACTTCTAAAATTGTGTAGATTGAGATTGTGTAAGTTGAGAATGAACCTATAACTTGTGTCATTTGACTTCATATTTACAAAAGAAAGCTTCTCAAATGATACAATAATGGAACAATCACAATTTTGTTCCGCTTTACGTTAAGAGATTACTTAGTGACTATGAAAACGTTTCTTCACGATTAAGAAAGTTATCGAAACGACAATGGATTCAAAATGTAACCAGACATTCCTTAAGTAATAGCTCCTCAATAAACTTAATGGTATCGTATAATTGCATAACCGAGATCTCTAATTGGAGATTAGAAGAATGATTAAACTAATCAAAGTGATCAAGGAACCGGCTATTACAGAGATTGAACGTGGTGGGACATGTGAATAAAAAATTACTCATATACATTTAGAAATGTATATGGATATACAATAAGACTTTCTCATTATTAATCGCTTGAACTAAATCGATCAATATCGATTACAAAGAAACTCAGTGCATACAGGATGACTTTCGATCACCCATCAAAATGGTCATCTTAAATGGTCATCAAAATGAGAAAATAATTAGTCAAGCTCATCACATTGACCAAAGAAACATTGAATTATTCTTGTGTATTTCCCTATTTAAAATGACTTATAACTATTCCATGATATAAGTTGATAGGACAATGCTAGAGGTCTAAAGTGTAGACACCCAAAAGTATCTACAATCAGTAATAATTTTATTACACAATCAACATTTTACTACTCACACAATTAATTTTACTGCCTGAATGTTTTACTACAATTAATTTTACTACTCCGATCTCAATTTTACTACTACTAGCTCAATTTTACATTGTAGACAAATTAATTGTGTCTAAACTATAGACCTCTATCAATTTGCAAGTTGATAACATGACTTTCATGGCACCTTAATACATTTTTGTATAATACCTTGACTCTGTAAGATCTAGATCGTATTGCGCTCTTTTTGTTCCTTTCAAATGTTACCGTTGACTTTATTTGAATTCCTCACACAGAGCGAAACTTAATTTTAAGATTTCGAAGGAAAAAATTCGATGATTTTGGATCTATAGACTTAGGATTCTCTCTGATTGCATATCTACCGGTAGTTCTTGGAGTGAATGATCTCGAAGGAGCGAGTTAGTTTTGATTTGATCAGCCATATATAGCAACAACATCATGGCTGATATATAGCCAGGAAGAATTTGGTTTTGCATAGAACTATACTATGCATAATTAATGGATGAGGACATTATTAAAAAATTCTTAGGCAAGAATTTCATTTGCTTGCCATGCAAAGCTTGAGACTCATTCGTTCATCAACGCAAAAGAAAGCAATACTTACAATTACCAATACAAATTTAACCACGCGCATTTACTTTAAGACACACATCACACAAATAAAAGTCGATCGATGATAAATGAGGTGAAACACACAACGCTATCAAGACAATTTAAGACGACACCGAGACAAGACTCATAAATTCGAGGTCCGATTCAAGAGTGTTGTGGAAAAGTCAAGCAAATGTAATATTATTGATGATTAAAAAAAACAAAGTACAACTCCCTTTTTTATACTACTAATAAGACCAACGACTAAGCTACTATTAAGGAAACAAACCCACAACTATTTGACCACTAAACCCATAATCCCACTACTAACCACTACTAACCACTACCTCAATAACTCCTAAAATAACTCCAACTCAATTGACTAAATCAAAACCGACTCCTAAATACTAGGTAGATATTTTGGATCAATTCTCAACACTTCCCCTTGATTCAAAATTCCCGACACCTAATTGAGACACAAAGAAATCATGTTTAGCTTACGGAAGCGATTTGGTAAAAATATCTGCGGTCTGCTCGTTTGTGCCACAAAACTCCAACACGATCTTTTCATCAGCTACTAGCTTTCGAATGAAGTGATGCTGAACATCTATGTGCTTCGTTCTTCCATGAAACGCTGGGTTTTTCGCCATAGCAATTGCAGACCTATTATCACAATAGATCACTGTAGCTCTCTCTTGATTCAGGAAGAAATCGACTAACAATTTATGGAGCCATAATGCTTGCCGTGCCGCTGAAGTTGCTGCTGCATACTCTGCCTCGGAAGATGACAGAGCCACTGTATCCTACTTCTTGGAACTCCAGGTTACAGCTCCTGATCCAAGGCCAAACACACTACCAGAAGTGCTCTTCCTATCATTCAGGCACCCTCCCCAATCACTATCTGTATACCCAACAAGCTGAAAGTTCTTCACTTTCGTATACCATATGCCGAATTTCGCCGTTCCAGCAACATAACGAAGGATTCTTTTAGCTGCACCAAGATGTTGCTTAGTCGGGTTGTGCATATACCTGGACACCACACTTACAGGAAATGCGATATCAGGCCTCGTATGTGTCAAGTAGTTCAGTCCTCCGACCAAACTTCTGTAGACTGTACCATTAGCATGCCCTGTTCCATCTTCACGCTGCAACTTTTTATTCACGTTCATAGGTGTCGCTGCAACTTCACAGTTTGTCATCTGGAACTTCTTCAAAAGATCTGCAACATACTTTTCTTGACTCACAAATATACCATCGACATCTTGCTTCACCTCCAATCCCAGAAAATATTTTAACAGACCTAAGTCTGTCATCTCAAATTTCTTCATCATGCTAGTCTTAAATTTATCAACCATGGACTGTGATGATCCCATATAAATCATGTCATCTACATATAGACAGACAACCAGAAAATTATTACCTTCCCGTTTCAAGTAGAGGGTCGGCTCATTTTCACTCCGATTGAATCCATTGGACTTGAAGAAGAAATCGATCTTGCTGTACCACGCACGCGGTGCTTGCTTCAGTCCATAAAGAGCTTTCCGTAACCTGTAGACTTTGTCCTCATGTCCATTTGAAACAAAGCCCTCAGGTTGGGATACATATACCTCTTCCTCTAGCTCACCATTCAAAAATGCGGATTTGACATCAAACTGGTAAATTGGCAATTTCAGTTGAGCAGCTAATGCAAGAAATACTCGCACCGTTTCAAACCTTGCAACCGGAGAGAATGTCTCTTCATAATCGACACCTTGCTGCTGTGAATACCCTTTTGCCACTAAGCGAGCCTTGTACTTCTGAATGCTGCCATCAACATTATATTTTGTGCGAAACACCCATTTGAGCCCGATCACGTTCTTATCTGCCGGAAGCTCTACCAACTCCCACGTCTCGTTCTTCTCTATGGATGACATCTCCTCTTTCATGGCATCTTGCCACACACCACTCTCCACAGCTTCCCCATAAGAGATAGGATCAGAGACATATAAAGCAAAGTGACATGTTCTGTAAATGTCCTCGAGTGAACGGAATTTTGTCGGAGGTGTTCCACTGGAAGTACTGGATGGTGATCCTGATGGTGTAGTTGTATAGCTCAGCGAACTGGATTGACTGCTAACTTGCGGGGATGGACTGCTGGGCGGAGTTGGTGGATCACTGCTACTGTCAGAAGAGGAGCTACTATCAGGTTGCTGCTGTGCACCTGCGTTTTCTGGTTCAACCAAATCAGAAAATTCTGACCCTTCAACAACCACTGGTTAGTTGTCAGTACTCCATATCCACCTGCCACCTTGATTCCCCACCAAAGCTTTGAATTTCTTAAAGCTCTCAAAAGCATCAGATTTAAACTTTAAGAAATAAACCCAACACATCCTAGTATAGTCATCAATTAGCAGGAAGAAGTAACGACTGCCACCAATTGACTCTGTTCTCATCGGCCCACACAAGTCAGCATGCACGAGATCAAGAAAATTGGAAGCTCTCCAAGCTTTTCCACTAGGAAATGGTTCCCTACGCTGCTTACCATAAACACACCCTTCACATATGTGGCTCTTACTTGGACGCCTATCATCACGTTCTTTCCCCCTGTCGCCACTGCGACCTCGTCCACGGAATCCACTACCATGTCCTCTGTCTCCGGAATCAACAGTCTTCCCCTTTTGGAACGACTCACCCTGCACCTGAAAAGCCTTCTCCTCGACTTTTTCACTAGACCTACTGATCCTATCCTCATGAGCCAACAAAGAACTCATTAAAGCAGCAAACGTATAGGTAGATAGGTCTTTCGATTCCTCTATGGCAGCAACAGCATGATCAAATTTGGGGGTTAAAGTTCTTAAAACCTTACTCACAACCATACTTTCATTAACAGTTTCACCATAAGTTCTCATACTGTTAACAATATCAGACACCCTAGACATAAATGTTTGCACAGGCTCATCCTTTTGCATAACCAACAACTCAAAATTACGCCGGAGAGTTTGCAATTTAACTTGAATTACCTTTTTATCACCAACGAATTCCTGCTTCAATATCTCCCACGCCTCCTTCGAAGTGGATGCTGATGCAATTCGGGGAAAAAATACATCATCAAGCACCTGTTGAATGAAGAATAGAGCCTTCGCGTCTTTCTTCCGATTCTCACGCAACGCAGCATTAGGTTCGCCAGCCTGATTGCCTTGGGTTTCCGCATACCCGTTCTCCACCAAGTCCCATAATTCTTGAGACTTAAACAAGGTTTTCATTTTGAGGCTCCAAAATTGATAATTCTGACCCTTAAAAACTGGAATTAAGGGTTGGGAGGATGATGAATTGCCGTTCGTGGCCATTGAAGAGGATGAATTTGGGGCTGATTTTTGTGAGAAAGAAAAAAACTGCGTATGATTTTATTTTGTGTGCACTCACTCTCTCTCTAACTTTACTCTTTTGGAAGTAAAGGGGACCAAACCTGGCACTTTTGCTTTGAGTTTTGCTCTGATACCACAATGTTGTGGAAAAGTCAAGCAAATGTAATATTATTGATGATTAAAAAAAACAAAGTACAACTCCCTTTTTTATACTACTAATAAGACCAACGACTAAGCTACTATTAAGGAAACAAACCCACAACTATTTGACCACTAAACCCATAATCCCAGTACTAACCACTACTAACCACTACCTCAATAACTCCTAAAATAACTCCAACTCAATTGACTAAATCAAAACCGACTCCTAAATACTAGGTAGATATTTTGGATCAATTCTCAACAAAGAGCTGTCATAGAGTCAGCTGACAGACATATCTCAAGATCAATACTTCCAGCCCCTTGGTTCCCTGGATACGCAACCACAACACCGCCGTATTTTAACATGTTCCCGCTTCTGACGGCCAGCGGTTTTCCGAATCCCAAATCATTGCCGTAAACATCAAAGCGGGGGGAATTGATAAGAAAAAAGTTGTTAGCAGTAAAACACTCAGGTGGCTGGTAAACAAAAGGAGAGTTCAACCATAGCTGTATGTAATCATGCACGGCTTTGTCGTCGTGATTCGCAACTGAATGGTATAGCAAGGATGCAGCCCAACCTAGATTGTTCTCGACCAAATCACTAACCTTTACATTATTGTTAATCAATTCGATAAAATTACCAAAATATTGCGACGACAGTGGTGGGTTTAGCCTTTCCCAGTCATTAGCAACTAGTATGCAGCTGGTAACGTCGTTGTGAGGTAGGCAGTTGGCTTTAACATACGCCCTCCAAAACAACGCAGACAATGCCTGCGTAGTTGAAATGTTATCGTTGTCGATACTCTCACTACGTGCCTTGGACTTGAGTATCACTAAAGATTCAGACGAGAAATGGAACATCCTTGTTCGATTTGGACCCTCGTCATGCCCCGTTATAAATTCGTCTGGGTGGGTGAACGGGAGGGTAACACCGCGGGTATACCCTTCCGGGAACCACCGATCATTGACCGGTGGTCAAGGAACGGGAACTTGAGTGTTGAGCATTTCCCGATGGGTTTGGGACCACACATTCATGAAATTCCAGAACGAAGCTCCATCTGCTGCCGCGTGGTTCATGGAGCAACCGATGAATACCCCGTCTTGGAGTTCGGTGACTTGAACTGATAGCAAAGGTTGTGAGTGCCCATCGTGGTTGGTGGAGTTACAGTGATCGATGAGTGAGTGAACAATTTGGTCTGGAACTGTTGGATTATTATGATCCAAAAATATTAATTAGTCAATGTTAGTTTTTGTTGTTCCTAATTATTAGTTAGTGGACATGATTTGTTATGGAATAATGGCTACTTGTACGTGAGTAGTAGGAGTACATTTCATGGGATGTGTGCTAGATGATAGGAGTAATTGCATGTTATTAGGGTGTGGTTAGTCCATGCTTATCATGTATTGTACGTATGGCCTATTTAAGGGCTTCTTGTGTTAAGAGATTAATTGAGTTAGTTTCACCGTAAACTTCTCCATGTGGTTTACTCTCATATTTTTCCGCCCCTCTATAATTCTACATGCCTTCTGTGAGGGGTGTGTGTATGGGAAACAGTGTAGGCTGCCATTTCCGTCTGGGAAGTCGTGGAGGGCTTCCAATTTTCTTGAACTTGTTCATGCTGATTTATGTGGTCCTATGAGGACCGAGACTATTGGTGGGAGTCGATATTTCTTGCTGTTTACTGATGATTATACCCGAATGAGTTGGGTTTATTTTTTGAAGCTGAAATCTGAAGCTTTTGACAATTTCAAGAAGTTTAAGATATTAGTTGAGAATCAGAGTGACAAGCATATCAAGGCTTTGCGCACTGATCGTGGTGGTGAGTTTCTGTCAAAGGAGTTCAACAATTTCTGTGAGCATGGGATCCGAAGGGAGCTCACAGCAGCTTATACGCCTCAGCAAAATGGCGTGGCAGAGCGCAAAAACAGAACCGTGGTTGAGATGGCAAGAAGTATGCTGAGAGCTAAAGGTTTACCAAACAAGTTTTGGGGACAAGCAGTGGCTACGGCTGTGTATTTGCTGAATATTTCACCAACAAGAGCAGTCATGAAACGAACTCCATTTGAAGCTTGGAGAGGTAAGAGGCCTAAGGTGAACCACTTGAGAATATTTGGTTGTGTAGCTTATGCTTTGATTCCTGCTAATTTACGCCATAAACTTGATAGCAAATCTGAAAAATACATTTTTGTTGGCTATAATAGTGAATCTAAAGCATATAAGTTGTATAATCCGGTGAATGGGAAAGTTGTTGTTAGCAGAGATGTCAGGTTTGATGAAGAAGGAAGGTGGATATGGAGCAATAATGAAGTCACATGCACTAGCCTTGACATTAATGAAGTTGAAGAACCTCCAGCACTTGATGAGCACACCAACTCCTCTCCTGACTCTACACCTCCAAACAGTCCGCCACATAACAGCAGTCCCTCAACGCCTCACAGCTCATCCACCAGTAGCTCAACTCACAGTAGCAGTTCATCTCCACCAAGTTCACCTGAAAGTTCATCCAGTGGGACGCCTCCTAAACGTTACAGATCACTCCGAGATATTTACAGATCATGCAACTTTGCATTGTTTGTATCTGATCCTGTCACTTATGAAGAAGCAGCTGAAGATACAAAATGGCAGGAGGCAATGAAGGCAGAGATGCAGTCTATTGAGAAAAATCAGACTTGGCACCTAGTTGATCAACCGGAAGGCAAGAATATCATTGGGCTCAAATGGGTTTTCCGCACAAAATACAACTCTGATGGTAGTATCCAGAAGCACAAAGCTCGTCTCGTTGCCAAGGGATATGCGCAACAGCAAGGAGTGGACTTTGATGAGACATACTCACCTGTAGCTCGGTTTGAGACAGTAAGAGTATTTCTTGCTATAGCTGCTCAAATGGGGCTACCAGTGTATCAATTTGACGTGAAGTCTGCGTTTCTTAACGGTGACTTAGAAGAAGAAGTCTATGTCTCACAACCAGAAGGTTATGCTGTGGATGGCAGTGAAGGTAAGGTGTACAAATTGCAGAAAGCTCTCTACGGGCTGAAACAAGCTCCGCGTGCGTGGTACAGTAAAATTGACATTTTCTTTCACACTAGTGGGTTCAAGAGGAGTGAAAATGAGCCAACTCTCTACTTTAAGCAAGGTAATGGTGAATTTCTGGTGGTTTGCATTTATGTTGATGATATGATTTATATGGGTTCGTCTCCTTCCATTGTTGAAGAATTCAAGTCATGTATGATGAAGAAATTTGAGATGACTGATTTGGGTTTGCTCAAATATTTTTTGGGTCTTGAGATAAAACAAGGAGCTGATGGTATTTTTGTGTGTCAAGAGAAGTATGCTAATGATTTGTTGAAGAGATTCAACATGTCAGATTGTGAAATTGCAGCTACACCCATGAATTCCAATGAGAAGTTGCAGCGTGAAGATGGAACTCCACAAGCTAATGGTAGCTTGTACAGAAGCATCGTTGGTGGATTGAATTATCTTACACACACTAGGCCTGATCTTGCTTATTCAGTTAGTGTTGTGTCCAGATATATGCACAATCCCACTAAACAGCATTTAGGAGCAGCAAAAAGGATTCTACGCTATGTGGCCGGAACTTTCAATTTCGGCATATGGTACACTTCAGTAGCAAATTTTGAGTTGATTGGGTATACTGACAGTGATTGGGCTGGCTGTTTAGATGATCGGAAAAGTACTTCTGGGAATGTGTTTACTCTTGGTTCAGGTGCTGTAACATGGAGTTCAAAGAATCAGGATACGATTGCTTTGTCATCTTCGGAAGCAGAGTATGCAGCAGCAAGTTCAGCAGCCCGACAAGCATTATGGTTACAAAAATTACTAGGTGATTTTCTACTTGTGCAGCAAAAGGCCACTGTAATTTACTGTGACAACAGGTCTGCAATTGCGATGGCGAAGAATCCGGCTTTTCATGGGAGAACTAAGCACATAGATGTGGTGCATCATTTCATACGCAAGCTGGTAGCTGATGGGGACATTGTCCTGAATTTTTGTGGCACCAATGAGCAGGCAGCCGACATCTTTACGAAGTCACTTCCGCTTGCCAAGCATCAATTCTTTATCTCTCAGTTAGGCGTAAGTAATTTTGAATCAAGGGGGAGTGTTGAAAACTGATTCAAAATATGTTCTATTTTCTAGGAATGTTGTTTGTTGAAGTATTAAGTTGTTGGAGTATTCTTAGGAGTCAATAACTAAGTAGTGGGTTAATTTAGTTAGTGGTTTAGTGCCTAAGATCATGGGATAACTTTTAGGAAGCAGTTTAGTTTCAAATCCTATTTAAGTTGATTGTACTTCTGTTATTTGAATCATTGAAAATCTTCATCTCTTCCAATCTGTTTTGCCTTGCTTTGTCACAATAGGAACATGGACTGGGGTGAGGATATCGGATATGCTCACGGCCAAGGTGGAGGCATGAATGAACTTGGCTCCAGGACCCTTGTCGCAGTTGATGAAGATCAAGCACCGATGTGGTGCTTGATCTTCGTCGAGCTCTGTGACAAACTGACCTGCCAGAGGGTAGAAATGATGTAGCGTTTCAGACACAGAGTTCTTAAGGCTTTCAATTAGGTTATCGATATGTGTAGGTTTGGAATACAAGAGGCCGAATTGCATGTAATGCACAGACAACATCGTCATGTCAAGTGGGCCCAAGTAAGAGCATTGTTTAGATTCATGAACATCTAAGGTAGGTTTGATGTAGGAGCTTGAAATGTGCTCAACCATTGATGAATTCATGCTAAGGTGTTTGGGAGGGTAATTTTTGTATTACTTCAATTTGGTTTAAGTTGTGAGTATGTGATAAAATGGTTCATATCCGTTGCTATTTATAATGTCAATTGCTAACATCGATCTAATCACTCCACGTTAGTTGTCATGAAATGTTGTTAATATTTCTAGTTTACAATAGTCAATGATGTATTTCTAGTTTAAATGATTGGAAGAAGTACCTTACAAGTCACAACTAACGGCCTATAAAGAAGTATCAATATCTCGTCTTTGTACCAAAAAAAAAAAAATGTATCAATCTCTCTAGTCTTTGAATTTTTAATTAACGTTAATTTGATTAAAATTTGTGAGAGGAATTAAACGTTAATAAGGAGTAATTAAGAACATATTTACCAAGAATGACGAACGCAATGAAAAGTTATTAATGATTCAAGGTGAAGCCAAATTCCGCGATCCTATAAATGCGAGTAAAAAACAAGAATTTGAAGAGATAATCATAATTTTAAAATCGTCCAGGGCTTTTGTGACAACTTGTACATCATGCCTTGCTGTAATTTCTTGAGTAATTCTAAGGTGCTTGACAAGTACCGCAAAGTACCATAAGAGTCATCATCTCAACCATCCATAATGTTAAAAATCAATCTACAACATTTATTATTTTTATTTAGGTATATTATATAAATTATATTGTAAAACAGAAAAATAGAAAAACAATGGTTAGTTGCATTTATTTAATCTTTTGTGCTTTTGTATACATTGCACAAACTATATATATCTAATATAATTTGATAATTTTTCCTTTTAAAAAAATTTATTAAGTTATTTAAAAAATGATTTATCAAAAAAAATATATTTAAATGATGAAGTCAATCATTTTCCCTTTAAATTAAAAAGGGAATTTTGAAGTCAATTTTATTATTAATAATAGGGTGTTTTCAAATTATTATCATCTATTCTTGAGAAAGACCAACTAGTTTTAATCAATAAAAAATTACAAACAATGATTATTATGGTGTTCAAGTTGAAATCCAACAATAATGTGTGACGACGACGTTCATAATTATTATTTAAATTGCTTTAGGCAACATGGTACAAAATAATGCCAAACTTAGTCTTTATTTAGCTATCTACTTATTAATAACTACTTGGGCTAAAATTGGAAGATAGCCGAAACTTAGTTCATCGTTGGTTGCCTTTTTAAAACACATGAATTCT
This sequence comes from Spergularia marina, assembly GCA_963680865.1. Classification (NCBI taxonomy): domain Eukaryota; kingdom Viridiplantae; phylum Streptophyta; class Magnoliopsida; order Caryophyllales; family Caryophyllaceae; genus Spergularia; species Spergularia marina. The sequence goes on along the minus strand of OY804552.1, from coordinate 5,110,510 downwards.
AAATTCCCATTAATTACATATTATCCGGATTGTTTGGGTGCCCATAATAAAAAAAAATGAGGGAATTGAAAATTTCATGGGAAATGAAATTTCTACATAATGGTGGAATTTGCTAATCAACTCCCCCCTCGATAATTCTAAAGTCTCCCATCAGATTTATTCAAAAATTACCAATTTGCCCCCCAAATAATTAAAAAGGTCCATTATTAAGGGACATAATAGTAATTACGAATTAAAAATAAGGGAATTGGATGGGTGCAACCAAACAAGATGGTAGAATTTAATTATATGGGAAATTCAAATTCCTCGATGTCTACAAAACAACTTGAAACTATTTCACAAGAAATCTACTCAGAAACTAAATTCATAGGATGTGTAACTTCCTAAAGAAATTAAATTCTTATATAAACCAAACGACCACCGTTCTTAGCAAAAGTGTAGTATCATCTTTCCTTAAAAACAAAAAACAAAAAAAAAAGTGTAGTACCATCTTCAACGTTGCCTGCAGGTCTCCATTAAACGAAATGTAAACAAATAATGAAAATAATCTCAATTTTCATTGGTTTTCAAAATGACTTTGTTAACTCATTTATAGTAGTGATTTTAAATATAAGTCGTGCTATGAGTGTTTAATTTCCATGAAAATCTCGTAATCTTAGTGACAACTCGACAATCAATATTGTTAAAGAGCCAACTCAACCAAAAGTCTAGACTTATGGTTGAGACCCAATAATTGGTTATATCTTAACACTCCCCCTCATGTGAAAGTCAATTGGGCTTGAAACGTGGACTGAAACCACTTGAAATGTGGATAATAAATGCACAACTTTGTGCTGAAATTCCACTTGAAATGGAGGGGGCTCCCAGGATTTGAACTTGAGACCTCAGGGTCACTGAGACTCTGATACCATGTTAACAAAAGACTTTGAGAAAAGATTGAACATTGTGTGTATTAAAGTGAATGATACATGATCCTATATATATAGAATGACTATGGCTATAAAGCGAAAAGAAAGTATATTCTACCATTATTCTAGGACTATCCTACCGATAATAACTACGTAAATATTACAACCAAATCACAATATAATCTCAATGATTCCCATATAATCTTATGGGATCATTAATATTCTAACAAACATGATCGAATCATACTTTTACATTCCAAAACTTTCGTTGACTAACAAAGCTTGATCTACAAGTGTTAATAATTATGTATCCGAGCAATGACTAAGAAGATCGACGATCAACTTGCTGGATGTAAAATGTTTCATAGGCCAACTTGCGGCGAGCAGCGCGCTATTAATCGCAGATAGATACCAAGTTTGTACGTTTCTCATTATCTGTTCCGACGACGACCTTGCTCTTTCCAATTGCTTGTGTTGTTTTATCATTACCAGGTACATACGTTCATCTTTTCTTGAGTTACTAGACGCGACTACTAAACTTTGATAATTTGTACCATACCAAATAATCTTAGTTAGTTTTATGCTATTCTTATAATTGCTAATAATTCCGGAGCTATGCTAAATATGACTGTACGAGAATACATTCTCAGGTATACGGTAGACTTCTCATTTTCTTTTTTGACATCGACTTCTCAATTTTTTTTAGCTTTACTAAAACTTCTAATTTCTAAATAATTAAAGAAAGAGGTTTTGACAGGTCTTGAACCTAGTTCTTAAATGTCATACTTAGCTCATGAATCATCAGATCATGCATGATTCATGATCATCTACCTAGCAACTAAACTACAACGTTAATTTTTTTTTTTTTGGAAATTCGGCGTTAATAGACAGAAATAAAGGATAATGTAAAGTTAATACAGACCAACAAGACAACGAATTAATGAGTTACAACAAACAACTACAACAAAGAGGAGCTCCGAGCAGCTGCTCCTCTAAAGGGCATGAAGATGTAGTTTTCATCAAACAATTCCTTGATTTTATCATCAGGGACGCACAATTGAACAACTTGGTGAATGTCCAACGTCTTTCTCACCTTTCTTGCCAAAATATCAGCCATACCATTATCTTTACGACCGATGATGTAACACCCCATATTTTTAGGACTTTTAAATTATTAAAGTCGTCGGGAGAAATTCATTTTAAGAATTACGAGTTTCTATTTTGGGAAATTTAGAGCCACTTTCCTATTTGGGTCACCTTCCTAATCAAGAATTAGATAGCAAATTACCTTTTTGCCCTTACTAAACCCTCCCTCTCTATACTATAAAAACAAAAAAAAAACAACACTCATCACTCGTCCTCACTGCCGCGCGAAAGAGAAAGAATAAGGAAAAGAGAAACAAAGGAGGAGCGAAGAAAGGATTCGCGACCCCCTCACCGCACGCCGCCTACCGCCGCCCATCGAGCTGCCTTAGCCGTCGCCTAGTTCCCCAGCCGCCTCTCTGTCTCTCTCTTGATTTCAATCAAGAGTTGTAAGTCTCAAACCTTGCTCAACTAATTTAATTTGGGATTTCGATTTTGGGTCAAATTGTGATTAGTGTTCGATTGGATTATTTACATTGATTGTTTTAGAGTTAATCATGTTTGTGATGAGTTAATTCGTGAGTTTGGGTTTTCGAAAATTGGGGATTTTGTTCATAAGGTCATTGTTGAATTTGTGTTTGAAATTGTGTGTGGAATTGGTTGATTTTTGGTGGAGTGGTTTGTTATGAATTGGGGACATTATGTTGTTGTTTTGGGATTTGTTTTATGATGACTTGAGTGATGAACAAGTCTACTGTCCAATTCTGAATTTTGGGTTATATGAGTGTTGTTGTTGCTGCTGCTATTTTGGTGATTAATCTTGGAGTTGTGTAGTTGGTAAGATGGGGAGGTTGTAGTATGAATTTAGTATGATTGTTGGACTGTTTTGGTTGTCAAAACATGGTAATCGTGGTTTCGTTGTAGTTGGTTGATTGTTTTGTGTTGGGAATTATGATAGTGATCGATTAGTAATTCAATCTTATTGTTTTGTGATTAGGGTGTGTGTTTGAAGAAGTCCCTTTCTAGTTTGGTGAAGGTAAGAACGTTGGTTATAATCTCAACCACGAAATCTAAACTCCAAAGATTATCTCGTCTTGATACTAACCTCGTTTCTAATGACCATTGCTTACGTATTATCCCTATCGTTGTCCTATTATTTTTGTATCGTTATCATTTGAATTAACCTTGCAGCGTTCCCGCCTTTCGGCACAAAGAACCGGCCCTTCGGCCTCTTGATTTCGCCCGGCCCGGCCTCTCGGCCGAGCGTGTGCCTCGTTATTGCTCCTTTGTGATTTTGATGTGATTGTATGATTTATGTTATATTAACGATTGTATAATGTATTGTTTACGCGCGTATGATTGTGTACACTAATGTTTATGATATTGTATGTCGATGAAAACCACCTAGAGTAAGGTAACGCGACCAGGTTCGGTCACGTCTATACCTCTGATCAAGGTAGTTTAAGGTCGGGTTAGCTACCGACTTCCTAATAGACTTTCCTCCTAGGGGTACGCATCCTACTGGATCCCTAGCGAGGGGTGTGCACACTTTAAGTTATTAGGGGCGTGTTTGTACTGCTCTAGCTCGCGCTGGTACGAGATTGTGGTGGTTGTGGGGTAGGAGCCCAGCCTTGATTTGTAGCAAGACCGTCGGATCTTGTAGCGATATAGAGATTATCGCGCTATATTATTGATGAACGATTGTCTATTATAACGCTTGCTTATTATTTGTTAGCTACGCGCCTCAAGGCGCGTATCTTTTGTTCACTTGTGTTTTGTGTTTCTTACTCAGCCTGTATGCTGACGTTCTTTATTCTGTTTCGTTCCCTACCATGTTCTGGGGCCTGTGTCATTCTTTGATGGCATAGTTGACATGTCTTGTTGAGTTTGGATGCTTGCTTGAGGGACGTTAACATGCTGGGGTTTCTTAAAGCGTCTATTGGACTATTTCATTTGATTATGTAATTTTGAATTCCGTTTTGAGAACTGTAGTTCGACATTTAAAGACTTCCGCTGTTTTATCTTTCGTTGGTTTATTGTAATCTTATTTCTAGCCTAGCAATTGACTTGGTAGTCAATTGCGGCGTGACAATTCTAAATTATTTCTATTTATAGTTCAGTCAAAATTTAGGGTTGTTACAGTTGGTATCAGAGCAATAGGTTCTGATTCGTCGAGTCTACAAAAGTTTTCAAAATTGGATTTAAGAAATTTACAAACTGGGAACGGGATGGGTGCATTCACTCGCATGCTATGTGCTAAATGCTATGTGATACTAGAGAGAAGTTGACACTAGTAGATTCAACCTACGCATTATATGGTTTGATTATTCAATAAGGGTACTAATGCATTTGGAGTCTCTTTGGTATACTGGCAGAATGGCAAGCTCAAGAGCGTATGTTTGGGAGTTCGGACCATCTGGTGTAAGGTCAATTGCTGGTCCATGGACGATACCGAACCATATAGCTTATTCATCTGAGACATTCCAAGATCGTATGAGAATTGGGGAGACTATAGAGGAGTTCGTCACCAGAATGAGGGTAAAATTGGCTGAGGCAACCGAAAGGTTTCCATGGGCAATTAGATCTGAAGTTCAAGTCTTTGTGACTTTGGTTAATCTGAGGTTACACCCCCGCTGGGAGGAGGTTCGAGCTAGACTAGAAAGGAATGCCTATTATGCATGTCTCACAGGGAATCCTAACTACTTGAGGGATAGATCGGGCAGACCCATAGATCTGGATAGGTTGGAGGTAATTCTGGAGTGGGAGTATGAGATATCCCATAACCCTATATCGATACCTGCGGATCACCCAATCTACATACCACCTGTACCCTCGAACCTTGGTAACAGTAACCCTACCCCGGAACTGTAACAACCCTAAATTTTGACTGAACTATAAATAGAAATAATTTAGAATTGTCACGCCGCAATTGACTACCAAGTCAATTGCTAGGCTAGAAATTCGATTACAATAAACCAACGAAAGATAAAACAACGGAAGTCTTTAAATGTCGAACTACAGTTCTCAAAACGGAATTCAAAATTACATAATCAAATGAAATAGTCCAATAGACGCTTTAAGAAACCCCAGCATGTTAACGTCTCTCAAGCAAGCATCCAAACTCAACAAGACCTGTCAACTATGCCATCAAAGAATGACACAAGCCCCAGAACATGGTAGGGAACGAACTAGAATAAAGAACGTCAGCATACAGGCTGAGTAAGAAACACAAAACACAAGTGAACAAAAGATACGCGCCTTGAGGCGCGTAGCTAACAAATAATAAGCAAGTGTCATAATAGACAATCGTTCATCGATAATATAGCGCGATAATCTCCATATCGCTACAAGATCCGACGGTCTTGCTAAAAATCAAGGCTGGGCTCCTACCCCACAGCCACCACAATCTCATACCAGCGCGAGAGGCCGGGCCGGGCGAAATCAAGAGGCCGAAGGGCCGGTTCTTTGTGCCGAAAGGCGGGAACGCTGCAAGGTTAATCCAAGTGATAATGATACCAAAATAGTAGGACAACGATAGGGATAATACGTAAGCAATGGTCATTAGAAGCAAGGTTAGTATCAAGACGAGATAATCTTTGGAGTTTAGCTTTCGTGGTTGGGATTGTAACCAACGTTCTTACCTCATAACGCTAATCCTTAATCATCCAATTATAAACTCAATCCACAATTCCCTAATCAAAAAGATGTAAACATAAGTCTTACAACTCACAACTTTCACTAATATGAAACGGATCCTCAAAGGAACAGTGGTAAAGAAACACAAATAACTTCTACCTCCAATATTGGATGACAACCAAATTTTAGTATGTTGTAGAAGAGTATGTCAGAAACCTCTCCCCAAAATTTCGTCCACAAACTGCAACGGATCGATGGGAATCAACTTCACAATGAACCACGAAAGACAATTAGGGTTTACTCACGAAAACCAATGTAACTTTTGATACAGAAGTCTAGGCCTTACCAATTTTGGATATATTGTTAATGATAGAGTAATCGACATCTCCATAAAATATCGTCCTCTAATTCCTTAGGAGTCGACAGGAATCCTCAAAACACCGAGGGGCGGAACAGATTCTCGGGTAAATAGACACAGCTCCACTAAAACATCTCCACAAGTGGCATCCGATAGAATCTTGGCACGATTTACATATTACTGGATTCGTATCGAAAGAACGGTTCTAACGCCACCAACCACGCTCTAATCAAAGATTATATGAGAGAATTATGTGTGTTTGAAGTTGATGTTTTGCTGCTGAGATGTTCTGCGGGTGGAGGAAAACGAAAAGGAGAGAGAGGAGATGGAGGGAGGCCGAATAAATTGAGGTGAAGGTAGGGTTTCTTATTTTGTTTATGTCAATGGGTAAGGGATTAGACTCGGGTTCGGGTTTTATTAATCGGGTGAGATGAGTGATCCATAAACTCGATCCAAGTCCAATAACCCAATTATAGAACTTCCCAAAAATAGAACTACCCAATTAATAACATAGTCTATAATTCACCAAATTCCCAAAATGACTCTTATTAATTCTCTCAAAATGATTAATAAACGTAACACCCTAATTAATTAAAGTCCCAAAATTGTGGGGTGTTACAATCTTCCCTCCTTAAAACAAAGATTCGTCCCGAATCTTTAAACCCATTCCTCAAAAGTTTCGCTCTTCATTGGTAACGTTGATCACAAGATAGAATGAATATTTTGAAATGGTAGTACAAGAGCATGCCCATGGCATAAGCAAAAAGGGTATTCGAATGAATATTGGAGTAGGTTGTGACAAAGCACACAAAGCACCTTACAATAGTGCACATAAGAGTAAGTTAAAATCACATCAATCACATAACACAAGAGTTCAAGCGAGGGAAAACAAGGCGTGCAGGGCTCTCGTCCCCCTTAAAATAAAGGTTCGTCCCGAACCGAAAATATCTTAATCCAACAGGTGAGGGTACTTTTCACGCATAACTGACTCCACTTCCCAAGTTGCTTGTTCAACATTGTTATTACACGACAAAACCTTTACCATACGTGTTTCAGTTTGTCTAGTTTTCCGTACCTTGGTGTCCAAAATTTTCAATGGCGCTTCCTCGTATGTCATAGTTTCATCCAACTCGATAGTTTCCGGGTTTAACACATGAGATGGATCACTAACGTAATGCCTAAGTTGAGAATGCCTGAGTTGAGAAACGTGGAATACGTTGTGTACCTTATCGTGGTTCGCAAACAAGTTTAACTCATAAACGACTTCTCCAATCCTTTTAGTCACTGTGTAGGGTCCAATGAATTTTGGGTTTAGTTTTCTTTTCTTTCCACCCCACCACACCTCTGGTAGGTGACACCCACATGACCACCATGTGTCTTTCATGGATGTGCGCACTTTGTCAGACTATCTACAATAACCCAAATTATTCTTCTCCTTGGGCGTCCTACGTAATCCTGCAATGAAATCCATGGGTATGGATCTCCATTTCCATTCCGATACAGTAGTAGTTATATTTTGCCTTGAGATCTCTTGTGTTCACTCTTAACCTTTCGACAAACTAAACTCCTAGACACAAAGTTACCAACATCCTTCTTCATTCCAGACCACCATAACACCTTACTCAAATCTTGATACATCTTATCTCTCTTGGGTGTACCGAATATTTGTTGGCGTGAGCTTCGGTTTTTAATTTCGTCCCTCAATGTAGCGTTATCAGGTATGCAGATCCGAACCTGAAATCGAATGATACCATTTCGCACTTTCGAACACTTTGGGCTCCATTGTCAGTTTGTACAACGTTGTTTTATCAGTCGACTGCAACTCCTTTAATTCACCCCAAGACATCATCCTCAATTTATGTCGTTCCTCAAGTCACTTCTAGTTCAGTCAATTGGACTCCGAAATTAAGGAATTCGTCTCTTAGTTTCTCCCTATGATCGACTAATGACACCGAATGTATAGACTTCCTGCTTAGAGCATCATCTACAACATTGGCTTTTCCTTCATGATACTGTATTTCCATGTCGTAGTCTTTGGTCAACTCTAACTATCTCCTCTCGCGCATATATAGCTCCTTTTGTGTGAAAATTATACTTTAGATTCTCATAATCAGAAAAGATTTCGAACGCAACCTCAATAAATAGTATCTCCTTGCCTTTTAATTTAACTAGTATGATCTTAATCCCAGTTCCACTTATCTACACGTTCTGTGTTTTATTGTCCAACATTGTCGAATTCCTTCACGACAGCTTCGACTTACGGTTCTGCACCTTTAAACAAAATTTGGCCTCAATCATTTCATACACCTTTAAGCGGGATCGTTACAAGAACCATATCTTAAATTGGTGGTAAAATCAAATTCTCCAACTATTAAAACTTCAAGATACGACACTACAAGTGTTGGAGTCTCAAAAGAGCACTACAGAGCTACTACATACCATGATGCGTTTACATTCGACCATCTTGCTCACGTAATAAACTTTATCAACCCAAGCCAACTCTCTCCAGTGCGTTCATATGAAGCCACTTACCAACTGACCAAACCTCTATAATTTAAGATTCTTAACAACTTTAACCCAAAAGTATTTGCTACCGAAGTAGATGTTACTTAGGTCTTCCTCATAAAGATCCGCCACTACAGTTGAGAGGGCATTAGCAACTTGTTTAGAAGACTTAGTCTTTCATTCTCCATGAATACACCCTTACGCTTTGTTCAATGAACAACTATTGTAGTTATCAACCCAATACTATACAAGCGATGATTGCTAATGTCACCCTATTTCCACATTAGCTTCATCCATAATGAACTATGATTAACAATTACCTTAGGGGGGTGTCACTTGCGCATAATATATAAGCTTTATTAACGATTTGTAGCATCTTATAATCACGTGAGGCGTCCTCCAACTATCCATAAATTATCCCACTTTATCCACTAGATCACAATAGACGCGTCAAAATGTCAAATCCAAAATTCTTCTCGCTACCTTAACTTGCAAAGTTTAAACTTCAAAATCTTATAGATTACCTCAAGATCAAGTCGTTCTCCATAACCAAATTTCATAGCCATACACCACGGAATGTAGCTCAACTTCCCGATTCGTAATGCATTTCCTTATGCACACATACTACTTACTACATCTCTAATGTGTTTACAACTTTATTATCTGATGAAACTTCACTTAATCCCATACCTTGATATGTAACGATTTTCCTTTACTCGAGCTTATAACCTATTAATTCAACTCATGATATCAAGTCCAAAGATGGCGGAAGATCTTTTACGCATATCTCACTTGTCCAACAGTTTATCCATAAATAGTATACTAGTCTTTCAAACTCAAAATTTCATTGTTGCAGCATAGTGGATAGTTGTTTTCTTCTTACACTTGCACCTTTGCGCTATGAGTCCCAAAACAATTCTTATTTCGATCCCCAATTATTTGAATTGTACCAAAATTTCATCATATGGACACCCAACTAGTGTAGAAACAATCGACATATCGATCTAACCCTATAGTTGATGCCAAAGTTATAACCATTTATTATACTATATACTATGTACCGAGTCATATCCATGAGTAAGTAAGTTTCCTTAACAATTTATATGGCCGAGAAATCCTTAATGCATTTTTCTTTCACCTTCTTCACACTACAAACCAGGTCAAGTACTTACGAGAAGATACATGTTATCTCTTAGAGCTAGATCTTCTTCTAGTCAGTCTGTCGTTCCTTTGGGATTAAATTCTCCATACATATAATTACTCAAGATGTATTTAAGCATCGCTCCTCCTCGTCTATCAGACATCCAACACTTTGATCATTTGACCCCCAAAACAAGATCATGTAGCAAGGTTCAAAAGCCCGTCATTTTCCTCATTACCAACATTATTATTTCCCGGGCCATTGTTGTTTCCATTACCCCCATTATTACCAGTGTTGTTCTGCGCTGCATTGGCCATCCGGGTCACAGCATGAACCATTACCTCCTGACGTTGTGCCATTTGAGCCAGTATAGCTGTCAAATCAGGACCGTTGTTTCGCACCATTTTCTATAAAGCAATATCGTTTGAATCGGTTGTAACCAATTCAATTAGATTATGTACTAGATCTTGACATATGTAAGCATAAATCGATATATTTCAATCCATAAATGAACACTAAATCGCATAATCAGTGAATCATGTCAAGAATTCATCTCATAAATATAAACACATGATAATCAGCATTCGTCTATTCGCCTCGTCCGAGTTTAACTTATCGGAGCTTTTCGATTTTTTTTTTTTTTCCGGTAACCACGACTCGTGTTCATTGTAGCACGAGTCGCGCCAGGATTAGTAGCAACGGACGAACGAAAATTCGAGCATAACAACAATCAACACACATTAGAACTTCAAATAGCACTTAAATCACATCAATCTTAATGAATAGTCATAATGTCGTAATAGCATTGGGGTATTGTCCCCATCACTTAGACGTATACATTGATAAGACACCAACTAAAATTAAGTTGATAAATCATACAATCTTCAAATTTGACTTATCGGTGCCATAAGTTCAAACAATTAAAAGGATAATAAACCAATCACACCCTCAATAATCATCCACTGGAAGAGGGATCCTCAATATTTCAACAAACGAGACTATGATCAAAGATATATAGAGCCTAATATGCTATCAACCTCATCGTCCATACTAACACTTCATTGACATTTTAATATATCGATTCGTCTTATTCATTCCCAAATTTCAATACTCAAAGTAGGGTACTAGCATGCATATGGTTCTTTTCATCTAACCCAAATAATAAATTGAACAATAGACACGAAACCCTTAAATTTCTCATGCTTAACTCCCTTATAGACTCACCCTTACTAGTCCTTTCTTCGACTTTTCACATTTCACCTCAAGTAGTCAAGATTTCTCACCTATTGGCATGTGATCAAGTTAGATGCAGTGGCACGGGGTATTCTAAAAGGGATAAACATAAGTTTTAATTTGTCAATTGTTTTCTCCCAATTTTCTCATTAACATGAATAGGGTATCGTGGACAGAAAAGAAGAACCAAATGGGTGTTTTGAAATTTGTGTTTTAACATTATCTCACTCAAACCAATCCAACATCATGATCCAAATCGTAACTCATCTTCAAGGACCAAAGAATTTGACAATAGTGGCATTAAGTAAGCAATGCCTAAACCATCATCACACTCATCCTCAATATATCCCAAATACCTTTCCCGTCGTTATATAACTTAAAATAGCTTCGAGTCCTTCTAACATAACCTCTAGTCGCCCTTACTACTTATCACACTCCTCGTAATAAATAAGCGCAATATGCTGAACTAATTACCCTTGGAGTTATAACTCAAATAATCATACTTTCTATCAATATCAATGAAAACCTACAATGAGACGCTTCCCAATAGTGACATTCAGTCTCAAATCAAGTCTCAAAAGTCGGCTCTAAAACTCTGTAGTAAATGTAGGAAACACATAGCACTTAGCAACCAGCATGCGTATGAATGCACCCATCCCATTCCCAGTTTGTAAATTTCTTAAATCCAGTTTTGAAAACTTTTGTAGACTCGACGAATCAGAACCTATTGCTCTGATACCAACTATAACAACCCTAAATTCTGACTGAACTATAAATAGAAATAATTTAGAATTGTCACGCCGCAATTGACTACCAAGTCAATTGCTAGGCTAGAAATTCGATTACAATAAACCAACGAAAGATAAAACAGCGAAAGTCTTTAAATGTCGAACTACAGTTCTCAAAACGGAATTCAAAATTACATAATCAAATGAAATAGTCCAATAGACGCTTTAAGAAACCCCAGCATGTTAACGTCCCTCAAGCAAGCATCCAAACTCAACAAGACCTGTCAACTATGCCATCAAAGAATGACACAGGCCCCAGAACATGGTAGGGAACGAACCAGAATAAAGAACGTCAGCATACAGGCTGAGTAAGAAGCACAAAACACAAGTGAACAAAAGATACGCGCCTTGAGGCGCGTAGCTAACAAATAATAAGCAAGCGTTATAATAGACAATCGTTCATCGATAATATAGCGCGATAATCTCTATATCGCTACAAGATCCGACGGTCTTGCTACAAATCAAGGCTGGGCTCCTACCCCACAACCACCACAATCTCGTACCAGCGCGAGCTAGAGCAGTACAAACACGCCCCTAATAACTTAAAGTGTGCACACCCCTCGCTAGGGATCCAGTAGGATGCGTACCCCTAGGAGGAAAGTCTATTAGGAAGTCGGTAGCTAACCCGACCTTAAACTACCTTGATCAGAGGTATAGACGTGACCGAACCTGGTCGCGTCACCTTACTCTAGGTGGTTTTCATCGACATACAATATCATAAACATTAGTGTACACAATCATACGCGCGTAAACAATACATTATACAATCGTTAATATAACATAAATCATACAATCACATCAAAATCACAAAGGAGCAATAACGAGGCACACGCTCGGCCGAGAAGAAAGGCCGAGAGGCCGGGCCGGGCGAAATCAAGAGGCCGAAGGGCCGGTTCTTTGTGCCGAAAGGCGGGAACGCTGCAAGGTTAATTCAAATGATAACGATACAAAAATAATAGGACAACGATAGGGATAATACGTAAGCAATGGTCATTAGAAGCAAGGTTAGTATCAAGACGAGATAATCTTTGGAGTTTAGCTTTCGTGGTTGGGATTGTAACCAACGTTCTTACCTCATAACGCCAATCCTTAATCATCCAATTATAAACTCAATCCACAATTCCCTAATCAAAAAGATGTAAACATAAGTCTTACAACTCACAACTTTCACTAATATGAAACGGATCCTCAAAGGAACAGTGGTAAAGAAACACAAATAACTTCTACCTCCGATATTGGATGACCACCAAATTTTAGTATGTTGTATAAGGGTATGTCAGAAACCTCTCCTCAAAATTTCGTCCACAAAATCCAAACGGATCGACGGGAATCAACTTCATAATGAACCACGAAAGACAATTAGGGTTTACTCACGAAAACCAATGTAACTTTTGATACAGAAGTCTAGGCTTTACCAATTTTGGATATATTGTTACTGATAGAGTAAGCGACATCTCCATAAAATATCGTCCTCTAATTCCTTAGGAGTCGACGGGAATCCTTAAAACACCGAGGGGCGGAACAGATTCTCGGGTAAATAGACACAGCTCCACTAAAACACCTCCACAAGTGGCATCCGATAGAATCTTGGCACGATTTACATATTCCTGGATTCGTATCGAAAGCACGGTTCTAACGCCACCATCACAAAGCCTATATGATGAAAGGGAAGAAGGTCCAGCTGCAAGAGCATGGGTCACCTAGCTAGTTAAGTCAGAAGAAAGTTAAAGTTGAGGAACATCACCAAACTCCTAGTCCCACATCCTCGCCTATTGGAGACAATGCACCAGTGGACATGGAGGAGGAACCTGAGGAAGTTCCCACAAGTGATGAGGATGAAGACGCTGTTGGACCTAATGACACTGAGATAATTACAATTAGCTCGAGTTTGGAGTCGAGCCAGGAGACAAGCAACTCAGATACGGATGATGGGGGGAGGTCCCTAATGATGAGGAATACGACCCGAGTAGTGATGCATAGAGAGTAAATGGGAGCTCTTAAATAAAAGGCATAAGGCCTAGTTTCTATTTAGTCGTTGGTTGTGTTGTTTTTATTAAACCCTAGTGTTCAGTATTATGTTATACTTTGGTCAAGCATACATTGTTTAAGTACTTTAGGTTGGGGACAATACCCCAATGCTCTTATAATATTCGTTTTTTTTTTTTGTTAAGATTGGTGAAATTGATTGCTATCTGAAGCTTTAATGTGCGTGTTTTGTGATATGCCTGAATCTCTTTCATTCGTCCGATGCTGCTGACCCTAACACGACTCGTGCGACAGTAAACACGATTCGTGTTCCCAAAAAAAAAAAAAAAAACGAAAGGTTCCGAAAAGTTAAACTCGTACGAGACGAATAGTCGGATGTTGATTACAATGTATATATACTTCTAAGCTGTTTCCTTGTCTTAGTCCGATGTCTAAGTGTTAGATTTGTGCCTAGCTTGATATTTATTGATTTATGTTATGTGGTACTCGAGTAAGTATGAGATGGAATAGGTCACAACTGATTCAATCGTTATTACCTTATAGACAATGGTGCGAAACAATGGTCCTGATCTGACAGCTATCCTGGCACAAATAGCACAACAACAACAGGTGATGGTTGAGGCTATGCAGCAAATGGCACAGAATAATGCTGCTGCAGAGGCTGCTGCAAATGCGGCTGCAAATACTGCTGCAAACAACGGCATTGGGAATGGTATTGGTAATGGAGGGGGAGATGACGATATGTTGTTGGCTAAGATGTCGGACGCCGTGCAGAAGAAACGACCTGACTACTTCACTGGGAGAGGAGAACCGAGTATCCTACTAGACTGGGTGGAGGATATGGAGAGGATCTTCTCAGCTGTCGGTGTTCCTGACAACTTGAAGGTAAAAGTTGCTGCATTTTACCTAAAGGAGGTAGCTGGGAGGTGGTGGATGAAAATCCAAGAGGAGTTCTTCAAACCAGTGGAAGAAAAGTTGGCTGACGGCACTGTTGTTGAAAGATTTAGGGACTGGCGAGTCTTCAAACATATCTTAGAAGGAGAGTTCTTTCCGGAGCATTTGAAGGAACAAAAGGTGGCTGAATTCGAGGCACTTCAACAGACTGAGGGGATGTCTGTGAAGGAGTTTTATGAAAAGTTTGAAGACTTGAATAGATTTGTTGGGAGTGTAACCCCAACAGAGTCTTCTAGAGCTACTAGCTTTAGGAAGAAACTACTTTGGAGCATTAAGGGATGGTTTGCCTCTGAACGATTCCACACTGTAAAGGATGTTTATGAGAGAGCCACGACGGCAGAACAGAACATGGAGACTATGAGCGTAGAAATCGGAGGGAAAAGAAAGGAGACTCCTTTCGATTTGATCAACATACCCAATAAGAAGGGGAACTTTGAGAATTTCAAGCGGAAGGCACAGTCTACGGGGGCTGGAAACTCGGGATTTAGGAACTAGTCTACAAACAGAACGCAGAGTACCGGTACGGTTCAGAACAATTCATGCACGAAATGCCAGCTCTACCATAAGAGAAAGACCTGCACGGGCGAGCCTATCACTTGTTTCCATTGTGGTAAACCGGGGCATAAAGCCGTCGACTGCTACTCTAAGAAGCGTGGTTACCCACCAGCGGCGTCTGCAGGAGGGTCTGTAGCCCCGAATAGGTTTCAGAACTTCAGATCTCAGAGTGGTTATGCGGGTTCGAATAACACCTACAGAAATCCAGCGCCAACCAAGGGAACAACTTATGCAGCTCCAGTTAAGCAGGCATGTTCGGCCAGTGTGACTACCCCAGCTAAGAAAGCTACGGGGCAGATGTATGTCATGAACCCAGAAGAGGCTGAAAACGCGGATGTCGTATCAGGTAAATTTCCTGTTAACTCAGTAATTGCAAATGTTTTGTTTGATAGTGGTGCGTCCCACTCGTTTATTGCAGATAAGGTTGTGGGGAGATGTGGACTTAGTGATAGCTCCGCAGTAGACTTCGAGTTTTCGATGCCTAATGGGTCTAGTATTGCATGTAAGAGTCAGTTTAAAGACGTGCATGTAGTAATTTGTGGTCATGAGTTCAAATATGATTTGATAGCTTTTCCCCTAACCAATTTTGATGTAATATTGGGAATGGATTGGATGGGTAGGTATACGGCGAGAATAGACTGTTGGATAGGAAAAGTTTCACTTAGAGGACAAAAAAATGCTCATGTGACCTATCGTGTACTCCCGAAAAGACCAAGGATAAAATTTGTGTCTGCCATGAATCTGAAGAAACACTTAGCTAAGAATGAACCCCTATTCTTGTGTCATGTACGAGATACCCGGGTATAGTACCCCGAGATAGGCGACGTCGAGGTAGTAAACGAATACCCTAATGTATTCCCTGAGGAAATTCCCGGAATGCCACCTAGAAGGGAGGTTGAGTTCAAGATTGACTTGGTCCCAGAACAGGCCGTATTGCTAAATCGCCCTACTGAATGGCACCGGTAGAGATGCAGGAACTGAAGAAGCAACTTGACGAGTTGGTGGAAAAAGGTTATGTGCGACCGAGTGTTTCACTTTAGGGAGCACCTGTATTATTTGTCAGAAAGAAGGGTGGTTTGATGAGATTGTGTATCGACTACAGGGAGTTGAACAATGTGACGATCAAAAACAGATACCCCTTACCCAGGATTGATGACCTGTTTGACCAACTGAAAGGTGCTAGTGTGTTTTCGAAGATCGATTTAAGGTCTGGATACTACCAAATGAAAGTGGTTGATGAGGACGTACCAAAGACAGCGTTTTCAACTAGATATGGGCACTATGAGTTCACAGTGATGCCCTTTGGGTTGACCAATGCACCAGCGGTGTTCATGGATCTCATGAATCGCACTTTCAGACCTTACTTGGATAAGTTTGTGGTGGTATTTATTGATGATATTCTAATTTACTCCAAGACTGAAGAGGAACATAAGAACCACCTGAAGATCGTACTGGAGATTTTGAGAGGAAAACAACTATACGGTAAATTCTCGAAGTGTGAGTTCTGGTTGGATAAAGTAGCATTTTTGGGACACGTGATATCCAAGGACGGAGTTGCTGTAGACCCAGCTAAGATCAAGGCAATAAAGGATTGGCCGACCCCTAAGAATGTAACAGAAATTAGGAGCTTTTTGGGACTTGCAGGCTATTACAGGAGATTTGTGAAGGATTTCTCAAAGATTGCTAAACCAATGACAACCCTAATGAAGAAAACCAACAAGTATAAATGGGATGAGACTTGCGAGAAAGCCTTTCAGGTTCTAAAGGAGCGGTTACAACGGCCCTAGTCTTAGCACTACCTGACGAGAACATATCGTACGAAGTGTACACTGATGCTTCAAAGAATGGTTTGGGTTGTGTCCTAATGCAGAACAGGAGAGTAATCGCCTATGCGTCTAGGCAGCTCAAGAGTTATGAGGAAAACTACCCGACCCACGATTTGGAGCTAGCAGCTGTGATATTTGCACTGAAACTATGGAGACACTACCTGTTTGGAGTTACATTCAAGATTTTCTCTGACCATAAGAGTTTAAAGTACATTTTCACCCAGAAAGAGTTAAACATGCAACAAAGGAGATGGTTAGAGTTGATCAAAGATTACGACATGGAGATACAGTATCACGAAGGGAAAGCAAATGTTGTAGCCGATGCACTGAGCAGGAAGTCTCTACATTCAGTACAATTGGTTGTTCAAAGACAGAGATTAAGAAATGAATTTCTCAATTCAGTTGACAGAACCAGGAGTAACCACGGCGTCAACTGCAATTGAGAATAACATCTTTGAGGAGATTAAGGAGTTACAGAAGACTGACAAGCTAGTAACGGATAAAGTAGCAAAGGAGCCAGAATTGTTCAAAAGAGGCGAAGATGGGATAATTCGATTTCAGGATCAAGTCTGCTTACCTAACATCGCCACATTGAGGGATAGAATCCTGTCTGAGGCTCATGCAAGCAAATACTCGGTACATCCCGGTGGCGACAAGATGTACCAGGATTTGAGTAAAGTGTTCTGGTGGTCAGGGATGAAAAAGGATGTGGCTGATTTTGTGGCTAGGTGTTTAGTTTGCCAAAAGGTTAAAAGCGAACACAAGAGACCTCAAGGTAAATTACAACCCTTACCAGTACCAGAATGGAAATGGAGTTCCATATCCATGGACTTCGTTGCTGGACTACCTAGGACGCCTAAGAGAAACAATATGATTTGGGTGAAAGTGGACAGATTGACGAAATGTTATACCAATGAAGGACACGTGGAAAAAGAAACAGTTAGCCGATGCTTATATACATCATGTACTGAGACTTCATGGTACTCCAAAGGAGACCATCTCCGACCGCGATGCACGTTTCGTCTCTCGGTTCTGGAAGAAACTACAAGAAGCTTTAGGAACAAAACTTTTAATGAGTACAGCATTCCACCCTGCAACGGATGGTCAGACAGAGAGGACAAATCAGACTTTGGAAGATATGCTAAGAGCTTGTGCCTTACAGTACCAAGGTGGCTGGGAGGACAAGCTGGATTTGATAGAATTCTCCTACAACAACAGTTACCAAGCCTCAATCAAGATGGCCCCATATGAGACACTTTACGGTAGGAAGTGCAGGAGTCCAATCTGTTGGAATGACATCAGTGAAACGATGGTCTTGGGTCTAGATTACATCCAAGAACTGACCGACCAAGTCAAACTAATTCAGGAGAGACTCAAGGCTGCGCAGGACAGACAAAAGAGCTATGCAGATAAGACTCGCAGTCAGGTAGAGTTTAATGAGGGTGACATGGTACTACTCCGAGTGTCACCTACCAGAGGTGTAATGAGGTTCGGGAAGAAAGGAAAACTGAGTCCTAATTTCATCGGACCCTACAAGGTGACCAAGCGAGTTGGTGAAGTCGCTTATAGGTTAGACTTGCCAGCAAATCTCGAAAAGGTTCACAACGTGTTTCACGTTTCCTAACTCAGACGATACGTTAGTGACCCGTCACATGTACTCAACCCGGAAACAATCGAGTTAGATGAGACCATGACTTATGAAGAGGCACCATTGAAAATTTTGGACAATAAGGTGCGTAAAACTCGACGAGCTGAGCCACACATGGTGAAAGTTCTGTGGTGTAATAACGACGTTGAGGAAGCAACCTGGGAAGTGGAGTCGGTTATGCGTGAGAAGTACCCTCATCTGTTTACTTAAGGTATATTCGGTTCGGGACGAACCTTTATTTAAGGGGGATGAGAGTCTCGCGCGCTTTGTTTCTAAATGCTTGTTTGATTCGCTTTGTTTCTAAATACTTGTTTGATGTGATCTACGTGTTTTGATTCATATGTTTGCCGATTCTTCTTCTTTGTGAATTGTTGCTTCGTACCTCGAGTACAACAACCCAGCTTTTTTTTTTTTAGAGCATGTTCTTATGATCTTGTGCTATCTTTCCAAATACTCATCTTACCCTGTGATCAATGTTACTAGTTAGGAACTTGTCTTTTGAACGATGGGTTTAAAGATTCGAGACGAATCTTGGTTTTAAGGGGGGAAGACTGTAACCCACCTCATATTTTTAGGACTTTTAAATTATTAAAGTCGTCGGGAGAAATTCATTTTAAGAATTACGAGTTTCTATTTTGGGAAATTTAGAGCCGCTTTCCTATTTGGGTCACCTTCCTAATCAAGAATTAGATAGCAAATTACCTTTTTGCCCTTACTAAACCCTCCCTCTCTATACTATAAAAACAAAAAAAAAACAACACTCATCACTCGTCCTCACTGCCGCGCGAAAGAGAAAGAATAAGGAAAAGAGAAACAAAGGAGGAGCGAAGAAAGGATTCGCGACCCCCTCACCGCACGCCGCCTACCGCCGCCCATCGAGCCGCCTTAGCCGTCGCCTAGTTCCCCAGCCGCCTCTCTGTCTCTCTCTTGATTTCAATCAAGAGTTGTAAGTCTCAAACCTTGCTCAACTAATTTAATTTGGGATTTCGATTTTGGGTCAAATTGTGATTAGTGTTCGATTGGATTATTTACATTGATTGTTTTAGAGTTAATCATGTTTGTGATGAGTTAATTCGTGAGTTTGGGTTTTCGAAAATTGGGAATTTTGTTCATAAGGTCATTGTTGAATTTGTGTTTGAAATTGTGTGTGGAATTGGTTGATTTTTGGTGGAGTGGTTTGTTATGAATTGGGGACATTATGTTGTTGTTTAGGGATTT
Organism: Spergularia marina; assembly: GCA_963680865.1. Classification (NCBI taxonomy): domain Eukaryota; kingdom Viridiplantae; phylum Streptophyta; class Magnoliopsida; order Caryophyllales; family Caryophyllaceae; genus Spergularia; species Spergularia marina. The sequence goes on along the minus strand of OY804552.1, from coordinate 5,090,671 downwards.
GTTTTATGATGACTTGAGTGATGAACAAGTCTACTGTCCAATTCTGAATTTTGGGTTATATGAGTGTTGTTGTTGTTGCTGCTATTTTGGTGATTAATCTTGGAGTTGTGTAGTTGGTAAGATGGGGAGGTTGTAGTATGAATTTAGTATGATTGTTGGACTGTTTTGGTTGTCAAAACATGGTAATCGTGGTTTCGTTGTAGTTGGTTGATTGTTTTGTGTTGGGAATTATGATACTGATCGATTAGTAATTCAATCTTATTGTTTTGTGATTAGGGTGTGTGTTTGAAAAAGTCCCTTTCTAGTTTGGTGAAGGTAAGAACGTTGGTTATAATCCCAACCACGAAATCTAAACTCCAAAGATTATCTCGTCTTGATACTAACCTCGTTTCTAATGACCATTGCTTACGTATTATCCCTATCGTTGTCCTATTATTTTTGTATCGTTATCATTTGAATTAACCTTGCAGCGTTCCCGCCTTTCGGCACAAAGAACCGGCCCTTCGGCCTCTTGATTTCGCCCGGCCCGGCCTCTCGGCCTTTCTTCTCGGCCGAGCGTGTGCCTCGTTATTGCTCCTTTGTGATTTTGATGTGATTGTATGATTTATGTTATATTAACGATTGTATAATGTATTGTTTACGCGCGTATGATTGTGTACACTAATGTTTATGATATTGTATGTCGATGAAAACCACCTAGAGTAAGGTGACGCGACCAGGTTCGGTCACGTCTATACCTCTGATCAAGGTAGTTTAAGGTCGGGTTAGCTACCGACTTCCTAATAGACTTTCCTCCTAGGGGTACGCATCCTACTGGATCCCTAGCGAGGGGTGTGCACACTTTAAGTTATTAGGGGCGTGGTTGTACTGCTCTAGCTCGCGCTGGTACGAGATTGTGGTGGCTGTGGGGTAGGAGCCCAGCCTTGATTTGTAGCAAGACCGTCGGATCTTGTAGCGATATGAAGATTATCGCGCTATATTATCGATGAACGATTGTCTATTATAACGCTTGCTTATTATTTGTTAGCTACGCGCCTCAAGGCGCGTATCTTTTGTTCACTTGTGTTTTGTGCTTCTTACTCAGCCTGTATGCTGACGTTCTTTATTCTGTTTCGTTCCCTACCATGTTCTGGGGCCTGTGTCATTCTTTGATGGCATAGTTGACAGGTCTTGTTGAGTTTGGATGCTTGCTTGAGGGACGTTAACATGATGGGGTTTCTTAAAGCGTCTATTGGACTATTTCATTTGATTATGTAATTTTGAATTCCGTTTTGAGAACTGTAGTTCGACATTTAAAGACTTCCGCTGTTTTATCTTTCGTTGGTTTATTGTAATCGAATTTCTAGCCTAGCAATTGACTTGGTAGTCCATTGCGGCGTGACAATTCTAAATTATTTCTATTTATAGTTCAGTCAAAATTTAGGGGTGTTACAGATGAAATCCAAGGTGACTTTATTTTCCGGCATTGACCTTCGACTTGACGCGATTTCCTTCGATTTGTTTCGTATTACTTCCAATTTGTCCCTCAAATTTCACCTTCTCTCTCCTATTTTCCACATTATATCACATTACACTCCAATTTGATCTTCTCTCTCCTATTTCTCACATTTTGCGATCAAATTGGAGTGCAATGTGATATAATGTGGAAAATAGGCGAGAGAATGTGAAATTGAAGGAAGAAATTGGAGGGAAAACGATACAAATCGACGGAAATCGCGTCAATTTGAAGGTCAATGCCGAAAAATAGAGTCAAACTCGCCGGAGTAGAAGTTTTGGTAGGAGTTTGATAAAAAAATGTTTTATAAGGTAGTAATTGGAAACTTTTTAAAAATAAGGTAGGATTTTGAAAGTTTTGATATATAAAAGGTAAGAGTTAGAAATTTACCCAATAAAATATTGTAAATTATGAAAATAACATCAAAAACCTCTTTAAAAATGTATAATAATTTATTATTAAACTAAATGTGCAAGTAGTAAATAATATTAATGGGTAAAGTGATAAACGTACAAATTAGGTAATACTCCCTCCGTCCCCCTTTAAACACCCCATATGCTTTTTCACTTGGATTAAAGTAGTTTTTGTTTGTTTATAATTGTTGGTGATAATGGTTGGTTTGTTTATTATTGTTGGAGATAATGGGTTGTTTGTTTATTATTGTTGGAGATAATGGGTGGTTTGTTTATTATTGTTGGAGATAATAGGTGGTTTGTTTATTAATTTTTGAGATAATTGATGGTTTTTCTATTATTTTTGGAGATAGTGGAGTGTAGATGTGTGGTGAAAACTTACCCCATTTAGTAAGTTTTAAAATGGGGTGTTTAAATAGGGACACCCCAAAGAGGAAAGCGGGGTGTTTAAAGGGGGACGGAGGGAGTATGTGATTTTTTTTAAAAGGCCGAACGAGCCTGAAAACCCGCTTTGGCCCGAATGGGCCGACCGATTAGGCCCGAAAGAAAAGCCCGGTCCGGCCCACACACCGGGCCTACTTTTTTACCCTAAACTCGGCCCGGCCCATGATCACCTATACTCTAGAACATCTAACACATTCGCAACGAGTTTGATACCGACTTAGGCCCTGCGCGATTCAACTTATTCAACAGTGTTTTCAAATCAGATCAGATTTATTCAAATCAAATCAATTCTGATCAGTTTTATTCAAATCAAATCAAATCAGAATTATCCAAATAACAATCAATGCATCTTCTAATTTTAGTTATTAATTCGTCTAATTGCAGTTAATTTATCAATTAATTCAGTTCAGATCAAATCAAATTAAGTTTATTCAAATCAAATCAAATTAGATCAGTTTAATTCAAATCAAATCAATTCAGATCAGAAAAATGCAATACAATCACCGAGTGCCTAAGGCGTAAGGCAATGCACGGCATTCAACTAGTTTTCTTTTAAAACAAAGGGAATAGAGAATACGAAGAAAGCAAGTTTTTACACCGAGACGGCATTCATAAATTCTTGATCTGATTCAAGAACAGTCATAGAACCAGGTGATAAGCATATCTCAAGATCAATACTCCCATCCCCTTCAAACCCTGGGTACCCAACCACAACGCCGCCGAATTTTAACATATTCCCGCTCCTAACCGCCAGCGGTTTCCCGAATCCGAAATCATTCCCGTAAACATCAAAGCGTGGTGAATTCACAAGCATAAAGTTGTTGGGAGTAAAACAGTCTACTGGTTGTATAGCATAAGGAGACTTGTACCATTGTTGGATGTAACCACGCACAGCTTCGTCGTCATGGTTCGCGACTGAATGGTTAAGCAACGATGCAGCCCAGCCTAGATTGTGATTAAGCAAATCACTCACCTTAATCTTGGTGTTAATGAACTCGATAAAATTACCAAAATATTGCGGTGACAACGGCGGGTTTAACCTTTGCCGGTCATTAGCAACTAGTATACAGCTGGTAAGGTCGTTGTTAGATAGCCGGTTGGCTCTAACGTACGCCCTCCAAAAAAGCGCACACAACGCTTGCGTTGTCGAAATCTTATTATTGCTGATCATACCTTGTTTACGTGACTTGGATTTGAGTCTCGCCAAAGATTCGTATGAAAAATGGAAAAACCTTGTTCGTGTTTGACCCATTTCGCGCCTGGTTAGGAATTCGTCTGGGTGGGTAAATGGAAAGGTAACGGCGCGGCCATACCCTTCAGGAAACCACCGATCAGTGATCGGTGGGGGAGGGTTGGCCGTGACGACCTTAGGGTCGAGTAAGGCCCGATGTGTTTCGGACCAGACTTTCCAGAAATTCCAGAATGAGGTCCCGTCTCCTAAGACATGGTTCATGGAACAGCTGATGAACACACCATCGTAGAGTTCAGTCACCTGAACCGATAGCAAAGTTTCCGAGTGCCCGTCGTGGTTAATCGCCTTATAATGATCGAAAAGTGGGTGGACTATATCGTAAGGGACATGGACGGGGGTCAGGATGTCGGATATGCTGATGGTCAAGGCCGAGGTGTGGATGAACTTGGCTCCAAGGCCCTTGTGGCAGTCGACGAAGATCAAGCTTTGGTGCTGATCTTCATCGACGTCTGTGGCAAGCTGACCTGCCAAAGGGTAGTAATGATATTGTAGCGTTTTCGACAAGGAGATCTTGAGGCTATCAAGCAAGTCATTTATGGGTGTAGTTGGTTTGGGAAACACGAGGCCGATTTGCATGTAATGGAAAGATAGCATAGTCATGTCAAGAGGAGCCAAGTAGTAGCGTCTTTTAGAATCCTCGTAGCTTGGTTTTATGAAGCATTCTGAAACATGCTTAACCATTGGTGATGATGAGCTGATTGAGCTCATTCTTCGTTGTTGTATGGGTCGTCGGATCCTTGGTTTTAGGAAGCATCTTGAGATGTGCTTGACCATTGATGATAAAGTACTCATGCGTGCTGCTTTGTATTGTTGTGTTTGGTCGGTCCTCGAAATGTATGGGTGTTGAATTCCTCCAGATGTATAATGATTGTGATATAAGGTGTTTATTTTTTATGCGAGTGTATGATAAAATTCATGACTAATGTTTTTTTGTTTATAAATTGTGATGCACTTTACTTAAGACTGAAGTTATATAGCGCTTCGAATTGTTTAATTCCCGTGACCTAATTTTGTTGCTAGCATCAATTAGTTTTAGTACAACGATGATATTGTACGTATCAATAATAGAGTCAATTAAACTGAACATACATAACTCAATTTATTGGTGGGGTGTTATTAATTTTCAGTTAGCTAGTTTAAATGTAATTAGTATAACTGTTAATTAGTTTTGAATAATTACTGTACTACAAAGTTATAAGACAAATTGAAATAAAGTTCTAAAGATGAGGCAGGGAAATAGTGGTGTGGGTGTTGGTTATACCAATTATTATTGAACTATTTGTAAGCGCACCTCGTACTATTATTGATTTTTTATATGCATAATAACTTCACATTCCGATCCGTGAGTTGAGTAAGGTTCATATATATAACCACCAAATGCACTATGATAATTGATAATAACTGAATAATGTGTTATTACCAAGCATACACTCGTCTTTTTTTTGCCTTTTGTTGACATATCCAGGCCCTTTAAGTTCTTTTTTCAAGTTCCCTTTTTTTTATATTGAGTGGAGAACTTTATTTGAAGGGCCGAGGGGTGTCAACCAGAAAGATAATGTGAGATAGAAAATTTAAATATCGGCGGGTGGCTTGGGAGCCAGTGTCAAATACGAGTAGTTAAAAAATCTGTTATTCACCGAATTTACCAAGATTTGAAATTCAACATTGTTCGAGGTGGTGTAATTCCACTTTGTTGCCACGATATTTTAGAAAATAAGTTATGTCAATTAACTATACCTGTTTTAATTTGACATTGTATTTTTTTTTTGGTCAAAAATGTAAATATATTGGAAAAAAAAAAATTACATACGATTCCATTATAAAATAGGCATCATCACCAAAAAAAACCTAACCCTATTTCTCTACAACATCATTCATTCTTTGATTTATCCATTCCTTATTTTGCCGAACATTGATAATTTGTCAAGGGTTGATTTCTTCTCTTTTTTCGTATCTATACTCTGTTAAATGTTTTGCTCTTATCTATCTGACACCTCTAATTTAACAAAAAGAAACACTGTGAATTAATTCAACATGTAATTCGATTGCTCAAAATTTCAAAAAAAAAAAAAACATATATAATGTTTGACTAAAATAAATAAATATAGAACTATCGTCGGAGCCACATAAAATACATGATGATGAATTAAAAACAACTTTAAAATATATGTATTCAGAACTTTATTGATAAAATATATTACAAAAGACCAAAAGTACACCAAAATTCAGAAAGGTACATGAACTTTTAATTACAATGCTTAAAACATCAAATTATCAAATATCTTTGTCTACACATACACGCGAATGTATGGTAGATCTTATGCCAAAGAAAAAAAAGCTCCTCTATCAACGAAATCACATACGAAAGTAATTACGCCATTGATTACAACTCAAATGAGACGTGCGTGGTACGTCTCTTTATTCAATCATTCTTACGGAACCACCTTACTGTATGTGTACGGGACATACACAATTTTCCTTACCTATGTCAGCCGCAATACACAGGGGTCGATTAACCCCATCCTCGAACCAATGCGAACGCTTCATAACCAGTTCATCTACGAACATGTCGAGCTTCTCAACGGTAACATTCGGCATCACAATAACATGAGCTATGTTGCCTTGACAAGCAAGCTGCCAACGGCGGATGAACACCTCGTCGAGAGGGCGCTCGAACACGAGCGTAGTGCTTAGCGCATTAAGCATTGCGCTCACCCCAGCCTCCTTGAGCTTATCTTTAAGATAACGGGCATTGTTCAGGCAATTGTGGACATCTTTTTCGAGTCCGAGACATCCTTTAATGCTCAGCGTGTACCACAAGAAAATGGGGCCGTGACCATTCCTGCTTCCGGTGATTGTTGCATCCCTTGATGCCAAGTATTCAATGTTCTTGGAGAGCACATTGAGGTGTTTCATCCTTGTGATCTGTACGCCACAAGGCATTGGACATCCTATGAATTTGTGGCCGGAAATACTTATACTTCCGATTGGTTTCTTGAATGTCACTTGACTTGCCTGTTTTCCGAAATTTAAATAAGAGCGTCATGATGAATAATTTTAAAGGATCACACAAGAAAAAAAATTAGTGAAATGGGTACACATGGAATTAAATTGATTGCGTCTACTACCAAAATCTCTATTTGGTGGATTTGATCCCGTGAGTGGTATTATGTATAACTACATACTGCCTATTACTGATGGTCAGATTCGCAAAAGGTTTCAAGAAAATTGATCAATCGAAAGTTTTACGAAGTTAAAAAATGTTGAATTCAATAGTTGTACGTGAAATATGCATGCAATGTGAATACAAAAATATAGGAGTTTATATGTAAAAAATTTAAAATATGTCTATGATTAGTTAATAGTAAAATTAATCAAATGTGTAGTAAATTTTACTCCCTTCGTCCCCCTTTAAACACCTCTATTTCCTTTTTTGGGTGTTCCCCTTTATACACCCTATTTGAAAACTTACTAAATGAGGTAAGTTTTCACCACACATCAACCCTCCATTATTTCCAAAAATAATAAACAAACCTCCGTTTATCTCCAAAAATAATAAACAAACCACCCATTATCTCCATAAATAATAAACAAACCACCAATTATTTTCAACAATAATAAATAAACCACCCATTACCTCAAACAATAATAAACAAATTACACTACATTAATCCACGTAAAAAAGAGAGCGGGGTGTTTAAAGGGGGGCGGAGGGAGTATTTCATAATTTTATAAATGTTGGATTGTAATGAAAGAGAGACGATCAAGGGTCCTTGATTTGGGAATTAAATTAAATTTCTTTCAATTTATAGAAACGTAACTATGTTGATAATTTTACTGTCAGTTTCATAAATTTAATGCAAACATGTTAAATTTACTACACAAGCATAGTTATTACTTGTTTGACGAAGGGCAGCATGACACCAAACAAGGCTCCATCACAATGGATATAAAATCGATCTTGTGAGAAGCCGGATTCTTCAAGAGTCTTTATCACAAGATCAAGGTCATCAATTGCTCCTTTGACGGTCGTTCCTACATCAAGAATGATAGATCGATAACAGTAACAATATGTGCGATTTTATTTTCGTCAACTTAAATTTATTTCTAGCTACGAACGAGAATGAAGTACTACATACGGAGCAAGTAAAATGTTCTAAGGTGTTACCGATGTTAACATTAACGATGGCTGGTTTATCTTTGTTCTGGAGAAGCCTAGCCTTAAAATCCGAGCAATCGATCTCCCCCGAAACTAATGTCCGTATTTTAACGCAATCCATTCTATACATCAGCGCAGCCTTAAACACGGAGTAGTGTGACTCGTCTGATGCATAAAAAATTCCATCGGGAAACACCTCTCTCCTGAAGATCGAACATATCCACGATTTTTATTAAAAAATTAGTCGAAGATAACATGAACTTAATAATTAACACGACTATTGGCTTACCCTACAAGAATGCCATGCAGATTTCCTTCAGTCCCGCAAGATGTGAAATAACCCCAGTAATCGTCCTTCTCGATCTCCCAAAGACGAGCAAACCAATCCAAAACACCCACTTCGAATTGCCTAGAGTGTACACCACAGTTACTTTCAATAAATGGATCCCCAAGGTTGTTAATCAGATATTGCTGCAATTGACTCAATTCACCATAGTCAAAATCCAAGTTCAAGGGATATCCTGCAACAAGATGGATCAAACGTAAATTAGGTGTAATCTGAAAGTTATATATATATATATATATATATATATATATATATATATATATATATATATATATGCATGTCGAGTACGTATGTCGGTATGTAGCTTGTTTTATGAGTTGATATTATACCAAGATGATGTTTGGTTCTCTCATGCAAAGATTGTTGGTACGTCGCCAGAACATCGGCCAAGTAATCCTTCGTGTTGGAAGTTAACTGAAAATTATTCACCTCAGGCTCAGTAATGTTTAAACAAAACGAGCTAAGATCTCTTCCTAGAACCATCTCTCTCTTCCTCTCTTTCTCTCCATTTTCGGTACTCTTCTTCGCCTTTTCGACCACGACATTGTCACATATGGTGGCATCTTTGCACTTACGCTTGGACAATATTGCTAGTTTGGCTACGGTCGTCATTTTCCCTGCACTTCGATAAAAACACAACATTAGACTAATATATTCACTGTTGTGAGCTTAACTCACTTGTAACTTGCTTTCAAATTTCAAAATTTCATTGCATAATAGATTCTAAATACAAGGAAAGAGCATCCTTAGCTTATTGGTGAGACTCGATTTTGGTTTCAAATATTAATATGATGTCACAACTACATCATGTTAACATAAAATGGAGAACGAGACTCAGTTTGAGACTATACTGCTCTTCGATCAATGGTGCAGGAGACTTATATTTTTGAGTTTCTAATATTTATTTTTGGGCCCAGATTATTTCGCGGCTCACAACCAACTTCATATAAAATTAATGATAATTCTAATTACTAGTAGACTCCAAATGATTAATTCTTGATACTTTTGATACAGTAAGTAGACGAGAATAGCAAATGGGAATAATGCATTTGGAACATTAAGCCAAAATAGTTAGACTTAGCCTAAGTGACTCGATCGAGGAGAAGAAAAGAGTACCTAATGATGATTAATGGAAAAAAACTAAGGTTTAGAATTAAGAGCAAGGTGGAACTGATGGGAAATACAGAGGCTGCTTCGAGTTTAAATAGCACGCCAAAGGTTAACGTTTACATCAGCAGCAAAGGTGATAATTAAATTAAACAATGTTCAAGCTTCAAGTCTTTTCAAACTTTTGAAAAAAAAGAAAATGCGTGTCGTTATATACTCCCTTTAATTTGGCCTCTGTAATATTTGCATTTTTCGACTTCTTTTTATTTGTTCACGTTGTATGAGTACCGGTTTTAACTCAATATTTGTAAAATATGCCACATTATAATACAAATATTTTTTTTTAGTAAGTCCCAATTTAAACCTCTAATATTATTTAAGTAGTATTGAGGATAAACTGCACCGTTATGGTGATCATTCTCCCCTCCTGTAGGAATTTCGGGCCCTCTTGTAGGGGTTTTTTTGTTTGTCACAAAGTCTCATAAAAGACGTTCTCTCAATAATGAGTGATTCTATAATAACTATCATCCAAGCTAAGTCTTGGTAGCTATTATAAGTTTGGCCTTAAAATAGTTTTAGGTTAATTTATTAAATTCAAAAAAACTAAAAAAGAAATCTAATTAATTACTTAAAATTATATTTTTTTTTAATTAAATTAAACTAAATATTGAATACTAATATTACAACTCTTAGGTTAATTCTGGGTTTCTTCCTCCTCTCTCCTCTCCCCTCTCCCCTCTCCTCTAAAGCCCCAACCCCATCTTGTTCCCCAACCGTGCCACCGCCGCCCACACCCACACCACCGCTACTTCACCTGTGAATAGATCACCTGGCAAACGGGTCAATCGGGTCGGGTCTGTTCGGGTCGGGATATCTTTCGGGTCATGTATTTCGGGTCTATTTCGCATCGGTTTGGGTCAGGTTTATTTTGGGTGTGACAACTACGGGTCAAATTTGGGTCGGGTCATTTTAAATTGTTCAAATCTAATCATATTAATGTCTTATTTCTTAAAATTTAGTCTAATGTTATCTTAATTTGAAGTTTTAGTGGTAATTTGAGTGATTAATGATGTGATATATCGAATCTAAGTCATTGAACCATAAAAACGCCTGATTATTCAGGTCTGGGTCATTTCAATTCGGGTCATGTTCGGGTCGGGTCAAACAGAATTCGGGTCATTTTCAGGTTCGGGTTTCGGGTTGAATTCAGATTAGAAATTCGGGTCAATTCCGGATGTTCGAGTCAGGGTCAGTTTTGTCAGGCCTACCTGTGAACACCACCTCCGGCCATAAATAGGACGTCGACCCCACCTGGGTCATCGTCGGCCACTCTCGTCGCATCCTCCGTTGTCCATTCACGATTCTCTCTCCTTTTAACACTACCGCCGCCCAAGAAAATGGAAAAAAAACGTGAAAATTGAGGTGGAGGGAAGGGTGACGGTGAAGCAAGAATTTGTGGTGCTTGGTGGAGGGCGTCTGGCGGCCCAAAGATGGTTTTGGGCGACCGTTTGGTGGTGATACGGAGGTGGTTGTTTGGGTGGAGAGGGGGACTGGGGGAGTTGGAAGGAGAGATAAGGTAATAAATATTTATGTTTAATTTTATTTTAGTAATTTGAAATTTTAATTATAAGATGGTTAAATTAATGAATGTTGATTATTTATTTAGGGAAATCAATGGCTATGATTCAATCATTTACAATGGTTACCATACTTGGTAGCTATTGTAGAATTATTATTGTATAAAAAGTTATAATACTTTAAAATTTTGAATTCTAATTTTGACTTCTAATCTTATCAAACAAATTGACTAAGGGTGTGTTTGGCCAATCTTCTGAACTGTTTCTGGGTCCTAGAAACTGAAAACTGGCCAAACACCCAAAACTGATAAACTGTTTCTGGTTTCTGAGAAGCACTTCTAGTGTAAATTTGTTCTTCAGAAGTAGAAGCTCCAATTTGGAGCTTCTCCTCCAGAAACTGTTTCTGAGAAGTAGTTGTGCAGAAGTTGGAGCTTGGCCAAACAGGCACTAAAGTAACTTCTCGTCACCCAAATGTTTCGTGAAATACCAATTGTCAAAAGTTTTGTATAATCAATAGAGGGATTACTAAAAACTAATTGTCAGTTTAAGTCTTGATTTTATCTTACCATACTAAAAATCAAACTTCTTGCTTGAGAGAATTGTTGCTTCTTCATCGGTAGGCACATACGCTTTCGAGTAAAATCACAATAATTTTGAGTTTAATTTCGCAAAAGTTGAAAATTGTCTATTATTTATAATTAATGTATCAATAATATAACATCACAATAATTTTTTTCCTTTTTTATCATCGTTATTGTAAGGAAACCATAATTTCTAATTACACAAAATGTAATGTGAAATACTCTATCACATTTTTAGTAATAAAGTAGACTGAATACGAGAAAAAAATATTGTGATGAGTTGAACTCATTTTTCATGTACCTTGTTAAGATATAACCAATTATTGAGTCTCAATCATAAGTCTAGCCTTTTGGTGGTTGAGTTGACTCTTTAACATGGTCTCAGAGACTCAGTGACCCTGAGGTCTCAAGTTCATATCCTGGGAGCCCCCTTCTTTTCAAGTGGAATTTCAGCACAATGTTGTGCATTTATCATCCACATTTCAAGTGGTTTCAGTCCACGTTTCAAGCACAAAGGGCTTTCACGTGAGGGGGAGTGTTAAGATATAACCAATTATTGGGTCTCAATTATAAGTCTAGACTTTTGGTTGAGTTGACTCTTTAACATACCTCTTCCACAAGACAAGCAGGTTTCTTGCTTGAGAGTCGTTGTTTCATCATCATTACGTAGATACAAGTTACAACCCCTTTCATTTTAATCACTAAATTCATAATATTTAAAAGTTTTGACCTCTAATTTTGTAAAAGATGAAATTGTGTGATCTGTAATGTTTTTTGTTTTGTTATTTTGCATAAGACATACAAAAAATGGGTTTCTGGTTAATAAAAAACGTTTTGTGAAATACCAATGGTCATAGTATTGTAATTTGAATAGAGGGAATACTAAAAAATAAATTGTGAGTTGAACTGAACCACATACTTTCTTTAAAAAAATGTTGGAACTATGATGGGGATCCGCATCTATTTCCGGGAAGTTCCGGGAAAACTTACACTTGATGCCGATAATTTTTATTTATAACGCGAATACTCGAAGTATGACCTCAAATGATCAATGAAGATTTGGCTTGAAAATAACTTCATCTGATAGATTTTAATTTGAAACTAAAAAATGTAGCCAATTTTAACATGGTACGTCCTTTAATCATGAGAAATATGATGGTGATCGATCTTTCTCAGGGGAGGAGAGACCAAACGAGATAGTCAAACCCTAACTCATATGCCAAGCGGGGTTTATCTTAAATCAATTGGGAATAGATGGAGTAACCTACTTATTTATATGGTTAGCAACAACCCATAGTCCCACTAATCTTTCAATGTGGGACAAGCTCATACACATGTTTCAACATGGGTTATGAATTAAAAACTGGAAGAAAAAAAACGCAAATTCAGGTCCAGGTCCAGTACCACCATACTCCGATGCTCGTGGTCCCCAAACCATGGTATAAGCATTGGAAATACATTTGAATAGAAATTACTCCATATATATTCATTTGAAGTTTAGGTTACTGAAATGCGAAGCCCTGAGATACGCAAACTACGAATGGCTCGATTAATTATTGTCCCATAAATTGACCTACAATATTTTTATGACCCGATAATAAAGTAAGACAGGATCATTATAATAATTGAAAAAGTAAAGAGATCTTGCCAAAATCTGAACTGAAACCGGGAATGAATAACTCAATTTTGAGTTAAATCCTAAAATAAAGCTGAACTAAATCAATTGGAGTAGTGTATTATTGACCTGATTATGAATCACGACCCGGGAAATATGTGACCAATGCAACACACAAATGCCAGGCGGTTATTGGATAGTGTAATCATACATACTACTATGTAATTAGAAAATTCATGTTTGCACCCGGGTGTGTATGTAAACCTATACTTTGTAATATTAAAAATAGTAGAATAATTGTCTTTGTTACATAACGTCAATTATGAAACCAAACTAAACAAAAATCGAATCATCATTTAATAAGAAATTAAGGATTTGAGTTAGAAAATTACTTTGAAACTAGTTTATTGGCCCGTGCAAAATTGCACGGGTTGTTATATGAACTTGTTTGTAACTCCATTTATTACTCCTAATTAACATAAAATATTATGACGGTAAAAAACTTACCGACCAGATGTGACCTGTTGTTCAAGGTTAATACCCATTTTTTCCTGATCAAGTTCTGGCCATAGATAACTCGAACCCGTTTTGACCAGTATCCTTTTGGGTTAAATTTGAGATAACCTGTTGTCCCACTTTTTCTAAAATTAAGACTAAAAGAAGTGTGTTTAATTTGGTATCATCTTAGAGAAGTTATGTTTGATTCAATAAAAACAATTTAATAAGTATATCGAATTTATTTCAATATTTTATGTTTATGTACGAATTACAATTTATGACTCGTGACCCGCTATTTTCGGGTCCCGTTTTTGTGAACTGTAATTCATATTAACACCGACTACTTTTTAACACACTTTTTTTTAACTCTGACCCCACCCGTTGACCCGTATTTTGAGTTAAAATGAAACAAACCCAAGATGTGTTATTTCCTAATACACTGCGGCTATATATATTACTTCCTAAATTATCTTAAAAAATAAAAATGATTTGATATGATTCAGATTATCTCGTCCAAAGTTGTTTCTGAAATTATCTCCTAAAATCTGAAATCCCTTATATATAACTTTGTTAATAAAAACATCAAAACAAAATTAGTTGCCTTGGTGGTTGAAGTGTTAAAATGATAACTCTGAGGTCACAGGTTCAAACCTTCACAAGCTGGATAGTGTAATTGAAGGCTAATGGGGTGGCTAATATTGTTTTGTTCGTTTTTGACGGGTCTTCCCAAGGGTGAAGGGTGCTAAGTTTCAAAATTTATAAAATTAGCCCTCCTTAGAACAGTGGTAATCTATAAGTTATGAGTAGGAGGTCATGTGTTCAAATTCCGACTCTTATAATTTTTTTATTTCGAAAGCTCGCGTGGGGGCAGTTGTACCTGTACCCCTCTGCCCCCACCTAGATCCGCCCCTAGATGATATCATTCTAGTATTAGTAAAAATCAAATCACTTTAAAGAAAAGTGTTCATTGCAGCTCTTTATGGGCACAATTACAAAAAAAAAACTATTTTTCTCTTAATCCATTCAAGCTGATCTTGATTAAGAATGGGGCAGTCAAAATTTTGTGCTAATTATATCAACATTACTCGTACGAATGTTGTATTCAGTGAATCTCCGACTGATGATAAAATCATTTGTTGAATTAAAGATATTACGTACGACCTACCTTATCGATCAGTGACAAAAGTTACTGAACTCCAATTGAAAATCAGTGAATTATTCTAGTAGAATTTGTTTTTAGAAAAAAGCTCGCCATTGTTCTGTGAATATTATTCAACATAAGACTGCTCCTTTATATTATCGTCCCCTAAATCAATGGCCCATCCGTTGCACACGCCTGCGCTGTTTGTGGCTTTTTTTCCAAATCCATGTTTACTGCCACGCTGTTTGCTTACTTTCTACTAATCTTATAAGAGTATATGCCCTTAATTAATTTCTCGAATCATAATCACTAAGCATCGTGTGTTATATATATTGTATGATGATTGTGACTAAGTAAGTCCTACATAATTCAAGAATTTTTACTTTAATTTGCATGTGAAGTTTTAATTATCAAAGGTTGAAACTTGAATAATAATACAGTTCTGTAGTGGTGTCACTTCTTGTCATTTTGGAAAGTAGACGATATAAATAGAATGAAAGGTGAAAGAAGTAATGTTGTCACTCGTGTGGCCATTGTTGCGTATAGCCGCCGACGGACTGGCATATCTTCTTTCGTCTATTGATGTTTCATCTAAAAACTAATTTGTAAGAGAACACTGACTAATAAACATGTTTCACACCATAATTTTCCGTTTGCAGAAGCACACATATACGTTCAATCCTTATCGTTCTTCCTCTCCTTGCACGTGTGAGCTCAGCCACTTTCCCTTGAACCAACACATAATCGACCCAAGACTCCCTTCCTACGCCGGTTTAAACACCCCTTATTTAAAATGCCCCCGTGGTAAGGATGGTGTAAACATCAATCGATTAATCAAAGTTTTAAAAAAATTACACAACGAGTTAAATAAGAATGTTAGCTAGCTCGCGATGCAATCTCTACAAAACTTTGATTAATCAATTATCGTGTCCATCCTCCTTAATAATGGTACATTTTTTTATGTGGGGTGTTTAATTCTAAAAGCAGGGAGTATCGTAACTTCGTAAGTGGTGCACGGTGGCTGTGGCTTGTGGGTGATATGGTGATTAGGTGATGATATGGTCATATACTCATATGGTCATTTGGACGAGGAGGGGCATGGTTTGTTCAGCGGACTATAATTTTTCAACATAAGTAGGCAAGTAGCCCAACCCTTTTCATACCTTTTTGGGTTTGCACAATTACAAACAGCCCAATTCAATTCATACTTTATTATTCCTAATTTGTTACAAAAGTCCTTACGTTGGGGTGAGGTCCATACAACTATCGGTGACTCAGTAACTAATCTAGTTATTATTATTACCCCCGGTCCCAATGAAACACAAAGGTAAAGGAGATGAGAGAGAAATACAAAAATTATGCATAATCACACGACTACTGGGCAAAATTCTCAATAGGATTTCTCTTAGGGCCTGTTTGGTTCAAAAACTGGTATTAATATAGTTATCGGGTTGAGAGGGTATCGGGTTGGATTGACTTGTTTCCTGATAGTCTGATACCCTGCATTTGTTAAAAATGACAACTTCTCTTCTCCTCTTTTTTATACCCAGAATGGTTAGTTTGCAGTAAAATTAATCAAAGATGCAGCAAATTTTGTTGCATAATTTTGTACATGTTGGATTGATAAGGAAAGGGAGACAATTGGGAATTAAATCAATTTGAATTTCTTTATATTGGTAGATTCGTAACAATATTGATCTTATAGTCAGTTTCATAAAATTACTGCAAACATCTTAATTTTACTACACAAACATATAATTTACTACTTGCAATCTTTAATTTACCACACTTAATTATGTTATAAACAATTTATTCTATTATTTACAGTAGTTATTACTCCACGCTTGTGTACAATTTATAAAAGAATGGCTCTATCATTTCATCTTGTCAGCCAACACGTCTCTATATATCAATGGCAATTTGGACCACTTACATAAGTTATGGCAGAATTATTGTTATCCTTCATAGAGTCGATCGTAAGAGAAAATTTGTACATATACTCAGGGCCGGCTATTAGCCTAGGCAAGCTAGGCGGCCGCCTAGGGCCCCCGATATTTGGGGCCTAATAACTGCTGGATCAATACATATAAATTAGGAAGTAAATATACTCTTAAATATGTGTTTAGCCTAGTGGTATGTGTTCCACCTTTCCTTATTTGAGTGCAGGGTTCAAATCCTACCTAGATTCATTTATATTGATTTTTTCCTTCATTTTTTTTACTTTTCATTGGAAATATTGACGATATAGATTAGATTTAGGGCCCCCTATCGAAATTTCGCCTAGGGCCTCCGAAAACTCAGAGCTGGCCCTGCATATACTACCGTAGTTAGTACACCATATACAAGGACACTGCTCAACCACCGTGTGTACGTATGCATAGCTAATCGACACCAAACGTACGTCGTCATCGTGTATCTGATCTGTCTAGCTAAGCTATGACAACCGTTGCCCGGCTTCCACACAAAATTTCAACTAAACTTCCACAACACTACGTACCACTACGGCACTATGAGGTTTGGACCGTCCTATTTTTGTTTGCAAATTGCTAGAAAATTTGTCTACAATGTAAAATTGAGTTAATAGTAGTAAAATTGAGATCGGAGCAGTAAAATTAATTATATTGAAAAATTCAGGTAGTAAAATTAATTGTGTGAGTAGTAAAATTTTGATGGGGTAGTTTAATTATTGCTGATTGTAGACATTTTTTTGTGTCTACGCTGTAAACCTCTAGCATTGCCCTTTTTGTTTTATGCAATAATGTTCATCATTATCTTACAAAGTAATATCGGTTATTAGGAAAATTATATTTGAATTAAATGAGTGACTTATATTTGCCAAAATCTTTCATGCACGACTTACTATACATTGAAAACAGCTAACATGGATAGATATTGTTTCGCGATGACTTATCACTACGCAAATTCATCTGCATCCAACATTTAAATTTAAGAACGTACATCCACCTCCTACATATCACCTCCGAAATCCTAAAGAGTTTGATCATTAATTTATCAAGATGATGAGTTGCGCAAATGTGAAGAACACAACTCATAGAGGAACATAAATTTATGTGCAGAACCGCGTCCAGCCCCCTCCACTCCTTTAGATTGTTTGTAAATGCCAATATTTCTTTATCAGGTTTATAAGTGTTATACCAAGCCCGATGAAAAAAGGAAAATCTCCTTAATTCTGGTACTAGTATAGTACTAATAGCCCTATAAACCAAGAAGTTGGCAGTTCGATAAAACTCTAACTCGTATGAATCTTCAGATAAAAGAAGATGAAGTGGTGAGAAGGAAAAATTCTTCGAGAAAACGCGGATCTTAATATCAAGAAGTTCCAATTCGCTAACATGAGTTTCCTTTGGATTTAATCTGTCATAAGAAATTTTATATCACTTGTTGGATAATCGAAAAATTGCGGATTTTACCTAACCAGATATGGCGAGTTAGTCCAACCAGAAGTGTATTTTTTTATATCTCTCTACAACTAAGCCCCATGAAGAAGCAAAGCAGTGGAAAGTATGGAAAGTATGGAAACAGAATGGGAGACTGGGACAACAAGGAGGTACTTAGTAGCTACAGAGTACGCTTGTCCAGTAGCATTTCACTTGGGGTGGGGGGACAGTTGGCTTGGAATTATGTTATTCAATCGAAAGAAAGACTGCAGACATAAGCATTTCCCAACTTTTGAATATCACCATATCTTGGTCAAGGCTCCTTAGCTGGTTGCTTCAGTTACAGAAGAGGAGGACGAGAACTGATAAAGGGACTACCTAGAACGAAAGGATTGAACCAAAGGCTATTACTCTAATTCCGGGCTAAAGGGGCATTCGAGGGTCTTCGAGATGGTATAGTGAAATTCCAGATTTGCTAGTAGGGATCGATTGTCTTGTCTGAGGAATTACAAGTGGACGATTAAGCAAGCTTCTTTTAAGGTCCTTTTTTACCCATCTCGGTATAGCCTAAACTATCAACCGACATCCTTTATTTTGACTGATTTTTGATGGTCCAGTTAGGGCCACAAGAATGGCTTTTATTAGAAAGCAAGATCCCGCCGTTTATCACTCTCTAGAAAGAACATTACATACTTGCTTGCCCTAATCGAATGTTATCCCTTACTCCGTCCCCGTTTGGATCCTATCCTTTTTCATCTAATGCCGTCTTTTCCAACTCTCTTTCTTCCCGTTTCAGTCATCTCTCTCTCTCTCTTACATGAACATAGAAGAGAGGGGTTCGGTCTCATTTGATCCATTGGGCGGTGGCTTATCGAAGTGAATATGGATTTGAAGAAAAAAAAAAGAGAAATCGAATTTGAAGTTATAGTGATTTTCAATGAATGCAGTTTAAGCTATTTTAGCCATAGCTTTGGACTGTGTATTAGGAGAGGTGATAGAATTTCTTTTGAAGGTGGTTACCTTCTTATTGAAGAAGGTGGTCATGTCAATATTATAGATTAATAAGAAAGGTCACTGGAATAGTCAAACCCACATAGAACTCTCAAAGGTAAAAGGGGAGCATGTCGGATGGTATTAGGTTTCTGGGTTCAAACTCTTCTGCACTTTAACCAATCAATAGAGAGGATCCGAGATCCATAGCCGCCTCCGAAGCTACACCTCAGAAGACAAGATAACACAGGTATGTACGAAATAGGAAGTGCTTTAGGACTATAAGAATGGACACACAAATGGCTTTTTCGATCAAGGCATCATATCCGGATTTTTGCCTCTGAGACAAGATTCAATGACTTTCTCTAGATTATGATCACTTGATAAAGAAGAGCGAAACAACTAATCACATCACTTTGATATTGATACTCACGTGAACCTTGAACACTCTTCTAGGAAAGCTTAGGATCTCTATCATTGGTTCATCAGAAGCCATCAAGCACGAAAGCATCAAATCTTTCTCTAAGTATGATGGAAGCAGTTAGTTTCAGTCCTATCCAAGCCAATTCAAGTGCTAGGGTAAAGTTATCTAAAGGAGCGAGAGAATGGGTTGGCAAGGTTTCCCCAAGAGTGCCCAAATATAGAATACGAGTAAGAAGACTAGGACTATGAGTTCTCCCCATAGGAGAAGATAAAACCTAGCAGTTCTTCCAATGAAAGACTAGCAGTTAGCGAGCCAGCTAGATAGATAAATGGTAAAAGATTCAATTCCTTCATTTAAACCCTCACACGAGAACCCAAAAGAAGGCTTTCATTAACC
This sequence comes from Spergularia marina, assembly GCA_963680865.1. Classification (NCBI taxonomy): domain Eukaryota; kingdom Viridiplantae; phylum Streptophyta; class Magnoliopsida; order Caryophyllales; family Caryophyllaceae; genus Spergularia; species Spergularia marina. The sequence goes on along the minus strand of OY804552.1, from coordinate 5,070,835 downwards.
ATAAAAAATAAAAATAAAAAGACTCTCTTCTTACCAGACTCGATATACATTAAGACTTTCTCACTCGAAATATACCATATCCTTGAGATAAAGACTTTTCTCTACGACCTGCTTTATCTTTTATTTGATCATTTCCTTGCTTATCGATTGATTGAGCAAGATGTCCAATCATGATCAAAGTGGCGATAACGCTCTCCGAAAAGTTCTTCATAGAAATCAACTTTATTTCATAATAATAAGCCACAGCAAAGGAACAGACAAGTAGACAACAAGAAATAAAGTTCATGAAACAGGTACAGTGCTATTATTTGGCGAACCAAATAATTAAAAAAAAAAAAAGAGAGCAAAGTCTTCAGAATCACAAATTATTGGTGAAATTAAAAACCAAGAACTTAATCGATAAAAAAATCTTCAGACATACGTGAACTAGAGCCTAAGAGAATGCAGTGGTCTCTCACCAATCTGGTGGTACTTATAATAGATACCGTCATAATCCTTAATACTCCTGTATACCTGCGGCGTCTCCTCTGTTATCAGTTCAGTTATCGGTCCGACTACCTTGTCGGGGTCAGGGAAACAGGTTAGTGCCATTGATTTCCTCACCCTTTCTGAGTCAATCACAGCCCTGTGTATCGGACTTTTGACTACGCCATTGCTCATTAGCTGTACGTGCCAGGAAAACGTATTTCAAACGTTATTATGTCAGTCTAGATGCTTATTATACGTTTAAACACCATGCTGAAGTATAAAACCATTGTGGGTACCCTAACCATCAGTCTAGACTTTTGGCTCAGTTGGGTATCTTACACATCAACAGTTGATATGGTATGTATGTTTGTATGTGATTATTAATTAAATTAGCGGTAATCGTAAAATTCGTAATTCGATTACCTCTAAGTAGTCTCCAACATTGATGAATAAAGCATCAGCAACAATAGGAACTCTGAACCATTGGCCATCTTTTACAACTTGGAGACCTTCAACTTCCTTGTCTTGTAGAAGAAATGTAAAAGTGGAAGCATCGGCATGTGCATTGAGACCAAGAACATTGTTACGTGTCGGACACGGTGGGTAGAAATTGAACCTAGCCACCATCTTCACAGACTCTCCATTCTCATTCAAGAAGCTGTTTTCCTTCAAGTTCAAGGTACGGGCCGTGGCCTTCAACAAATGATCAAATATCACCCTAACTTTCATGTTATACTCCTCAAGAACTTTCCTGCAAAAATTAGTTCACAATTTCAATTAAATTTAAGTAATTAGTTCTATGATTTAAATGTTTTAAAAATTATTGGATCGGACAAGTGATCGAAAATTACTTAAATGTAGGTGGATTCTGAGGCCAAAACTTTAACTTGCGTTTTTCTTGCGGATGAGTTGTGAGATAGAGACGATCAGTCCAATCGAGAGGTTGGTTCTTTGAAATGATCGTCTCGTTCCCATATCCGTCGTTGTCGTCGATCACTCTACCATACTTTAGCTTCTCTTCAACCGGAAGATCGAAAAAATGCTTCGCAACTTGACGCACTTGGTCAAGAAGTGTACTTGAGATTCCATGATTAATTGCCTAACACGTACGTACAAGTAATAATATATAATTAAAGTCGAAAAGAACGCGACCTTATTAATAATAAGTTGAATCGCAAAAGAAGCGGGGATAGATTGATACAAACCTGAAAGCAACCCCATTGGCTAAGAGCAGAACGAAGTTTGTGATGTTCAAGTTTATTAAGTTCGGAAGAGGATGAAGTATCAAAGAGGAGAGAGAAATCAATGGAAACTTCATCCATCCATGGAAGAGACTCTACTTCAGCTTGTGTGTATCCATTTTTGTGGATGAAATCTTCTGGAACTTCGTTTTTTGCTATCTCTTCCACTGGTTTCTGCAGCAGCAGCAGCACCTCTTCTGCCATTTTTTTTCTTATTTTGTTTTTTTTTTTAAATGTATGGACGCACACCAGTTAGTTGTTGGATTCTTTTATACGACTCAACTAGTCGTTGGGCCGCGGCCCCCAACATTATCAACTCTCGTGTATGTATTTTGGTGAGAGTCGAGTTCAAATTATGACTCTTGTAGTCTTGTTGGTCGGGCAAAATTAGGTGCACATAAGCTTTCTTGTAACAACACGGAAAAGAGCTAACTCCCGGTAACATTCTTGTTGGTTGAGCCATGACATGACAAATTAAAGAGGACTAAATTTTGGGAAGTAACTGAGATTGGATATATTTCGTCGGTAATAATCGATAACTGTACCCGTGCAAAGTTGTATGCGTAAATAATCTTGCAACATGACAATATGTAGACAGTATGTAATTGTATGGTACGTCATACAAAGAACTTTATTGTATTACAAAAGCGACCACAATCCCCCAACATTGAGTTAATTTGTAAGGTTGTAACCTGTAGTATCTTAGGTTTTGTATGACGATTCAAGTCAACCTCAAAAAAAAAAATTAAGGGTATGTCTTCTACTTTCAAACCCAATTTAATGATAAAAAAATACGTACTTTTAGAGCCAAAAAGAGATATGCGAATGACTTCTAAACTTCGCCACACAAAAAGTAGATTCTCCTTGCTCCCGTTTCTCAAATTAGAAATATAGAGATAATATAAGTTCGAAAAGTATCAGTAAAGTATTATGATTGCAATTAGACAAGATAATCTCTATTTCAATGATGTTCTTGAGATTAAATGTAACTATAACAACAAACTTTATGTTCCCTAAAAATTTATGGTAAGCCATCAAAAAAAGAAATCCAAATGTATAATATCCCAGAAATATGTGCTCCAAATTCTTAGTCATGCTTCAAATGTATATACAAATTACAGTGGACGAACTCAACTTAGATTACTTGAACCTTTTAAATTCTAATGTAAACATCTAATTTTCTAAGTTTTGATTCGATGAATATGAATTACTTTTTTTGAAGTTTTTAAGTTATCTATCCACATTTACTGATGCACTCTAAAATATTAGTTGAATCGACTAATTCCTGATGTGATTTGGGGGTTGAAATAATCACTTGGGGATTTAGGTACAAGGATAGAGTAGAAGGGTTGTGGAAGGATTTGAGAGCTCGTCAGCTCATCAATTTCTATAAGTTTTAGTGTCTGTTTGGCCAAACTCCAACTTCTGCAGAACAGTTTCTGAGAAACAGTTTCTGGAGGAGAAGCTCCAAATTGGAGCTTCTATTTCTGAAGAACAAATTTACACTAGAAGTACTTCTCAGAAACCAGAAACAGTTTCTCTGTTTTGGGTGTTTGGTCAGTTTTCAGTTTCTAGATTAGGACCCAGAAACAGTTCAGAAACACTTTAGAAACTTGGCCAAACACACCCTTAATGTGTATCATCTAGTCAACCCAATTTTATATAGATATACAGTATAGGATAGGATAGGATAGGATAGAATAGTGATCATTTGGATTGTGGGATGAGAATAGGAGTAAGAGAAGGGAATTGGGGAGGGATAAAGAGGTGGAAATTGAGAAAAAAAACAACTAAAAATGGCAGCTCTCAAAGTAGAAATAACATCTAAAGACATGATCAGACCTTCGTCCCCAACTCCAAGTCACCAAAAGACCCTCCAACTCTCGTTTCTAGACCAGTTTGCAACTCCGGTTCACATGCCTTTCATATTCTACTACCAAAAATGTGGACAAAACCCCATAAAATTGCTCAAGAAATCACTGTCGGATACACTTGTTCAATTCTATCCACTAGCTGGAAGGCTTCAAGGTAACGCTTCAATCGACTGCAACGATGAAGGCGTTATCTTCTACGAAGCTGATGTTTCGGCCAACTTCTCAAAACTTATACACAATAACCCAAACCCGGATGAGTTACTGAGTCTTTTACCCATTTCACCATTCACTGCAAACCACGACACCATATTAGCGGGTGTCCAAGTGAACAGGTTTCGATGCGGTGGTATGGCTATTAGCGTGAGCATCTCACACAAGATTGTCGATGCGGCAACCTTTCTTACGTTCGTTACTGCTTGGGCAACCACTGCTCGCACTGGACGGGCCCCGGTGGCGGACGCTAAGTTCGATTCTATATTGGTGTTTCCTCCTAACGTGGATTTCAGTGGGATTGCTGAAGCAGTTGGGGTCTGCAAAGAAAAGATAGTGACCAGAAGACTTATATTTGACAAGGATAAGGTAGACGCACTAAAGAATCGAGCAAAAGTAGCGAATGTGCTTGACCCCACAAGGGTCGAGGTGGTTTCCGCCTTTGTGTGGGAGCGCTTCATTAGGGCGGCCTTGGCTAGGCCGAGGCCGCCCAAGATTGTCAGCGCTAGCCAGATTGTAAACTTGAGAAAAGTAGTAGGAAAAAAGTGTCACGGGAACATTTTTTGGTCCATATTTGCGCATGAAGATATCTCGTCGCATGATCTCATATCCTCCAATACTAATTATCCTTATCCGGGGGTACTGGTGGATAAGCTAAGGACGGCCGTTAATCACGTTGATAAGAATTATTTAGGGAAAATACAACGTGGAGAATGTCGTCGGAAATCAGAGGGTTCGATTCAAGAGGAACAAGAGTCGTATAACTTTAGTAGTTGCACCAGATTTCCATTGTATGAGGTGAATTTTGGGTGGGGCACTCCGATATGGGTATCCATGACTCCCTTGCCATTTAAAAATACGATAATTTTGTTGGGTACAAAATGTGGACAAGGAGTTGAAGCTTGGGTGAACCTGCTTCAACATGACGTTGCCGCATTTGAACAAGATCATGAGTTTCATGCACTCATAATACCCTCCCACAACATCGTTCGACCCAAATTGTAATCGATGTATTATTCTTCGGGTGTTTCTGGAACTGCATTGTATTTTGTATTTTTGTTATTATTTGATCGGAAAATGCACGTGGTACATACCCCTGTACTTTGGGAGTTTGCACACGATACCCCTGTACTTCAACTTAGTGCACACGGTACCCCCGTCCTTTTGAAAACTGCACAGCATAATTTTTTTTGCTTCTTCCCTCGTAACATCATCGGAAAATCTTTTTAGTGCTTTATTTAATCAACTATTCAACATCATTAACATACTAACTACACATTAAACATTAATTAATCCCTCTTAATACACATTAATTAACCTACTTTGTAAGTTAGTACGTGGTGGTGGTGGCCTGGTGGGCAGGGAAGGAAAAGGGGAGAGGAGGAAGAAAAATGAAGGAGTGGAGGTTAATTTTTTTTATTTTATTAATTCCCCTCATTTTTCTCAACTTTACCAGCCATATATCTCACTTATTTCCCTTCCTCTATCTCACTTCATTTCTCTCTCTCTATATATATCTTCCCTTAATTCTTTTGTTGTTCTTTTTACCATGTCGGAAAGTACAATTGAAGGAGTGGATTAGTTACATACCTTGCTTTATTGTAGTTAAGGACCATTACTAGGGAACACGAGTAGCACGCAGAGCACGGATTAAAGAGAATCAGAAGCAATACTGAGCAAAAATCAGAAGTAATAAACGCAATGAAGTAGTATTGGGCGAAAATCAGAAGTCAAATTGAAGGGTTTTGCGGAAAAGAGAAGTGAAAATGAGGGGAATCAATAAAATTGGGGGAAATTGGGGGAAAAATCAATAAAATTGGGGGAAATCAATAAAATTGGGGGAAATTATTAGAGGGAATCGAAAATATTGGAGGGAAATAGCAAAAAAATTGGAGGGGGAACAACGAAATGTAGGAGGGAAATAAAAGTCAATGTCGGAATAAACAGTCAACCGGCTGTTTGGTTGGAATTTGATAGAAAAAGCACTTTATATGGTAGGAAAATATATTTTTGGACATATAAGGTAGAAAAATGTAAGATTGTGAATATATAAGGTAGGATTTGAAAATTTGTCCTTCCAAGCAAGCATAATAGCCCTTATTTCTTGTTACCAAACATTGTTATACCAAAAATGGTGGCACCGTGCAAATTATCCCGAAAAACAAAATCTTATTTCATGTTACCAAACATTTTTCGGTTTTTTTTTTTTGGAAATTCGGCGTCAATAAATAAAAATAAAAGATAATGTAAAGTTAATATAAACTAACAAGACAACAAAATAAAGAGTTACAACAAACAACTACAACAAAGAGGAGCTCCGAAAACATTGTTATTCGAGAACAAGCCATATACTGTATAGCAAAAGAACATAATTAAAAAGAGGGCACAAGTCAATCCCAATGACATGCACTAGAGCCTAAGAGCATGCAGTGGTCTCTGAGTAAGACCAAGATGGAAATGCTCATAGAAGACGCTTTCATAATCCTTAACCCTTCTGTACACCTGCGGCCTCTCTTCTGTAATCAGGTCAGTTATCGGACCAATCTCCCTTTTGGTGTCAGGGAAACAAAATACTGCATTCGATTTCCTCTCCTTTTTAGAGTTTATCACAACCCTGTGTATTGGACTTTTCAGTATCCCATTGCTCATTATCTGTTGCCAGGAAAATGCAATTGAACGTCATTATTAGAGCTCAGCACTCGTACACTACCCGTGACGTGAAAGTAACACATAAGACACTTATTATACATGTGTTTCAAAGTGGTCTCATGTGATAAGGATGTCTCATATTTTAGAAGGACAATGCTAGAGGTTTACACTGTAGACATTCAAAAGTGTCTACAATCAGCAATAATTATACTACACTATCAAAATTTACTACTCATATAATTAATTTTACTACCTAAATTTTTCACTAAAAACAATTTTACTATTCATATCTCAATTTTACTACTATAACTCAATTTTTACATTGTAAACAAATAAATTGTGTCTACACTGTAACCCTCTGACAATTTGCATTTTAGAATATAACTCGTTCTATTATCAGTCTACGTAATAGCAAAAAAATCGTCTTAGCTCTGATTGAAAACAAGTTACCTCGAAGTAGTCGCCAATATTAATGAACAAAGCATGAGGAATGACAGGAACTCTGAACCACTGATCATCTTTTTGCACTTGGAGACCTTCAACTTCTTTGTCTTGAAGAAGGAATGTAATGGTTGATCCATCACCGTGTGGTTTGATACCAAGAACATTATTCCAAATCGGACACGGTGGATAAACATTAAATCTAGCCGTCATGATCACGGATTCTCCATGCTCATTCAAGAAGCTATTTTCCTCCAAGTTCAAAGTACAGGCCGCAGCCTTTAAGAACTTGTCAAAAATTGTCCTGAGTTTCATGTTAAATTCATCGATGACATTCCTGCATGCCAAAGTTCACATTTTGACATGTTATATTGCATATCACGTAACTAAAAATCGAACTGGACATCAAACCGGTAACTTAATGTTGGAAATTTACTTAAATGAAGGAGGATTCTCAGGCCAAAACTTCAACTTGCGATTCTCTTTTGGGTTAGTTGTAAGATAGAGGCGATCAGCCCAATCAAGAGGTTGCTTCTTTGAAATGACCGACTCATTCCCATATCCATTGGGATCGCCGATAACCCTCGAGTACTTCTGCTTCTCTTCTAGCGGAAGATCGAAAAATTGCTTGGTAACTTCCCGCACTTGATCAAGGAATGTACTTGACATTCCATGATTAACAGCCTAATTAACACCGTAACACACGTACAATTAACAATTATAAGATCAAGTATTGATCAAGTTGAAAAGAACGTGACCTCAAATATAACCACGAGAACGGTTAGAATGATGCAAACCTGAAAGCAACCCCATTGGCTGAGAGCAGAACGGAGTTTGGTACGTTCAAGTTCGGCTTCGGCAGAAGATGATGAAGAATCAAAGAGGAGAGCAAAATCAATGACAACTTCATCCATCCATGGAAGAGACTGTGCTTCAGCTTGCTCGTATCCGCTTTCGTGGACGAAATCTTGTGGAACTTCGTCTTTGAAATCTTTAGCTAATTCTTGCACTGGAACCGGCACCAACTCCTCAACCATCGTCATTCTAGATAATAAAAAAAAAAAATCGGTACTATGTACTTAGTTAGCTTCTGCAAGAAGAGTTCTAAAATGGAAGATGTCAATACCCATCGGTTGTTGTCTTGCTTTTATATTACTCGGTGATGTCGTTCACTCGTTCCAAGGTTGGTCTTAGAAATTTTAGGGATCATATGTGAAATGTTACAAATTTATGGTCTGTACAATGACGATTACAGATGAAGACTCATATTAGTCGATCCTAATCCTAAATTATTTTGAGAATAAGACTTGTTTGTATGTAGTTATTGTTGAATCTGCTTGTATAATTGTATGTGAAATTTACCAAGAATTCTCGATTTAGAAATAAAAAATTCATATACAGGATACTACCATAAAATCCTTGATTGGTTTTTTCTTAATTAATTAAGTCATTATTGACATACGTAAGTGTTTGGTCAATAAGCACCATATTTATCACTATGAATCTATGATCACTTGTGATCTTTCTTTTATTTAGTTTAAAATTACTAGCATGATTTAGTAGGTAAACGATGGAGTACTAAGTAAATCAATGATGGCAATTGAGTTTATTTTGCAGAACTTATCATAGACTTTTTACTTAAATCATTCCTAAAATGTTACATACAATTGGGATCCCACAAAATTTGAAATGTTCTTTTCGGCGTCCTTTTAGATCCAACAATAGTGGATTATACAATAACAACAACACCAGCCCTTATCTCCAAATGATTTGGGGTAATGGGGTCGGATAAAATGAATCGTCATTTATAATTGTCATGTGTATAACAAATAAGTTCAAGATCATATAAAAATAACAAACAATAACAACCAACCAAAATAATGTGAGGTCGTCTAACATAAATTGTTATAAGTAATCGTCTCAAGAATAAAGTATATAAATTATAAAGTACGGAGTAATAAAATACAGTTTTTTACCAATATAATTCTGACCTTTTTGGCAGCAACTGTTATCCACAGTACATACCCAAATGTTTACAGAACATTACAATAGTTTATTTGGGGGTGCCCATGATATCTTTGATCAGGGGCCAATTGCTTCGTCACGGGATCTTTTGAGGCCCATCACCCCCGTGACCCGTGATTGCTACCGTGTGCTTTGGAAGCCCCTATCATACGTGTATAGCTCCACTATGAAATCCCTAGGAACTCTCATAAAACTTTGAGTCATTTCTTTTGTGAAAGTAGACTTGACCGAACGGGGAAGTCGAATGCTAGCCTATACGCCCAAACGGGGTTCCATCCTAAAATCAATTGGTAGTAGGAAGAGTAACCCTCTTGTTTATATGACTAGCAACATCCCACTTATTTTTAATGTGGGACAAGCTCATAATCACACATGTTCCAACTAATAAAGCTTGACGCTATAATTATTAAACTAAATTAGTGTAGCTACAATCCTACAATTGGAGTAACAATATAACAAAATATATATCATCCTGAATCACGTTGATTACAATACTCATTATAATCCTTAATACGCCTCCGTAAGATGGACGGCCGTAGGGTAAGTCCAATCTTGGAAAGCAATGGAGAGATCGGTGGAGGAGCAAGACGTTTGCGGATCCACGGCGCAACATCATCAACAAGCGAGAGAGGACATTCAGTTGTCACGATCAATCCGACACCATAAGAGTGGGACAAAGAGGTAACATGGAGAGGGAAATAATTAAGAGTGGGACAAAGAGATAACAAAGAGATATGAAGACCACGGTACACATTCGACCATGTCTGGAAGATTTGAGCCAAGAGTGAGATGAGATTGATCATTGATCTGAGAGAGGAAAGCTGAATTGTTTTTAGTTCCGGGACCATTTTAGGCAATATACTTCGGTGTTTGCCAATGCAAGTTCATCTTGTATTTTTCTACGTGCATGTTTACCAACTTCTTGTAATTTATTATTTTTAATTAATATATCAATCATTTCGGTTAAGGTACGAATAAAACATTTTACGGATGTTTGCTATTTTTCTTTTTTTGTTGTTGTTACGAGTTTATTTAACCGCAAGCGTACGGGTAGTTGTAGCTAACGGGTCGATCTCAGGGAGGTATGAACAATGTCTAGGTTGTCTAAAGGATTGTGGAGTCAGCTACGCTAATGGTCGGAATAGGTTGGTGTGTATCAACTAATGGTAACAAGAACGAAGATGAAATCAATAAACTGAAGGCCTAGGGTGGAGATATCCCCACTAACATGCATCTACTACGATCATGAAACACATAGCAAGTCAATTAAACATAGATTAGGGGAGATTATGCAAAGAACTACTTATCCCGGCGGGGCTATCATAGTCTAATCCGATTACTATCCTAAATCCTACTCCCGTAGTGAAATGATCAAGTAATAAGAAGCATTAAGAACGCATATATAACTCCCAACTAGTCCTACCAACCCACTCCCGTGGTGAAACAGTCCTAGTCAATATTAGAGAGCTAATTACTAAACAAGAATCGCCACTTTCGCTTATAAACTCCGTTTAGCACTCAACAAGCATGAATTAATGTAAATCTAATCGCAGCAACAGGCATATAAATTAGACAACAATAATCAAAATCAAATTGATAATTAAACCTAGCCATAATAAGCCCTAAACATATGAACAAATATAACTTGCTAATTTGTGAATTAAATCATAATAACAAGCATGTTAGGGTTCAATCAAACCCCTAGAAAAGACTACTCACACATAATGAAATTAAGAACAACAATGAAAAGATTAAAGCAAAACATAATTAAAAGAATAAATGAAGAAATACAATACTCTCAATTGGGTCTGAATAATACGATGAAATATAATAGAAAATAATCTTCGAAGAACAAAAAGCGTCGTAGTCTTGAAAAGTAGAAGTGCAGAAAATAATGAAAGCTTAGATCTGAGTTACAAGGGTTCAAATAGGTATAAATACCTAGGAGATTATTTTACAATTACCTATTTTAAAATAGGAAATAAACCCCCGAAAACGAAATAAAGAAATTCCGGGTTACACGATTCGTGTAGATCAGGGCACGACTCGTGCACCATGCAGGATCGACTTTTGTTTATGCTCTGTTTTTACACGAGTCGTGTAGAATATGCACGACTCGTGTAAGGCTGATTTCTGGCCAAAATCGTCGATCTCCTTTGCTCTTGCTCCAATTCCACTCCGCTTACCAATCCAAACTCCAAAATAGCTCCATAACGCCCCAAAACATCCTGAAATGCTATCAAAGACACAAACTACCCGGGGGCGTAAAACCATGTGGAAAACGGAGTAAAACGGGCACAAATGGGGAGAAATTTACCAATTAAAGCACACTAGATTCCCTAATTACTACGCAATATTAGGACTTATCAGTTGTTGTTGGTAATTTCAGAAGGTTGGCTTTGGTTAAATAAGATTTCGTTGTATCGATACTTTGTTTTTCTTTGAACTTATATCTTGTTTGCTAAAGTTATACATACGAAAATGTTTCGATAAATAAGTTTACACAGTTTTAACAAAATAAAAGTACCCGAAATTTTAATAAAGAAATGAAGTATTATTGAATACTCTTGTTATTTGTGTTAGCGTTGTCAAGTTTGCCTCATACATATATATTTGTGAGACTACGTTTATAGTAGAGTTGTGCTATTGTAAAGTACATCATCCTTCGTTGAACTACTCTAAAATCTTGTTCTCTTGCACTCTTCCTCTCGTTTGTGTGTTGTTGCACTGATTTCCAAGTACATTAAATGAAAGCTCCTAGTGTTAGTGTTTATTTGTTGTTTGCTTGTTCTCGTTCTCGTTCTTTTCTTGTTTATTTGTAACTTTGTTATCTTGTTATTTCTTTTATATTAATTAACGCCTAATTTTCAAAAAAAGAAAAAAGTACAACAATTTCTCTATAAAAGTACAGAACTTAGGAAACGGGTGTACATAATCTCGGATGTAAATAAAAAAATTCCCAAAAGTGCTGAAAGTTGTTTATAAGTAGAGTACATTCAAGGAATCAAAACAAAGAAGGTAATTTCCAAAAAAAAAAAACAAAGAAGGTACACACCGGCCTCCATACTTCTTCAATTATTAGGTGGAAGGAAATTAAATCAACAACGTTGAATAAAAAGGCAGTCCGGTGCACATTGACGTCCCCCTTAGGACGAGGGTCCGGGAAGTGTCCCACCACAAATGTGTAATGAGGGCAAGCATTTCCCGGTGCAACACAAAAACTAAAAAACAATAATGCAATTCCCAATTTGGTCACTTGTGCTTAGCACAAACACAGTTACCTTTCCCAATATGGGGTGCAACACAAGGAGGTTGGTCACCCCCATCCTTGAACCAACATGCGCGTTTCTGAACCAACTCTTGATAAAAAGCATCCAACTTGTCAATAGAATCAGAGGGCATAACAATGACATGAGCAATAGTCCCTTCGCACGACAGTTGCCATCGACGAATAAAGTCCTCGTCAGGAGGACGCTCGAAAACAACCGTGCTGCTTAGCTCATTAAGCATCACACTTAGCCCTGCTTCTATAAGACGCTCTTTTAGGTACTTAGCATTATCTAAGCACTTTTCATAGTCTTGCTGAAATCCGCGGTACCCCTTTTGGCTAAGGGCATACCATAAATAGATAGGGCTATGTCCGTTCCTGCTGCACGAGATTGAAATGTCCCTTGATGCTATGTACTCGACGTCCCTAGATATCACGTCGATATGCTTTATCCTAGTCATTTGAATTCCACACGGCATCGTACATCCTATAAATTTGTGGCCTGATACCGAGATGCTTCCGATTTGTTTCTTGAATGTGATTCGAGGTGCCTATTTTTAGTAAATAACAAATTAAAAATTACTACTCCGATCTAAAGAGATTTTTTTTTTTTTTTTTGCAGTCTGGATTTGTGACGTTAGGAACTACAAGTAGACCAAATGAAAGACCAGTTTGTCTTAAAATCAAGTAGAGTTGGTGAACTGCAATGTAGAATGAAAAATTTACTAATTTTCGCAACAAATGAACGATTCATTTGGGTCTAAAACTAGCTTCAACATGGCACGTCAAAACTGCAAAAATAAACAGGAAAATCTTTTTGAATCGAAGGGAGTATTTATTATTTATAGGAACCATCTATAGCACGCAAATGTCACCATAATGGATTAAATTAGTAATTACATAGCTTAATTACCTCTTTGTGTAATGGAAGCATAAGACCATACATGGCTCCATCACAATGAATGTAGAATCTATCCTCTTGAAACCCACATTCTTTAAGCATTTGTATCACCAGATCGACATCATCGATTGCGCCTTTCATTGTTGTTCCTACAACATTTTTACAAGATACCGAGATCAAGAATGATTTACGGGAGTCCAAGGAGTAAGATTAACATGCTAAGAAGGTAATTAATTAGGTGGGTTACCTAGGTTCAAATTGATGATGGCTGGTTTGTCTTTCTTTCGGAGTAGCTGTGTCTTAAAATCAGCACAATCCATCACCCCAGAAGATAACGTCTCAACTTTGACGCATTCCATTCTATACATTCGTGCAGCTTTAAAAATAGAGAAATGTGACTCTTTTGAGGTATATAAAATCCCATCAGGGAGCAACTCCCTCCTGTAAAGAAAAAAAGAATTATCTTAACCAAAAGTACAAATTGATGGTTATATCCAGTTATATATTAGTTTGACGTCTTCTCATACGTACAATAGTTATTCACAATATCGTCATCATATCAATAATCAGATAACTTACCCGAGAAGGATGCCATGCAGGTTGCCTTCAGTGCCACCATTAGTAACATAACCCCAGTAATCATCCTTGCTGATCTCCCAAAGACGTGCAAACCAATCTAAAACCGCCACTTCGAATTGTCTCGAGTGGCCGAAGTAGTTGCTCTCAATAAATGGATCGCCGAAGTTGTTGATCGCAAAATTTGGCAAACCACCCAATGCACTATAGTCATACTCATAAGCTAAGGGATAACCTGAAAACAAAACGATAATGCTTCCCCATTAAACCATGAATATTTTGGGGTCGATTTAAAGATTATGTATGTATACCATTATTTATCAAATTTTACAATTATTTTTTGTACGTCTTTATACTAGGGGCGCCAATGTGCGCCGCGCTGCCTTGTTTTTTATACTAGGGGTCGATTACGTAACAAGCAATAACAAATTAACAAGACAACAATAATAATGTACGGCTAACAAAGAAGTTGTTAGTCACCTAAGTTGAGTTTACTTCTTTCAAAAGACTGCTGGAAGGAGGCCAAGACAGAGTTTATGTACTCCTGTTTGTGGCCGGGGATTTCGCCGTCGGATTCCGGCTCAACAATGTCATGACATTGGAACTGTACATCCCGGCGGGCAACCATCCCCTTCTTTGTCCCCCCAATTTCGCAATATTTCGTCTGATTGTCAAAACTATCCTTTGAAAGTAACCCTTGCGATTCAGCTGCGACTACCATTGTTGCTCTAAGAAGCTAATAATAACCACGACCAACGTATAAAAAATGTAGAGTTATGGACTGTTTGGACATTTGTATAAGTGATAATCTTTTTGCACGGGTCGTTGCTATTTGTAGTAATCGACAACTGACCACGTGAAATGTGTGATAGATATCACTACGACAAATATGAGATATGATATCGGGATATATAACATCGGAAACACAAAAAACGGTGTCAAAAATCGATAATATACCGGTTGTCTATCACCTGATTCATATGCCATTACAAAAAAAACAAGTGTGTAAAGTAATGGAAAAGGAAATAAATAAAAATAAAAAGGGATGGTCTGAATAAAACAAGGACAATGCTAGAGGTCTAAAGTGTAGACACCCAAAAGTGTCTACAATTCGTAATAATTTTACTACACTATTAAAATTTTACTACTCACACAATTAATTTTACTACCTGAATTTTTCGCTACAATTAATTTTACTATTCCGATCTCAATTTTACTACTACTAGCTCAATTTTACATTGTAGACAAATTAATTGTGTCTAAACTATAGACCTCTATCAATTTGCATAAAACAAATAGAAAAGTTAAATACAACAATTAAATGATTTTTCTTCCCATAATACCCTTATAGTAACAAAAAAAAAAAAAATGATTCTGGAAATCTGGCCTTCAATGGCTTCATGGCTAACGTTTGCTTGATCTTGTCCATCAATCAATGATTATGATGATGATTTGAAGAACTCCACATTTGATAGGCTTCCCAAACAGACAGACCCCATTACCCTTCGTCTCACAAAACCGACCCTCCCAACAACCTCATTAACTCTAAAAACCGACCCCTATCCACCCCGTCAACTCTGAAAGCCGACCCCCCTACCCACCCCGTTATCCTGAAAAACTAATTAACCCCCCTACCCACCCTGTCAAGTCTGAAAATCATCCGCCCCTAAGTCACCCAGTCAACACGGAAAAGCGACCCCCCTCTGCACCTCGTCGACCTAGAAAAGCGACCCCCCACCCACCTAGTCATTTCTGAAAATCGACCCCCTACCCACCCCGTCATCCCTGAAAGTTGACACCCCCACCCACCCTGTCATCCCTGAAAATTGACCACCACCCCCCCCCCCAACCCGTCAACCAAGCCTATTGATCACTATCCTTGTGTTCAAATAATGGATGAACTCTCCTCACCTCTTAGTTTCTCTCTCCTTCAGTCATGGAAGACGCCATGGTTGCTTCAACCTATCTCTTTTCTACAATCCTTATTTTGCTTGTTGAATCTATTTAAGTTACTTCACTAATTTGTGAGGTAGGAAGTGAAAGGAGATGGATATGGAGGTGGTTGGAGAGAGATGAATATCAGGGGAATAGAAGGGAGAAGAAAATTGCAGAATTAAGGTGAAAGGGCATTTTAGTCTGTTACGTTTTTTATTGTTGTATTTAGATTATTTTGTTGTTGTATTTAGACTATCTGACTAAAAATTATGTGTAAATTCCCAGATTTCAGAAGAAAATTATAAGAGATTAAAGATTCATATGAGGTGTTTAAAAGGATTGATAGTGCTACTTATACCAACAAAATCGACTTTCTTTTTAGGAATCTCATGTGACACAAACTCCAAAGTTAAGCGTGCTTAATTGAGAGTAATTTCACGATGGGTGACCTCATGGTAAGTTTCTTAGGGTGAGCATGAGTGAGGTCAAAATGCGTCAGAAAGGCTCGTTTTGGTCTGTGAGGTCAGTACACAGCCTGCCAATCTGCCATAAATGACTACTCTTGACTCAGGCGATGAGTCGGGGTTTTACATTATGAATGAAGGTATTTTTCCCTATTTTTAACATCGGTTGTGTAACATACAACCGGTGTTTTATGTGAACATACGGCCGATGTCCTATGTCAGTGGCGAAAAAAATTCACATTGTTATATCCGCCCAGATCAACCCCTCTATGTTCTTTCTCCCATTACGTATTCAACCCCTCTTCCTCCTTCAACAAAACAAATCCCCTTATTTCCTTCCTCAATTATCAACCATTTTTCCTACATCTATCTTCATCCTTTGATTATTCTCGTTATTTTTACATGTTGCTACAATCGATTGATAGTTTACGTCAGTGTTATTTTTCGTCTTTAATTCAAAATATTATATGTTATTTTTCGTCTTTAATTCAAGGTATTTTACGAGAGATTCAACTTATTCAACAGGAAGGATCCTTTAAGTCTCTGTGCGATTCAACTTATTCAACAGTGTTTTCAAATCAGATCAGATTTATTCAGATCAAATTAAATCAGATTAGTTTTATTCAAATCAAATCAAATCAGATCAAAAAAATGCAGTCAAATCGCACATAGCCTAAGTAAGAGATCCCTCTTCCCCTTTGCCTCCTAATTAAACCAAACCTATCAAACTCGGTTGTGTAACCTCCTGACCTTGCGCCCCTTTGTCCTTGGTTGTTTCAGGGCAAGTTCGATTGAACAATAGGTCTTTTAGAGCTAGTCCCCATTTTTATGATTCGCCTTTGGAGTTGACAATAATAATAGGTGGCTCTAATGTCACACCCACATTCTACTATTCCCCTTTGAATTTTTTCAGACCAAATAAACTACCCCCATTTTATCCCTAACCTCTGATCATTGACCAAGTATTAATTTTATGAGAAGTTAATTTTGGGACGGAGTAATATAGCTTTGTCTTGCAATAATGCTTCAAATAATTTCAAAAAAAATCAGATTTCCAAAATGTCACATTTTCCTCACGAGTTTAGCACTTAACACGAGATAATCAGACCAAGTTTTGTCAACTTCAATTGTAATTTTTTAGGTTAATCATTTTTTCAACAACTAAAGGCTATACAGAGTATATATTACAAAAACCTTGGATTTGTTTAAGTCTGAATAAATAGCAATTCTACAATAGCTACCAAGGCATAGTAGCCATTGTAAAAGGACTCAATCCGACCATCTATTCTACACAACAAAATCTCAGCCCTTAAAATCTTGATGACTAGCTATGAAAAAAATTGAAAATAGTTAAATTAATTTAAGTATTTTCATTCCAATATACACCGTGCTTTCTCCTCCCCTTCCATCTCCCCACCCTCACCACCATAGCATCACCGCCGCCCGAGCCAACACCCAATTCAACCACAACACCGGCGAGAACCACCATCCTGCCGGACTGTGTCACCGGCGATCCAAACTGGCGAACACGGACCACCATTATCGCGGTGCCCTCCGATCTCCACAGCCCTTCTCTATCTTCTTGAATCTCCCATTTTCCACAAGCTCTGCTTCTAATTTCACCCCAGCATCACGAAAACTACCTCCCGACCACTTCTACGACCACGGGGGAGGGCGTCGGTGTCGTATGGGATGAGAGCCATAGTGGGTGGTTGTCTTAAGGGTAATATGGGTGGCGGTCAATTGCTAATGGGTTGGGGGGCGGTGGTTGCTGGGGTGGTCAAGGAGGGGAAAGGGAATATGTGATTTTATTTAATTAGTTTAATTTACATTAAATTTTGATTTATTAATTTAAAATCTAATTATAAAGGTCAAGCTATTCCAATGGCTACCATATCTTGGTAGAATGGTAGCCATTGTAGAACCACTCCTGAATAAATATTGGGGTGCTAATCCGCATGTTTATTTTCTAAAACTCATCTCAATGATTCGATGATTATACAGTTATACCATATTTTCGGGAGCATAAGAAACATGGTAGTCTTTCTCACAATAGAGGAGTGGGAACCGCACTTAAAAATGACGACCACACTTAAAAATGGTTTTTCAATTTTTATTCAATGGGCCCACCCCTTTATCGTCAGTGGGAGTGCTATGGCCCTTGACCCCGGGATCATGGTATAATTTACCCCCAAAAACTGTTTAGAGTTTACACACGATTAGTTTAGTTAGAAGCAGTTAATTTGTCTGAATCGTATGTATTAGAAGTAAAATAAAAATACGATTGTAAAATTACTTGATTCGGTGGTAAATTGGGTTGTAACCGTAAAATTAATATCTGTTTGGGTAAAAAATGACCAATAATCAAGAATTTGTTTTGATGTCGGGAAGACCTTTCCGGCAGTCCTTCATGAGGCTTCGAAGGCTGAATAGAAGGTCCTTGACATGCTCCTGCATAGAGAAATCATCACTAGCCTCGGGGGTGTGTCCGAGGAAGACCCCTCCGATGCTTAAGTTAGGTTTTGCAAGGTATTTGCGTAGAGAGGGAAAGTAGAGAGAGGTTAGAGAGCAAGTCTTCATTCTTGGTTACCTCAACTTATGACAATTTGGGGGTATTTATAGAGGAATTTGATATGACGTCACTAATGATGTCACTGATGATGCTATGATGTCATGTAGGAACACTCTTCCGTATGGGTCGGAGACCCTTCAAACATGTAGAAGCACCTTTCGGACATGTAGGAACACTCTTCCGGACGGGACTGATACCCTTCGGACATGTAGAAGCACCCTTCGGTCTTGGCGGAGAGACCTTTCGGATACGCATGAGCACTCTTCCGAACCCGTCGTAGACCCTTCCGAGCATGCAGGAGCACCCTTACGGACGGGTCGGAGACCCTTCGGACACGTAGAAGCACCCTTCGGATTTGGCGGAGAGACCTTTCGGATATGCACGAGTACTCTTCCGCACGCGTCGTAGACCCTTCCGAGCATGTAGGAGCACCCTTATGGACGGGTCGGAGACCCTTCGGTCATGTAGAAGCACACCTCCGGTTACAGAGCCCTTTAGGGGATCTACAAGAGACCTGATACGGGGACACTTGTGGTCGATGCTTGGAGGCCCTCAAGAAGACCCTTCTCAACCGGTTGTTGGATGTACCGGATGCTTCCCATGGTCGTTCTGAAATCGACCCCCAACAATATCCAACATCAAGCAAATAGTGTCCAAAAATTAAATATTTACCAATTGTCAAAAAACTTCAAAATTGTCCAAAAATCCAAAGACTCTATTTCAGACTTCTGAAATTAATTAGCATCCTCATTTTTTTTTTTTTGTCCTAGATAACTTTCAAGCAAAATCTAGCGGTAAGAGTTATCAGATATTGCCGACAAAACTATTGCCAACAAAATATCGAATTTAATTAATTACTAGATTTTACACAATAGTATTGGCTTCTGTTGACACTACTTCTTCAATTTGTTCCACGTAATTCTTGCGTTAAAGGTGTATACATTATCGAAGTTGAAGAAACTTCTTTTGTACGGTGTCTATAGATGTCTCGCAGCTCGGGAGAAGAGGACATTGTGGATATTGTGCAAATGCAAAAACCTGATGTTGCATTCGTCCGCATGCTTTTCGTTGACACTTCCGGCCAGTGTAGATGTCGCGTAAGTTTTCACGATAAACCCGTTTTACATAAACATTCTTTCGTGAAATGGGTCACCAATAATTAGCTACTCGATTTATATATATACATATATATATATATGTGTGTGTGTTTAAGAATATTCGACTAATAAACTTTTTTTTTTTTTATACTAATACTTGTGTTACAATCCTTGTTATATTTTGCTAGACTAGTTTTGGAAATTCATTAATCATTATTGTAGTTAATATTGATTTTGGCTACGACTATTGGCACTCTAACCGAGTCTTTCAGCGCTCCAAGTTACGAGACAGTGAGGCAATTGTAGCTCTCGGTGAAAATTGATTGGTTTAGTTTATGGGGTTTCTTTGTTGGTCTAATTATGACATTGTATAATTCGGCTTATGGGGTTTATAGGCTGTTCCGATACAACGATTTCACGATGTTGTCAAAAAAAATGGTGTCGGATTACCGGTTGCGTGTATGGCGTTAAGTTCACTCAAGGATTGTACAGCTGCTGAGACTAACTTGACTGCAACAGGGGAAATCAGATTTGTTCCTGATTTGTCCACCCTGAGAACAATTCCATGGTAATTCCATATATTTCGCGAATTCTTATCATGATTGTTATATGCCTTTCAATTGTGAATTTGTGATCGTATATTAGAATTCATTTGTATAAAAAGACAGAAAAAAAAAATTCTGATTGATTTGGGTTTATTTTCATTAGACTTTGAAGTTTGATAAAAATGTGGATAAGTTATGATGTCCACAATTGTGTACAACTCACCAACACGGTTCACTAGAGTATTTAACACGTGATTGAAACGACGAGTGTCGGTCGAAGTGTGCTTTGTTTTGAAATTTAGTTGGAATGGAATGTGTGACTTGTTGAAATTGAAGTTTCGATATAGATGCGCAAAATTATTAAGCATAAGAATCTTATAGAGTACTGAACATAATTTTTGTTTAACTTGTCAGGATGAACGGAGAACAAATGGTATTGGGGGATATGAATGTCAGACCAAACGAACCATGGGAATGTTGCCCAAGAGATGCATTAAGGAGAGTCGTTACCGTCCTTAAACAAGAATTCAACTTGGTATTTCTTGTTTCGTATTTGTGATATACGCGTTAAGTGTTATTGTATGTAAGTGAGTTGTTTAATTTGATCTCTGCGTAAATCAGTACAAGTATATTATGTGCAGGAGTTGAATGCAGGTTTCGAGATCGAGTTCTATCTTCTGAGACCTGTAACTAGGTCTGCAAATATCTCCTTATTGCTCCTTTGATTAGCTGCTGTGTCTTGGCCTTTGATGATACACTTCGGTTGATTCTAATAGTCACATTATATGTTGTTAATTACCGCGGAAAAATGTATCAGGGAAGGAAAAGAAGAATGGTTCCCTTTTGATTCATCTCCATACTGTTCTGCTTCGGCATTTGATGCAGCAGCTCCGATTCTTCGTGAAATGTTTTCTGCGCTCCAGTTATTGAATATCACAGTCGAACAGGTATGTCCTGCCACAACAGTACAGTGTAGGAAACTGTTTCCTGGTTCGCTCACATCTGTAATTTCTACTGACCTAAATTCTATGAAGGTACATGCAGAAGCCGGAAAAGGGCAGTTTGAGATGGCGTTGGGCTACACTGTCTGTACTAGTGCTGCTGACAATTTGGTTTTCGCTCGTGAAGCTATCAGAGCTGTGGCTAGGAAACATGGATTGCTTGCAACTTTTGCACCGAAGTAATTCATCACTGCTTATTGCAAACATCTTACTTCCTACAGTTGTTTTAGTAGCATTACTATATACGCAACTGTCACTGATATACTTAGAACTTGTAATAGCTTCTGTTGTTTTTGTTTACATGACATATTTTGTGATTTCATCAAGGTATGCATTGGACGATGTCGGATCAGGATCCCATGTGCATTTAAGCTTGTGGGAGAATGGAGTAAATGTATTTACAGGAATTGCTGGATCAACCAATGGAATGTCCAAAATTGGTGAGGAGTTTATGGCTGGTGTTCTGTTTCATCTGCCTGCAGTTTTAGCATTCATTGCTCCTAATCCAAATAGGTAAAATAATCTCTTACCAGTTGATCCAAGTACGTACGTGTTCTAAGATCGTTACTAAATACTAAAGTCAATCATGTGTATAGCTATGACCGATTACAGCCGGAAATGTGGAGTGGAGCATATCAGTGTTGGGGGAAGGATAATAGAGAAGCTTCTTTGAGAACAGCATGCCCCCCTGGAGTTGCAGATGGTCTAGTCAATAACTTCGAAATCAAGTCATTTGATGGTTGTGCAAATCCGCATTTTGGTTTGGCTTCTATCATTTCTGCTGGGATTGATGGCTTACGTAAACACCTTAGTCTGCCTCCTCCAATTGGTAAGAATACATAGAACGAGAAGAGTCACACGTTAGCTTATTGTGAGACCAACATAATCGATAATAATGTGAATTAAAATCTTATAATTTCTGCAGAAGCAAACCCTTCTACACTTGACGGTGAGCTGAAGAGACTGCCTACAACGCTATCTGAATCCTTGGAAGCTCTCCACAACGACAATATATTCGAAGACTTGCTGGGAAAAAACTTGTTGACCATTATAAAGGGTGTCAGGAAGGTAATAAACGCTAAATCTGTGACTTGGACTTTCGTCATACTTACGTTTCACGTTGAATAAGTAGAGGCATAGAGCCAAATTAAATCTATTTTTACGCCTTATCCAATTTGCGAACATATTCTTATATCCAATTTGTAGATTTATAGGAACTGGATCCTCCGCTTCTTTTAAAAAACGGGAGAGAAACCATATTCAATTCGTAGAACAAAAATCTTTTTTACGTCTTCTAGCATGTGCTAAGAACAAATATGTCTCACTCTAACTCTCATCTCGAACAAAAATGAAGATATATACTAGTATGTGCTTGAGCAATTGAATTTACTCCTTAAATGTTTGTCTCTATTTTGCAGGCTGAGATAGAAATTTACTCCAAGAACAGAGAAGCCTACAAACAACTAGTTTTTCGCTATTAGCTAGGGCGAGTCAAAATTTTTACCTCTATAGTCTACTTTAGCTTTTATTTAAGAGTAAAGTCTGTATGAGACGTTCTTATATTTAAAGCTTTTATTAACGGAAATGCAATTTTCATGTCATCATAATATAAAGCTAGATTATTATCTTTTTGACGACAAAGACAATCTTTTTACTCGTTCACAACTTCACAAGTACTGAACTTTTCATTTTTTTTTAAAACAAGCCAATGTATGTCCAAAAAAAAAAAAAAAAAAAAATAAAAAGGCCAATGTCATTGATAATTTGTTTATTTGTGTTGCAAGACTTGAACAACCTCTTTATCAACATATACTTAATGTGGTACGCTTTGCGTACATGTTTTTACCTTTGAAAAAAAAAATCTCGTTATCAACATGCTTTGAAGAAGAATCATACAAATGATATGCGTACATGTAAACGTTCTTTTTTAAAATAGACGGTAAATAGAAAATGAAGCTAGAACTTTTAAAATGCATAAATATAAAGTTTTCATCAAGAAATGTCAAAAATCTTCATCAAGAGACGGATGAGAAGGACTTCGATAAAAATGAGGGTGTTGCATGCTTGGTTAAACCCGTAACCCAAAGACCGTGGGAATGATCGAGACAGGTAAACACTCGAAAACTTCATTAGCTCCAATAACACAATCCTAGAGGATGACAGGATGTACAAGTTGCATGTTATACTTAGAGTCGGCGGTTGTTTGCAGTTAAGAATTGCGACAAGTCGGTCCACGAACCCCTTTTTTTTTTCTTTTTGATAGGTAAGTTATTTATCCAAAAGCTCAGTGTGAGATTAGCTGATTAGGAGATTTATTTGATGATCTACCTCAGTGAGTGACCTCACCTAAACAGTTAGAATTTATTCCAATCAAATCAGATCGTGTTAATTTGATCAAATCACATACTCCGTACTAAGCAAAGGTTGAGATTATCTTCGTAAAATTTACCTCATATCAAAGCTCCCTAATAATTCCTTAAAATCTTGAATCGTGATAAATAAGATGGAAGTAAAAAGCCACCTCCCCCGTCATCTCCGCCATTAAAACCCTTGATCTTCTTTCAAATTCTCCCCCTTTTTCTTAGGGTTTCTTCTCACTTCAATGTCCTCCTTCATTCATACCTAGCAAACACCACCACTAATAAATAAAAAAAATCCCCAAATTAATTAAATCTCTTTTCCGCCGCCGTCGAAACCACCATGGATTCTACATCCACCGCCACTTCCTCCGCCGTAAACGCCGCCGAAAATGCGCAACCCATCCCGATGCCCAACGTCAACGGACCGCCGCCGTTTCTTTGCAAGACTTACGACATGGTGGATGATCCGGCCACTGATTCGGTTGTTTCTTGGAGCTCCACCAACAACAGTTTCATCGTCTGGAATCCTCCTGAATTTGGGCGCGACCTCTTGCCTAAGTTTTTCAAGCATAACAACTTCTCCAGCTTCGTCCGTCAGCTTAATACTTATGTAATACGCTTTCTCTCTCTCTCTCTCTCTCTCTCTCTCTCTCTCTCTCTCTCTCTCTCTCTCTTCGTCTCTCCTTTTCAATTTAATTTTTATTATTAATTTTTATGCTCCGATTGTTGGTGGAATTGAATTATCGTTGTTTTAATTGCGGTTTTAGTTGTTGCGATTTGGTTTGTGGCTTGTAGGATACTCTATTGCTTTTTTCGATTATCGTTTAGGTAGAGATGTTTAGTCCGTAAATAATGAGAAATGTGGCTGTTTTGATTGTTTGGTTACGGAGTAGGATTAGTGTGAGTTACGGTTTCGATTGTCGTTACAATGTACGCACATTTAGTCGTCGGAGTGTTAGGATACTTGCTTAATGTTTGGGGATGTCACTTGGCTCTCGGCAGGTTTAAGGGAAGTACCTGGTTGCTGTGTGCATTTTAGAGAACACGTATAAATTCCGCGATTTTTAGTGAAAGAAATGCTTAACATTGCGCTGTTTTATCATTAGGGATAGTCGATTGTGTTTCTTAGATTTAGGTTTGAAGGAACTACTTTGTTGCAATGTATATTACAGACAGCACGCTAAGGCTGCCCTGCACTCGGGTCTAGGTTGTAGCTTGGATATGTGTGTTGGAGCCTGGGGGTGACGGTACTAGTTGATTTTTGGGTGGAAGTAGTTTGTGGAGAATTAATGGAGTCGCTGCGAAAGGTTGCTGCAGTTTGTTGAGGATTTGGATCAAATGACTGGTTTGATAGCTTCAGTTTGTTGGTATTGGAGAGATTCTATTGTGGAGTTGGATGGATTTCTTTATCATTGAGTTTTGTGAACCTGGAGGATTAAGTGATGCAGTAACGGAGTGGGATTACGATTGGACATTTTTTTCTGGAGGAATGTTATTTATGGGACTGTGTTACTTGGTTGACATAGATGGGGATAGTTCTGATTGACTGGAGAAAGTTTGCCGTGGTAATCGTTGATGTCAGTGTGCTTAACCTATTTCATATATTTGATTTGGGTTAGGAGAAATCGAACTGAATATCATGTCGGATTCAGGAAGAATTTCTGCCTTGTAATAATAAGGCAGCATTGCTTTAGACTTTTTGAGTTTTGGCCAATTTAAGTTATTCTGCTGAGTTTCATCGACAAGTTCGGTTTAGTTGCCTAGCTTGACGTGGAGGCTGTGAATGCTATCATGATTGACGTAGGTTATTTGCAAAATGAATATGTACCAGTGCTAGGGCAGGGAGATTGCAGTATGCCACTTCATGAGGAATATCTGTTAGGTTTGTTCATAGTCTTTGGAATAGCAATTGAGTGAATGCCAAGGTAACTTACATATCAGTATGGTTCTAGAGAATGAAATCTATAATACTGTATTCACAAGTCGATGATTCAATCTATGAAATGATTTTGTGTCGGTTCTAGGGCTGGGATCGTGCTGTATGCTAATTCAAATGGAGTATGTGGTAACCATGTACTCAATTTTTTGTGTAGCTATTGAGTGGACACCGAGGTGGCATATTATTCACCATTAAGGTCCTAGAAATTGAAAATTGTCATGGGAATCCTAAAAGGTCTGATATACACAATTTCTACTCTGTACAAAGGTCTGTACTCTGTAGGAAAGCAGCTGATAAAGTGAGTGGTTGCGTCTGGTTTGGTTAGTCTTGATGTTATCTCACTTGCATCATTTGACCTATAAAGTGAATGGGCTAGCATATGCTGAACTTGTCTGTATTAGAAGTGCTCATAGTTTTCGTGTATTATCCTCGAATTTCAACTATATTACTTGCATGTCATCTGTTTATAGTAAGCCGTATGTTGGCTTGTCATTTGACTAATGGCTATTCATCCAATTGTTAATAGCAAGATGTCATCTTATATGTCTATCCTACTATCTCATGATACTAACAAGTATTTGATTGTTTTCAAATGGGTATAAGGATATACCATGGGATGGATAGGAAACTGAATTGTTAAGTACTTAAGTTGACTAATCTAACAGCTTAGAATTGATAGCATATGGATCACGTGTGACGGACCAGTCTTCTGACAAACCAGCCCAATAAGCCACCCATTCTATTCACTTAATAGGCAATGGAATGACAAGGGCACAAGAGTAAACTAAAGCAAATCTAGTTAGGATAAGTTCTGGACATCTAGGGAATGCATCTAAATTTATAAAGAGATATCTAAGGATAGGAGTGGTCCTGGTTAAGTCCATTTAGTCACCATTTCACATCTAGAGTTAGTTAAGGAGTGTGACGCCACTTGAAAGCGGCATATAATTGAAATTTGTATTTACTTGCTACTTTTACCCAGAAATACAACTAATGTTCTTCCAAGTTGTTCCTTCATCCTTCTCACTTTCCTTCTACTGTTATTCTATCTTTTGCTTGCAGTGATTTTATCACATCAAGCACCTCATATGATTTCAACTTGTTTGAGGATTCTCCACCTGTGGGTGGTTTTATGTGTGGTTGGATTGGATTGTTTATGCTTTGTAGTCTGTTAATTTTTCCTTCTTTATAATTTTTTATAGATGGAAGAATGAAGATCTGAGTAGCTTTCCGCCAATGAGGATTCTGTTCTATTGTCGTGATTGTCGGGAGAAGATGTTTTGCTTGTCTGATTGCATTTGCTTGCTTCTAGGTCTCTTATCCTAGATGTCATGGCATCCAACCTCCATTTCTCCATTTATTGTACGAAAGAACTTGAGCATGTGTATGGTAACTGAGTTGTTTGTTTGTTTGTTTTGTGTGTGTGTGTGTGTGTGTGTGTGTAATGGAGTCTCGAGAATTACATAGCAGAGGGACTAAAAGAATTTCCATTGCCGCGAGTCAAGACTTCTTCACCATTTACCACACATTATGTGAGTGCACGTTGTGAAGTTGCAGTGTGGACATTTTATCCATTAAGCACCTTCCTTATATTTCCCTTTCATTTTTGTTCCAAGGTGAATCAGGTAATTAGATATGTACTGCATTACTCCCGTACTCTGAGACTTATTTTAAAGTCCGAGCTGAAATGCAGGCTTTTGAGCGTTGATGGTGTCACAGGTGCTATGAAATCTAGTTTTGGGTTCTCTTTTCCAAACGAAATTGAGAGTCTTAGTGCCTCGTCCCCTTTGCTGTTATGAGTCAAAACCATAGGTATAATTTTTTTTTTTTTTTGAGTGGCGGGAGCCTTTAAGGCACTGGGGTAAAGATGTTGTTGTTGTTTAATTATTTGAGTGGTTTTTGCCATAATGTTTTATTGAAACTGAGCGCTGTTGGTTTTTTGGTTGTTCGCTGTAACAATCACCCAAATTATTTGGCTGGTACAGTAACTTTTTGTGATAAATTCTATAAATCTGGTAGATTTTAGTAGATCATTTCTGAAGGACAAAATGAGCTTTTGAGAATGTTCTTGTCAGCTTTGCTATCTTTTCCACAATTTATTGAATGGAGCGCTTTGCGGGGACGCCAATGTGCGACCAGACTGCCCTTTTTATACAATCAAGATTGTGGCGAAGGCCTGTAACAATAATCTATAATCTTTGGCGGGTGGGTTGATTGCAGCAACCTGATATATGCCCTGCTCCACTTGGAGGCTAATTGATTTAGTCACTCCAGGGTAGATAATTATAATCATTGGTAGATTATCGAAATGTCAGCTTTTTTCTTGGTACGGGGTTTTATCAGGATTTCTATTATACTTGCATGTGTGGTTTTCAATCAAATATAGCCTTAGGGGGTGCTTGCTCGAAAACGGCGCTGGACATCATTTACTAGTGAATGCAAGTGCAAAATCCGTGTCAGCATCCAGTATCATGATGTTGTCTTCTCTTTCTAGTCAGCTTTGTGCATGTCTTTTGCCCCCTTGTAGAATGGTACATGATTACTTGATTTACTGCTAGTTGAATCTCCCCTCCAATGGATTTTAGGCTCGCCTTTCTTTTCTGCATATCAATTTGTGTTCTATTACTGGAGAACTTGGACTGTTTTGTAGATTGGGCAATGTGTTAGATATTTTTGCTACTTCCTTACAGTAGTGATATGCGATGATTTTTTTTTTGACAGCACGGTAACCCTAAAAGTTTTTTAAACAATTTTGGGTCCTAGTGCTCATATCAACGTTTTGTATACATTGTACTCCAGGGTTTTAGAAAGGTGGATCCAGATCGCTGGGAGTTCGCAAATGAGGGGTTCTTAAGGGGTCAGAAACACCTCCTTAAGAGTATCACTCGCCGAAAATCTGCACCTGGACACGGACATGGTAATCAAAATCAACAGCAAACACATGCGCAGAGTAGTTCTGTTGGAGCTTGTGTTGAAGTTGGTAAATTTGGATTGGAGGAAGAGGTAGAGAGGCTGAAAAGGGACAAAAATGTGCTAATGCAAGAACTTGTTAGACTGAGACAGCAGCAGCAAACAACCGACGATCAGTTGCAAACTATGGTGCAAAGGTTGCAGGGAATGGAGCAGCGTCAGCAGCAAATGATGTCTTTCTTAGCAAAAGCTGTTCAAAGTCCTGGATTCTTAGCACAGTTTGTGCAACAGCAGTCTGAGAGCAACAGGCGCATTTCTGAAGCCAACAAGAAGCGAAGGCTGAAGCAGGATATTGCTTCAGATTCATCCCCTGCTGATGGACAGATAGTGAAATATCAACCCTTGGGCAAGTTTTACGTTGGCGATTCAGCATCAACTAGTGTAATGGAAAGTGATACCTCGGCAAATAGAATCTCAGGAGTTACCCTTAAAGAGGTGCCGTCAACTTCTGATCCAGCTTACATGACCAAAACCCCTGAGATTGGTGTGCGGCCTGCTGCGGCTGTTTCTGGAATAAGTTTACCTCCTGTTGGTACTGGTTCTGAAATTGTGTCCACACCTGAGTACCCAGAAATGTCCGAAGTAAGTGCAGAGGCAGCACCGTCAGCAACTGTTCTCAATACAGATACCCTCATGCCTGAGCTTTCATCCAATCCTGACGTGGAGAAGTCTGATGACATTCACAGGGTAAATTACATGGTCACTGATACGGTAGATGATGAACTTATGAATCTGCAAATGGATGGAACAATGTCTGACTTTGGCTTTGACTTTGACTTCAACAATTTTTCTTCTGATATTGATTCTTTTCCAAGTACTTCTGAGTGGGAGCATCTTTTGAATCTGAACGGTAATGACTCGGAACAATTTGCTCGGGACTCGGAACAATTTGCTAGGGACTCAGAACAATTTGCTCTTGAAAGTTTTCCCAAGGGATCTGAAGGTCAGCCTTCCGAGAATGGGTGGGATAAACGCCAACATGTGGCTCAGCTTACCGAACAAATGAATCTATTAAACTCACAGAAGAAAAAATAGTTTCACTACAACCATCTGTGCATTACTAGTTCAATCTTCCAAGGTAATTTCCTGTAAATCGTAAATTGTAGTTATGTTCCCTCCTAGTTTTTAAAAACACATTGGTCTGAAACTGGCATGCAATCTATTTGCATTTTGGACCTGCAACCTCTGTGTCTGAGCAATCCTTGTGGAAACATGTGGAATCTTCTGCTGCTTATGAAATACCTTCTTTTCTTCTGCTGCAGATTTAATGTATGAGGAAGGTCGACAGTATTGGCGTGTATTTGACTGTTCCTGATGACCAGCTATCTTCCATTCTTTTGGGAACAGAGGGAATTCTTCTTTAGTTCATATGGTTTTTGGCCAGGGATGGAATTATACGTGCATTCTGTCAAGGAGTTTAAGCCATTTTGGAAGAATGTTATCGAATGTATTGATTGTGATAATATCTGTGCAGTGAAGGTTAACCTTTTAGGCTTTTATAGAATACTGTAAATTCAAAATTTTAAGAAATTTGACCAACTGGTTGCTATTTGAGCGGGTTAATGTAGTCCTCGTGGATGGCTTTGAGACCCGCATAAGAAGGGCACAACAAACCTTGTCGTATTGTGCTATATCCTGTCGAAATCACGGGCTGGGGGGAGGATTGGGGCTTCTATTGAATAGTTGTTTGATTAAACCTGGAATCAACAATTCCTTGGGATATAGATAGTGTCAACACTGTCAAGATCGAAACATTAACAATTCATGGAAACGAGAGGGGAATCGAGTTTGGAAGTACAATTGCACACTAGACACTACTATTGGGACTTGCAGTACAAAAGGAGCTAGTTAAGAGGAGATAAATACAACCTATGAGGACCAAGTGCTGCCACCATCTCTCTCATTGAATATAGCCTGAGCCTCAGTCTCTAAGCGTAGTGTTCATCTTGTCCTACTTATATGCCATTTGATATTGGATACCACATGCACCCATGGTCGCGAAAATGAGGATTCTTCAACTTGTATCAACAAGTAAAGTTACCAGGGGATTATTATATCTTTTACTCATGAAGGCAGTCCCAAATCCCTCTTGTTTAAAGATTGGCCATTCTTCGTGAGAAAGGAACTACCTGTTGTTTAAATACAAGGAAAGGGAAAGAATCAATATAGAAGTATCGTAAACAGCCACAGCTTTTCCAAATCTTTTTTTTTTTTTTTTGAACAGAATTTCAAATTAAACTATGCATCAACACCGCCGCCTACACGCAACTTTTAAAGTAAAAATCATAATTGAACCACACTAAACTTTTCAAATAAACTGCTTCACATCGCTGTATTATATCACCATTTCACAAATGGCATCAACTCTGAACCATTTCACATAAGGCATTGTGATTTGGGGTGTCATGGGCCTAAGAACTTGTATATGAAACAACTTTACACACATGGAAACTGTTAAAACTCAGTTACGACGGTTGCATTATGAGGTGATATCATATAAGCATTCTGAATCTCCCACCGGTCAGAAGTATTTCAATTGAAACTAGATTCAAGCAAATTAAATGTAGTGTGATGAAGATAAAATACTGGTAAAGGAACAAAAGCAAGAAATGTGTATGATGATGATATGCAAGCTACATAAGGTTAAGAAAGAATGAGATCGATTGTGTCAAAATTAGATCTACAAGAGCATGGATTATATTTCTTGAGTTGTTGACTGGCCAATGTCTGGCCCAAGTTGACCGTTTTCTTTGATTTCAAACAAGAAGATGGAGGCACAAGAACCCAGACAGGTTGATATCTTGCGACAATCTACTTCTCTGTGCATAATCAAAGAAGTAGAAGAGCCAAGTCGGTACAGTACAGTTTACAAGTCACTGCAGCCAGCAACTATGAGCAACTCACCAAATGTTGTTAAAGGTTGAAAACCAAAGGTAGATGTACTCGTAAAACTCGTGGGTCTCAAAACCGCACTAATTAAGCTACCTATTGAGATCCTAGATTGGAGTTTGCAGTAATGCAGTATTGTCGAATCTGGTTGATCTTGTCAAGAAAGCTATGTAACTCGGACTCTTCATATCACCTCACATACCCAAGTAGGACACTTGACACTCAGGCATGGGGAAAATAGCCCAGTCCGGCACTAGGATACGCACCCATGTCAGATATTTCTAGTCGTGTCTGAGTAATGTATCAAATAAGCTCAATTTTGGGCTCTTAAGTTAGACACTTTCCAGATGAAAGTACTATGCACTGTGCAGGGCTAATCCCAAGTTCCTACGTCAAAAAAAAACCTCAAAATCAAAGGTGGCTGGTACTCGGCTGAAGACTCCAGCCAATCTCTCAGGACAAACTTCAACCTACAGATTCCAACTCCAACAAAGTCCCATAAGACACAGGCTATTATCAATCTTCATCTTAAGACCATAGCCTATCAAGTCTCACCATGAAGTAAAAGTAGGCTCACGATTAACGAGTCCAAATATTTTCAGTCTTACTTCCCAATTACCTATAGAGAATAAACTTCGCAGACACTATTCACCACATAAACAGCACTGCCAGCCAAGCAAGTACAACTAACAAAGCATTCAATTGGCAAAGCCACAAAGGTAAGAAACAGCCACAATGAACAGAAATATCACCAGCACAAACAATGAGATGGAACTGGAAGGACCATATACCTGTCTTCGAGATCAGATTGATTCTAGATCTAGGCCCTTCATACATCCAGCTATCTTCGTCTAATGACTTAACTTCCTTGTTAAGTTCATCCATCAAATCGGATTTCAGCACTGAAATACAAAGTTTCTAGTAAGAATGTAAGATTATACATCACCAAACATTCCATTCCATCTAAGCAAGATATGCAATCACAAGTATCTTGCTTAAGTACTTCATGAGTAAACATTCGTCAAGATAACCAAAAAGCCGCAATTACAATGAACAATGAAGTATATGTAAACCGGATCCAAAATGTCTCACAAGAAACACGAAAACTATTCCTAGTGTCCAAGGTAACGCATTACGCGAATAATCTTACAATGCTTTCTCTCTAAGACATCAGAATTCAGAAACACTTGTACATAAAAGTACAACATGAATCTCACATTCCCCTCAAATTCTCCGGGTGGTGATTTTTACACTCCCCCGAATAATTTTAACACGGGAGTATAAAAATCGATCATGGGAGTGTAAAAATGTCCCCATTGTTCACAGATGAAATTTTAAACATTTCAATCAAGCCACCAAGTTGACATCTTCTTACCCCTAAAAAGGTAAAACAAAGAGGGGACTCCCTAAATTAAATCGTAGGCTCACTACTACGAGCCTACGACACGTAAGGGAGGGTCAGATGTACGCAAGTAACGCAACATGTCGAAAACATAGGGAGGATCGTAAACTTTTAACATATCTTATGTAAACATTAACCCCCCCCCCCAAAAAAAAAAACAGCACCAATCACAACAGTTAACAGAAAAATAATAATTAATTAAGTAACCAAAATGGGGTGATTAGAGA
Source organism: Spergularia marina (assembly GCA_963680865.1). Classification (NCBI taxonomy): domain Eukaryota; kingdom Viridiplantae; phylum Streptophyta; class Magnoliopsida; order Caryophyllales; family Caryophyllaceae; genus Spergularia; species Spergularia marina. The sequence continues at coordinate 5,037,781 of OY804552.1, read as the reverse complement.
GAGAGAGGGAGGGGAGAGGGACCTTGCATGGCATCGTCTTTAGAATCGTGTAGAGCAAGGAGTTGAGAAGAAGAGAAGTGAAGATCTTCGGGAGGTGAGGCGGGGGTGGCGTGGTTGCTGCTGATGCTGCTGCCGCTTCCGCTGCCGGTGCCTTGCAGCGCTGCCGTAGTTGATGTCGACATTATGAGCGGCGACCCGGATCTCTCGATTTGTTTTTGGTCTACGGTCAACGGACACAAATGTAATTGGGATGAGTATCACCCAGAAAATATCATGAACTTCAAACGTTAATCCGATTAATGGAAATAACGGTTACGGTTTAGGGTCGACACATGGTTTAATGGCGTCCAAACGCATAAATGATCTAATAATAGGAGATGAGATATTCGTCAAATTTTGTTGACGATCTTTGTTAAAAAAAAGTAAATCATTTCTTGACATTTCGAGATGCATTGCAAAACACCAAAACCCGTAGGTAAAGGTAAATTATTGTTATCCAAGACCTAATGTTCAAAGTTTGTGGACCAAGGACTTTGATCAAGTTTTGTGTATCGATTAAGTTGGACCTAAGACTAAGGGGGCGTTTGGTTGGGGGAAAACAAGAAAGGGAAAGGGAACTTGGAACCTTGATTCCCTATGTTTGGTTGTGGAATTTTGTCATTCTCTTACCCCAGTTTCCTTGGTCAAAAACCCCAAAACTTCTCAATCATGATTCCCGGGGGGAGGAGGGATTTGTTGATTCCTCATATCTCTTCTTCCTTGCCCACTACTCACACAACTTACCAACACCAACGAGTCAACCCCAACACCACCACCCAACCGCCATCCGTCACAAGCACCACTAACCAACCACCATATCAACCATCGCTCCACCACAAGAACCCTCACCCAACGCCGCGCCAAACCACCTATATCGCCACTATGGAGAGAGAGAGAGAGAGAAAAAAAAGAGGGATATGTGAAGCATGCAAAACCAACCTTAAACTTCTTCAATAGTTCTTTAGATTCGACATTTTGGAGGTCGAATTAAGCCATGGGAGCAGATTCTGCAAGCCATGTGGCCAAATTCGACCACTAAATAATTGAATCTACGAGATGGGTTGGAGAGCATGGCGCATAGTTGGAGTCTTGGTGAGGCAGCAAGCACGGTGGTGGAGAAAAGAGTTTCTGAAATGTGAGGGTAAGAGAACAACCAAAATAGGGATGAAGAATGAGGATGAGAGAGAGAGAGGGGGGGAGATAGAATGAAGGTTTTTTTTTTTTTTTTTTTTTTTTGCAGATTTACAGAGGTAGGGTGGTTGAAGGTAGGGTGAGAGAAATTAGGGTATGATTCTTTTGTTGGTACCAAACGCATAAGGGAATCAGTGGGGTAATTATTCAATTACCCTTCTTTCCCTTACCCTTTCCCATTCTCTTTCCCTTGTACAAACCAAACGGCCCCTAAACACCTATTTGTGGTCTCAAAAGCGAACCGCAATATTATATATATTAAATTCAGATATATCAAAAGCTTTTGAAACTCAATCCGTTCTCCCATACTTCTAATGGAGACGGGTTCATTGATATCCTTATACGGATGCATCATAAGCATTTGAATGATATGGAAGAAAGAACTCATATGGTCAATGATGGCCAGACAACATTGTGAAAGAAGTTTAGTTATCAAACCTCGATCATAAATTGATTAAAAAAGCTCGTAATATGCGATAATCGGAAAACATGATTGTAAATTCGTAGCCAGAGAGCGAAGTTAATACTTAATACGTGGTATCACAATTGTGGTCATCAATCAAGCACCTAATAGCTTGATCTTGGCCTGTGAATCTAGTCAAACATCTAGTTCAAAATGTTGAAACATACATCCTGTTTTTCGGTCCGAACCACTTCCCAAGTTCTAACTGAACTGACACATGAGTAATGTGTTTGACAAACTTGAAACGTACACTTCTCTTGTTCTCTTCTAATCCACCCCCAAAAAACCCCAACAAATCCTCGCTCCCCTTCTTCACCATTACGCTACCCATTCAATTAAAACTCCCCTCTCTCTCTCTCTCTCTCCTCAAAAACCTAGGGTTTCCAACCCAAAAAAAAACCCCAATTCACTCTTCCTTCTCTCACATTGCTCAGCTGCATGAGTCTCATTGAATCTCCACCTTCGGCGAAATATCACGTCCTTTATCGGTGCTCCGTCGCCACCGCCACCGCCGTCGTCGGCGATGTCCGCCAAACCTTCGGGCTCCAATTCTGCCTCCACCGTGAGCAGATCGGAGCTTTCCAAGGACACGCCGGTAATTTCCGATCATTTTATTTGCTGATTTTTCCTGATTACTATTCCTATTTACACATGTGTGATTTTCAATTACATTTGTTGTTGTTGTTGTTGTTGTTGTTGAGCAGACGATGAATGTCGTAGAAATAAACAAACCGCCGAAAGAGATTATCGCGGTGATAGATTCGTTGAAATGTGAAGTCGAAGCTCAACGCCTTGTATATATACAGGTGTGGTTTCTGTCTTTTGTTTAATTATTTTTTTACCGTACAATAATCGCATCGATCAAAGCATGAAAATCTCGCAAAGTTTGGCGTAAGACTGTGTTAATGTGATACCACCAAGCTCATCACAGAGCGTTATAGATTCGCGCTTTTTTATTTTTGAAGTGCCGTGATTTTTAGTTTTCACATTGAAACGAACCTCATTTTGAACTTTTACTTGCAATGTGCTAAGTTTAAATGCTGTTTTTTCGGAAAAGAGTTTGTTTTTACATTTCCTGAGTTGTTGAAATGTGAAGTGTGGTAATTATTGTATCGGTTTTTCTAACGTGTGCCCATCTTAAAACTCCATTTTCCTCCTTAATTAAAAACAATGTATGGAATCCTATTGATTAATTCAGGAGAATACCCCTTTATTAAGGGAGGAATTGAAGTTTTAACACACCGTTGGTATGTTGGTTGAAAATAACCCTCATTTTGAAATTTATGTGCTATGTGCTAAGTTTAGGATGTTGCTTTGTATGCTTCGGAGGAGAATTTGTTTTTGGCTGATAAAAAAGTTTGTTTCATTCTTACACTTCCTAAATGATTTACTGTTCGGAGGATTTTTTGTGTGCTCATGGTAGATGTTTGTCTGTGCAAAAACTGGCAAAAGTTTTCTACAGTGACATGGCCAATGTGGTTATTAGTAATTTCGTCCAAAGGAACCTTTATTTTGAACTTTTATGCGCAACATGCCAAGTTTAGGGTGCTGTTTTGTACTCTTTTGTATTTTTTCGGATAAAAGTTTGTTTTTACGTATTTCTGTGCTACTGACATGTTGAAGTGTGGTTATTATTATTTTCTTGGAAAGAGCTGTCATGTTGAACTTTTATTTGCAATGGGCTAAGTATGCTGTTTTGTATGTTCTAGAAGAGAGTTTGAATTTTGGCTGTTAAGGAAGTTTGTTTCGTTCTTATTCTTCCTAATAATTTATTGTTTGGACGATTTTCTGTGCCCATGGTAGATGACTTTTTTTCAATTTATGTGTGTGTTGTATTGATCAGAAAATAATGGAAGAAAACAGGCAAAAGTTGTCTGCAGTGACATTAGCCAAGGAAAGAAAAAATGCAACATCTAGTGATACAAATAATAGTGCTCTGTTATTAATAAAGCGACAGATGGATGCAGTTAATATGCATGCTTTCGATGTAAGTAGCAGGGAGAGTGATGGCAGTGGCTCGCAGGACGATACTACTGTTCTTTTAGGGTCTAATCTCCCTATCAAGAATTCTGTTAGACCCATTAAACTCCCGGAAGTGAAGAGATTACCACCTTATACTACGTGGACTTTTTTAGACAGGTGAGTAATGATTAATTTTGCAAACTGATATGTTTCTCATTCTGTCATGGTTTATAGCTCATCCTGGTCAAGAGTATATCAGTCTCAATATGATGTGGTGTTTATGTATTCTTTTGCAGCATTTGATTTGTTAGTTTATTTTTCCTGTCTATAGTCTTTCTGGCCCCTGAGGTCCAAACATTTCCTTGATGCGATAATAGCGTAGCTTCTTTATAGTGTTTGATTATTTGTTTCCGGTTTTACAGAAACCAACGGATGCCAGAAGACCAATCCGTGGTAGGTCGTAGGAGGATTTATTATGATCCAAGTGGGGGAGAAGCATTAATTTGTAGTGACAGTGAGGAGGAAGTAATTGAGGAAGAAGACAAGAAGGAATTTGTTCAATCGGAAGATTACATTCTTCGGTTGGTATAGGCAACAATTTTGTCATTTTCGATTTAGATTCTTTGCTTCCTTTTTTCTCTTATACCATTTATCATTGTGTTTGTCAAGTTGTGGTGCGAGTTACAGTTTCAGTGTAAGCTCGAAGACTAAATTACCACCTTACTTGAATAGCTGGCATATCTCTATCGTGGTTGTGACTTGCCTAAAAATCAGGGGCTTCTCCCTAAATCTAAGTTAAAGCATATTGTTATAAATTTAATTAGAGATTCACCTGTAGTTATGGGTTACGTAACTTTTGTTTCAAACGTTACTGATGTTGAAAAGAGGAGGGACTTTCTTTCCTCTTCTTATTGAGCTATCCTTTTTGTCTAAGGTGGAGAGAGAGGTGGGGGGGAGCTCTGAATATTTGGGTGTTTCTTTCGTCATTTGCGAACATATTCTTCTTTATCATTCTCTTTTTTTCCTCCCCTGCTCGAGATTCGAATCTTTAGAAATTACTGAATAAGAACGTCTCTTGGAGTAGCCACTCTTCTACACCGAAAGCCCAACCTATACTGACATTTTCAAGGTTCTGTCTCTTACTCTCATCCTCTTAAAGTTATGTTGGGTTTTGAAAGACTTAGGGTAAGTTTGGTATAGGAGAATAGGAGGAAGAGAGAGGAGATAATAGGAGGAGAAAAGGAGGGAAGGGGAGAGAAATGAAGAGAAGAAACTCATATAGTAGAGGAAAAGGTCATAGATGGAGAGGGAGATCGAAAAAATGGTTGTTTGGGAAACAAATGTATAGGGTAGAGAAATGGAAGGGTTCCAATATCCCTTTTTCAATAACAAACCAAATCCTTTCAATTTAGGAAAATTTGGAAGGAAAGTCTCCCTTTTCTCTATTAACGTGAAGCTATGTCAATCTGGCTAGCAAAATAAGTAGAAGAACAGGTGAGTCTGCTAGTTATTACTTTATTACTACTGGCTATATGTCTGATACCATGTTAAAATGTAATCCCCTGATTAGGGTCTTGTCTGTAGATGATCATATACTCCCTCCGTCAGAGTTCAAACACCCATACCCAAAAAACCTGTGTTGCGGAGAGTGTACACACTAATCGGTTAGTCAAAGTTCCAAAAAAATTACATAGCAAGTTAGATATGAGTCTTAATAAAAAGTCTATGTTATTTTTTCGGAACTTTGATTAACTTTTTAGCGTGTACACCCTCTTTTTGTGAGGGTGCCATTTTTTCTCTGGGGTGTTTAAACTCGGGCGGAAGGAGTATAGTGTAGTACAAGATATCCGAAAATACTTGGCTAATATTACAACATTTTTTATTTTAAATGAGCTAATATTACAACATTAATCTAGGAAACAATCTAAACTAACTAGGAAATGATCAATACAAACTAGGAAATAATAAATAAAATTATTTACACTCTTACTTCCTTTCCTAGCAACTGAATCACGTGATGCAGAAGAGGCTTCTATGCTCTAGTGCTTAATGTTTCTTGTAGCTAGCGTCAGCTAAAGCTCAGTTGATTATTGTTCATTTTCCCTTCCTCTCCCCATTTTTCAACTTGTTATCCAAACGATGGAACTACTACCCTTTCATTTTCACCCCCTTCCTTTTTCTCTCTATCCAAACAAACTTTTCGTACTTTGTTCAGAGATTGGAGAGTATTCTACTCATCAATATTTCCCACAATGCTGTCATTTTTACTCTTTTAACAGCATGTGTCACCTCTACTCACACGGGGTCACATGACTGGCCATTATTGCCCTTTTTATCTCAGATGTGTATCACTAAAGGTTTGCCCTTCTTTTTTTTCTCAATAAAGAGTAAACTGTTTCTTTTGCCTCCCTTCATCTTTCTTGTGTAAACAGTAAAACCCTTACAAGCTTCTGTATACTTATTCCAACACCAATATAGCTAAATTGTTAGTGACGACTGACGAGCCTTTGTAACTCTTATTCGTATATTGGGTGAAATGATCTAACAAAGCCAAACTGCTCGACACTTACCCCCTCGTGTATGTGAGTGTGAGTGTCATGCTATGTCATTTGTTATACATTATTCTGGATTTGATACCCTTATTTTCTATATTTAATTTACCAGGAGAAAGCTTTGGTGTACTGATGGCTTAGCATTTATTTTATTTCCATAGGGACTAGTGAGTACAATACAATTTCTACATATTGGCTTCATGTACACTTGGGGACTATCTCTCCATTTAGACATGAAATTTAAGCAATATAGAGGAAATGGATAAGATATAATGTATGTCTGGTGAATTGTTCTTCATGGTTACCTTTTACAATGCTTGCTGTTTGCTTGTTACCAGGATGGCAGCGCTGAAAGTCGGCTTATCAGATGCCGTTTTGGATTTACTGGGACAATGTTTTTCTAAAAAACCTTGTGATATCAAGGTATGTGGTTCTTTTACTGGTGAGCATGTACTTACTAAGAATTTGATATTTCTATCTGTTGCTGTCACTTTGATGTTGGTGTCTGAAAGAAGTCAAGAGTATGAGCTTCAGGCTACCTGCTTCCCACTGTTTCTGTCCTTGCCTTACAGAGAGATGAAACGCTGTCAAACATCTTATACAGGCTAGATATGAAATTCTTTGTGGGGAAGGGAATGCCAGGACAGGTCTAAAGGAAGAGGGATCTGCAGAGGTTTTAGATAATGCAAATCCATACCTAGACAAAGATTTGGAAGGAGCTTTGGATTCTTTTGATAACTTATTTTGCCGGCGGTGTTATGTGAGTTTTGTCATTTACCTTTGTGAGATACGTGTTATTGTTTAATTTTCCTAAGGTTTAATCTGGTTTTTATTCTTTGTACTGGCAGGTTTTTGACTGCAGATTGCATGGATGTTCCCAGGATCTCATTTTCCCAGTAAGTGCATTAGTCTTTGATTCAGAAACCTTCGAAGCACAAATGTTAATAGGCTTCATCTCACAATGTTTTTTTAATCATTAGACTGAGAAACTACAACCTTGGATTGCTCCAGAGGCTTCAAGTAAGCCATGTGGACCTGACTGCTATAGCACGGTATATCCTGAACTTGTAAATGGGGTTAGTGCGTAGCTGATAGCATTGTATACATTGTTCCTAGAACTCAATGTTTGGTCCGTTCATGTCAGGCAAAGAAATCTAAAGTCCCTGCTGTTGCAAACTCAGTGCAATGTGATGACTCTGAAGAAAATCCATGCACTACATCCTATGACGCATCTGTTCAATTGTCACCTAAGAGGAAGTCTATTGGCTCGGGTAAAAAGAAGGGAAAGTACGTTCAGAGTGAAAGTGCTTCATCAAATGCTGGAAATGTATCCGACAGCAGTGATTCAGATGTTACTCCTGGAGGAGATCACAACTCTATTGATGAGTCTTCTATTTTATTTAAGACTAAATCTAAAGGAAAGTCTGGAACTCATAAAAATAAAAACAAGCGAACTGCTGACCGGACACTTGTGGTAAAGCAGAAAAGGCAGAAGAAGGTTAACCAAGATTCTGATTCTGTTACAAGTGGAGGTAATGTAGGTAGAGATATGACACTTAGACCTCGTACTCGGAAAAAGGATGAAGATTCAGGGTCATCTTCACAGAGGAAAGTGTGTTCAAGTGTCGATGAAAAGTCCAAGAAGGGTTTGTCAGGAGTAGGCAGTTCCAGATTCTTAAATCATGAGACACCTTGTGATTCATCCAATGTAGCAGCCAATGATCAAAACGTAGCTAATTTGGATGATATTTCAAGGAAAGAAGAACTTGTAGATGAGAGCCCTGGCAAGCAAGAGTCTAGTATCGATAAATCTTGGAGGGCTCTTGAAAAGTCTCTCTATGAAAAGGGCTTGGAGATATTCGGCAGGAACAGGTACTGACTCTTTGTCTTTGTTGTTGTGCATATCTGTGCCTTCTTTCTTTTTAAGTTTGAGGTGTTTGGTAGACCAAGAAATATTAGCTACGTTTGGATCCAATATATATTGATATTAGCATTTCAGTGCCTTCCTCTTTTATGTTTGTGGTTACAGCATCAATGCAATTTGTTTATCATATTTCCTATTTGTCCCTGTAACAATGAATATATCTACGCACGTTTAAGCATTTGGTATAAACTTCTTAGCTGCCATTTCCGCCCACTTAACATGTAGTAGATTTAATGTGAACCTCTTGGAACATAATAAAACTAAACATATTAAATAGGATGAATGAGAATCGGAAGTAAACGGAAATATGGTATGATGGACGAAGCTGGTTAGCTGGTTTGATTAATCTATCCGATGTAAACATGAACTTTTATTATCAGACAGCTCATTAGTTGCTGCATTGGTGAGGTACTAAGGTCATAGATTATGCTTGTTACAGTTGAGGATCTTATTTTGAAAGACCACTGCTCTTGTGGGCCTATGTGCACGGCTAGTAAAAACTTGTCCGGGTCTTTGTGGTTCAACTAACTAAGCTCATCACTGTGTCACCTGATTTTTTTCTTTTTCATCTACGTTTCCCTCTTCCTCTATTTCACTAGATTAGCCCCTCTTTAGATACCAACCAAGGGGTATTATTGCACAAAATGTCATTTCAGATAGAATTTTGTTTGCAAACCAATAAGCGTTGCTTCAATGAGGCACACCCTTTTGTGTTGTACCTCAGAGCCATGGGCCCACATCGCCTCAATGCGCTTTGCACCATTTAGATCTATATGCTGACTGCTTTCTTTTCTATAAGTTGCTTGATCGCTAGAAACCTTTTGAATGGGTTGAAGACATGCACAGAGGTCTACCAGTACATGACTCGCTTGGATAATAAGTCCACCAGTCACGGTGGCGATGATGGGACTAGTTTTAACTCTGACGAAAATACGGTTAGTGTCTTTTTGATGTTTTTGAATTAGTAGAATAAGATTTGTGAATAAATGCTTCAGTTTATTCATTTGTCGGGAATTCATTCAGGGTAATGACGTCGGAAGAAGATCAAGATATGTTCGACGGAAAGGTAGAGTTCGCCGATTGAAGTATTCATGGAAGTCTACGGGTTATCATTCAATTAGAAAAAGGATTTCAGAGCGGAAAGACCAGCCTTGTCGGCAGTTCAATCCTTGTGGATGTCAAACTGCCTGTGGAAAGCAGTGTCCTTGCCTTTTAAACGGAACTTGCTGCGAAAAGTATTGTGGGTGAGATTCTAGTGTCTTTATGGAAGTGAATATTTCTTGTTAAGTGACTTGAGGTCTTCTGAACTTTTGCCAATTGACAGTTTTATTAAAAGTATCTATACAAGTCATTTTTATGCACATTAATGTCACATCACTCCTTTGTACATAGGTGTCCTAAGAATTGCAAACATAGATTTCGAGGTTGCCACTGTGCCAAAAGTCAATGCCGAAGTCGTCAGTGTCCATGCTTTGCTGCTGACAGAGAATGTGATCCAGATGTCTGTCGTCATTGTTGGGTCAGGTGAGCCCTTGTGTCCGCGTAATTTCTCATTTTAATTGATATAATATGATAAATGTAAATATGTTATGGAGTTTTATGGAACCCTTTTTTTATTGTTGACAAGACTTGAATGTGATTTTTCTTGTAGATTCTTGACTCGTTATTGAGCAAGTAGATTTAGGATTCAAAACTCCATGTGTAATCGTACTCATTGTTGGTATCAGGAATTCTGATATTTTAACTCTCTGCAATGCCTTCTAAAAAGATACCCTTATGACCTCCTAGTGGGGATCCTGTTGATGGTGACATATAGAAGATGACACCATCTTTTACAATTTTTTTTCCTGGAGTAGCAGTTTTGGAATAGGAGATTTCACCAGGTTGGAAATCTTAGATTTGTATTAGAAGTTGGTCTGAGAAAGTTAATGGAGGCACATTTTAATGATAATAATTCATCATAGAATCTGATGCGAGCTATTTACTGGGAGAGGCTTCCCATGTTTCTGTCTTATTAAACTCTGGAAATCTGTTCATTATAGATGTGGATACTGATGTGAAATTACTAAAAATTAAATTTCCTGTTGTGTTGATCTTTCTTTTACTTTCTATTGTTGGTGGTACCCATTTTCCATGGTGTGCTTTTCTGTGCCGTCCTGTTTTAACAAACTACTTTGCTTGCAGTTGTGGTGATGGTACACTTGGGACGCCTAATCAAAGAGGGGACAACTATGAATGTAGGAATATGAAACTTTTACTAAAGCAACAGCAGCGGGTGAGCAAGATCTCATATCTTTTCATTAATGCAAGATACTTCTATGTGATATGATCTCAATAACTCATTAATTAACAGTCTGCAAGAGCGTTGTACTGGTTGTGTTATCTTTTTATTACGTCTATCTTCATGCGCTTTGTTGTATAAATTTGATTGATTGTGTACCAAATCAAAGAAACCAGGAAGCGCATGCTACAGGGTATTTTTATGTTTGAAAATAAGTGATATAAGAAATCACCAAAGCACTGCATATATGTACTCATATCTCTAGGTGCAGCTTGAAATAACTAGTGGGGATAATTTGGCCGCTGGCTTATTCAAAAAATTACTAGAGTTACCCATACCATCTTCCTCCCAAGTGTGTGATAAGAGAGAAATACTTATTGAGAGGCTGGTGATTTTACCTTATGGCAGAAGGGCTGAGAACGAGCTGGTTTGACAACAATGGCATCATTACGCCAGGCTCCTGCCTATGGTCTTTATTTTGGGAGTTTAGTGAGTCATTTTACTTTGTTACATCATACTCCAAACTCCAAAACTTATCTATAGTAAAAAAAATTCCCCATTTTGCTTTGTTACATCATACTCCAAACACCTTAGGGCACCGGTAAAGGTGTTGCTGTGTGATCGATAGGTCACGGGTTCAAGTCTTGGGAGCAGCCTTTTGACCAAAAAGTTACAAGGGAAGGCTTGCCCTCTATACACCCTTGTGGTGGGACCCTTCCCCGGACCCTCGCTTTGTGGGGACGCCAATGTGCGACCTGGCTGCCCTTTTATTGGACTTAGATTACTATCTGCTTCAATATAATATATTAAAGAGGGATGCTCTGTGTGAATGGTCAGCATGATCAACACTGATCCATTTTATTTGAAGCCTACTAAATTTTGAGTGAGGTTGAAGGAAATATTTGATTTGCAGCCCCACAAGAGGAACTGTTGACGATGCTCAATTTTTAGGACTTACCCTTTTTAAGTACTGGCTAGGTCTACTTGTAAAAGACTTAATTATTGGGTTTTTTTGGTCCATACCAATTATCTCTATGATCTATTAGCTGATCCTCCAAAAACAGCATCTCTATGCTTTCAACAAGGGGTAAGGTTGTATACATCTGACCCCCTGCCTTGCCATAGATGGCATTAGTTGAGGCACTGATGATGTTATTTTTGGTATTTATCTATCAGCTTGTGATGAGACGTGATGAAAGCTGCCTAGTAACTGCAAATCCGGCATATTGTTACATGTAGCTATAACACTATGCTGATTATACTTATTGGCACAGGTTCTACTTGGTCGGTCTGATGTTTCAGGTTGGGGAGCGTTTCTTAAGGTGATTATTCTTGTGCTGTCAAACTTGAAGGTGGCTTAGTCCTTTGTCTATCATACATGTGACTTATGTTGTACCGCCCTCCTTTCAGAATGGTGTTGCTAAACATGAGTACCTTGGGGAGTATACTGGGGAGTTAATCTCGCATCGGGAAGCTGATAAGCGTGGGAAGATTTATGACCGTGAAAATTCTTCATTCCTCTTTAATCTAAATGATCAGGTATGATACTATTGACTATTCGGTCTAAAGATTTGTAGAATACGGGGTACCTCACTGTAATATGTGATTCTAATTACTATGATTTGTGCTCCTGAATTTCTGATGTTGCAGTTTGTTCTTGATGCTTACCGAAAAGGGGACAAACTAAAATTTGCCAACCACTCTCCTGACCCAAATTGTTACGCTAAGGTAATCGATTCATTGTCTGGCTATGTAATATAGATGTTGGTTTCAGACCGAATACGTATGCCAGTCAAAATTTTCACCTCCTACTTATCAGTGTTTACCTTCTATTATTGGTTCATATTTGCAGGAAGAAACCTAAGTTTTATTGAGAAGAAGGGTTTCTTCTAGTATCTTTTAATGTTTACCCATCTCATATATTTCCAGTGTCATCGTTAGTCTCGACTCTTAAATACTTCTTGCTGTTAGAGTCTAAATGTGGATCTTGGCTCTTGGACCCGCATGAAGTAGCTATTAGGATATCGTATGATTTGAAATTGTTAAAAATGTGATGATTGACAGTGAATATTCCATTGCCTGTGTCAAATATCTTTAAATGCAAATGATGCAATGTACGAATTTTATCCAGTTATGATTCTGTGCTAAATTGACGCGTATGTGTTTGAAATAGCTAAGTAGGTTTTTGCACTTTTTTCTTCTCAGAATTTGTGGAATGTTTGTTGTCTCTATTAGACCAAAGTTCTACTTTCTAAAATGCAAGTTGTGGCAGGTAATTATGGTTGCAGGGGACCATCGTGTTGGAATCTTTGCCAAGGAACGAATAAACGGTGGAGAAGAGCTTTTCTATGATTACCGTTATGAGCCTGATAGAGCTCCAGCCTGGGCCAGAAAACCTGAGGGGCCTGGATCCAAAAAAGATGATGCAGGGCCTTCTACTGGGCGAGCGAAAAAGCTTGCTTAGTGCCATTATACATCTGGATGCAGGCTAGTATTCAACTTTTTGTGATTCTTTTACAGGTTGAGCATAATTCTTATATTTCAGATAGCGGGCAAATTCCTAACAATTGGCGACCTTATGGAGGCAATTTTTTGGCATTTGAATCTAACCTGATTGGATCTTACAAACATTAGAAAAGAAGCTAATGCTCCCAATGCCCCTAATTTAACAACTGATCTGATTCTTTGTGAATCAATGAGGCAAACGATAGATTATTGTATACTCTTCTCAAATCTTTACCGTCATTGAATTTCTTGTTTACCCCATTTTTACCTCCCATCCTTTGAAGTTGCATTTCCATGTTTGTCTAAGGCGTTGCCTCTCAGTTTGTGATGGTTTGTGAGCATTCTTAGTAATTGGATGTTTCTTCAAGTGTCATTTCCCGGTATTCATTGCTGCAGCATTGGCGGCGAAGTTTGTTACAAATTACACTTGTGTTCGAGTTTTATGAAATGTTACGGAGTACTTTCAGGCTTTCTTTAGTCTCGTAAAAGAACTGCTCCGCGCCAACATACGAATACAACTGGTCGTGGACTCGTGGTGGTGGATGCGCCTCAATGTGTTGGCGTGGAGCAGTTCTTTTCTGCTCTGGCATTATCTTTTGCCAATTTTTCCGACCGATTTCAAGAGTGTATATTTTTTTGGAGTTGGAAATGACAGGCCCCTACCATTCTGTTCTCTTTGATTCCGTATGGTCCGACCCAAGACTTCAATTTAAGTAGCAAGTAGGAACTTAACTACTGTACTTGCTTTCTAGCAAGGAGTTGATCCACTTTACGCAACCATGCCAAAAATGAGTCATGGACTCGTTGTAATCTTTATCCGAATATCCATTTTTAATAGATACTACTCATCTTAAATCTGTGGTTTCCATAGAATGTCATTTTCTAATTAGGAAAGAAAGCATATTTGCGTTGTCAAGTATGCCAAATAACGTCATCCGCGCACTTGTTACGGAGTATTATATAGCAAAAGTAGATATACATAGTTAGGATCATACTGTCTTATGAGTTTTGTAGATATAAATAGTTAGGATTAGACCGTCTTATGAGTTTTGTAGATATACATAGTTAGGATCAGACCGTCTTATGAGTTTTATGAAGCGATGTCATTACATTGGAAGTTGGATATTTTATCTGATGACGGTTTTGCCCCGTGAGTTGGATATTAAATCAGAAAATATAAGTTGAAAACACTTGGGATTTCAGAGTGTACTGCGAACATTATGGCTCCTGAATCAGGAAAAGAAGATGTGGGATCTAAGCTGGTACAAGAGATTTCTCTTAAAGGAGATAGTGTCCCAGAAAGACACATACTTAAAGATCACGACGTAATAACTCCAGCAGTTGATGCGCCTTCTGAATTATGGGAAGATACTTTGTTGATCGATTTTGCTCTCCTTTCTTCTGATCTTTCTTCTTCATCAGCTCATCTGGAGGAACTTGCCAAGCTTCATTTCGCCCTTAGAGAGTGGGGTTGCGTCCAGGTTTGATTGTCTTCTCGTTTTAAATATCGATGTATGTATATAGATGGTCGTTTGGTTACCTATGGAAATTGATGAGACGTGGTAATTCCCTATAGTCTGATATATAACTTCTTGAAAATTAAGTTAGGAAGATTACAACCCTCTTTTTTTCTTTCTGTTGTGTATGTTTTCGTCTTAAGAAGCTTGAAATTCAAGACACAACTTTGCATGAGACAGTTAACATTTTATATGCTTTCACAGTCGATTTATACTGTGTACTCCAATATTAGGTAAAAAATCACGGCATGACAAGCTTATTCCTAGAAGAATTGATGGAAGTATCTAAACAGTTCTTCGCTCTCCCGGTAGAAGAGAAATTAATGTACTCTGTCGCGGACGATTTCTTCAATGGATATGGAAGCGCCAATGAAATTCTAGGCCGTAATGCTCTAAACTGGAGTGACAGACTCTTTCTTACAGTGTACCCTGAGGATGAACGCAGGCTTGAATTTTGGCCGAAAAAGCCGAATAATTTCAGAAACATTCTAAATGAGTACTCCCTGAGAGTAAGAGTGATGTTGGTTGTTCTCCTCAAAGCAATGGCTCGGTCATTGGACTTACCGGAAGATTGTTTTTTAAGCCAGCATGGTGTATATGGATCAATTTCAACAAGGTTCGGAATATATCCACGCTGTTCCCGCCCTGATCAGGTGTATGGAGTGCGTCCGCATACAGATGAGTCCACTGTTACAATAGTCTTACAGGACACTGATGTTTTGGAAGGTCTCCACATTCAGAAATGTGATCAGTGGTTCAAGGTTCCTGTTGTCCCTGGTGCTCTATTTGTCAACCTAGGAGATTACGCAGAGGTAAATTTTAAGGGTTCAATGAAATATTGTAGCTAGTAATATCAGTCTCGTATGTCATACGTATATCCACATTGTGTTTAATTCAAATTTGCAGGTGATGAGTAATGGAATATTCAAGAGTGTGGTGCACAGGGTCGTCACGAACTCAGTGAAAGACCGGGTCTCAGTAGCTGCCTTTTGCACCCCTGAACCCGAAAACGATGTGGAACCTATAGCTGAGTTGATTAGCAGTACTCAACCCAAAATGTACAAGAAGGTGAACAAGAAAACGTACAAGCAAATCTACCTAGAGGCTTATCCTCAGGGCAAAAAAGTGGTTGATGCTCTTAAAGTTTAGTCTTGCTATATTTGCTATCATGAAATTGGGCTTTGTCAAACTTTCATATTGGACTTGTATTATCGTTGGTCATTATTAGATACAGAGTCGGATATGAATCGTGACTCACCTATCATGGTCGATAGACTTCGACGCATTTGTACATATAATTACGTGTTACTTAGCGTGTAACTTCAATAGCAAAGTACCCCCAATGGCCTGGTATCTTTCTCCTACATTTGACATAAGTATGAATTTGAATCTTCTACTTTGTTGTTATGTCCCTTCTTTTTTAGTAATTACTTAATTTTCTAATGTTGTCCAAGCTTTATACTCTTTGATGCACTCAAAACATTACGGGGTATGACTCAATATGATTTATCTATGTCAACTTGGAGTAAAATTAGCGTAATGGTTAGAATTTTAGAATAGCAACTCGTGTAGAATTATTACAAGTCGAAATTGTTGCAGATTCCTATGAAAAAAGTTAATATCACAAAAATTAAAGATAAAAAAAGGTCAGGAAACACTTCACCTGGGACCCCCTAATGACCTAATGTAACAGATATTAGGTGGTATAAAAACTTTATAATATTGATATGATGATGCCCCAGCCCATCTGATCTTATGGACTATGCCTCACATTTAGAAGGCATATATGATTTGTTTAAGCCTTAACTTAGATTCCTCACTTTCTAAGCAACCAAACAGATTAAACCACACTTAGTCGAGTCACCCACAAGCTATCTATCATTGATCTCTGATTTTTGTACTCCATAATACAAGTGATGTAAACAATGGAAAGTAGTATACAAAGAACACAAGATGTGGAATCCAAGCTGGTCCAGGAAATAGCAAAGAAAGGGAATGAAATTCCTGAAAGATACATTCTTAAACATTCAGAAATCGTAACTCCTGCAATTGATGCACCTTCTACTTTATGGGATGACACTTTGTTGATTGATTTTTCTCTCCTGCTTTCCACTGATCACAAGGAGCTTACCAAGCTTCATTCTGCTCTCAAGGAATGGGGTTTCTTCCAGGTTCTTTTCTGATCTCTTCTTATACTCATGTAGTCATGTATGTGTATAATTAATTATCATATGGTAAGACTTTAGTAAGATTGATTTTTGTACCCCGTAATTATCCCGCTTGGAGCGAGAGCCTCTATTTATGTGGGTATCCTTTACTCGGAACGAGATTCTTTCTATAGGCATTGGGATTTGGGGTCATGTTGATGACCTCATTACCCGGCTTTATGGCGGGAGCTTTTAAGGCGCACAAGTTTTTAAATCTGGATCTCTAGTTCTTTACACACTTTGTAGACTTGTAGTTAAAGGTTGGAGATTGTAGTTCACCAGTGGTCTGCTGTAAACTTAACTGTAAGTTGAAGTAAAGTTTAACTGATGATTTATCTATCTTGGTAAAAAAGTTTATGATTTAGTTTGGGATGCATATATGAGATGTTTTTGGATGAGCCATAGGAAAAATTTGTGAAGTATTACATTCATAAATCATAATAACTTCAAATCAGTAATGTCATTGGTCTGACCTGCTAATTAATCAGGTCATAAATCATGGAATGACAAACTCATTCCTGGACGAGTTGCTGGACGTCTCTAAGCAATTTTTCGCCCTTCCTTTGGAGGAAAAATTGAAAAGCTCAATAGCAGATGATTTTTTCAATGGATATGGCAATGCGGCCGCAATTGCAGGGGACAGCAAGTCTTTGAACTGGAATGATCGGCTCTTTCTTACAGTTTATCCTGAAGATCAGCAAAAGCTTCAACTGTGGCCTGAAAAGCCGCAGAATTTCAGGTATGCTAGTGAATGCTCGTGCATATCATTAGTGGAAATCTCAAAAAAAATTCGATACACAAGTAAATCTGGTGAACTGTACTGATGTTGCTATTGTTTATGGCCACATAACTACGATTTTGTAGAGAGGTTTTACATGACTACTCATTGAAATTAAGCATGATGTTGGAGGTTTTCCTGAAAGCCATGTCGCGGTCTCTGAACTTGAGAGAAGACAGATTTTCAAACCAGCATGGTGAAAGAGCAGCAATATCAACAAGATTCGGCATTTATCCACGTTGTTCGCTCCCTGATCAAGTTTATGGTGTGCATCCGCATTCTGATAGATCCACACTTACAATACTCTTACAGGACAATGATGTCCCAGAAGGGCTTCATGTGCTGAAAGATGATCAGTGGTTCAAAGTTCCTGTTATCCCTGGCGCCCTATTTGTCAATCTTGGCGATTTTGCAGAGGTAAAGTTAACAGAGACTATCTGACATACATACATTACCAATTTACCAGGCATCTTACAGTATCCTCGAAAACATTTGAATTTTTCATGGCAGTGGTAGGATCATTAACCTCAGATCTCAACTAGGAATGCTTTTGCAGGTGATGAGCAACGGAATGTTCAAGAGTGCAGTGCACAGGGTGGTGACTAATTCAGTAAGGGAGAGGGTTTCAGTAGCTGCATTTTGTGCTCCAGAGCCTGAGAATGAAGTCGAACCTATAATCGAACTGATAACCAGTAATCAACCCAAGATGTACAAGAAGGTGAATATGAAAACATACAAAGAACTCTTCTTTGAGACTTATCCTCAGGGCAAAAGAGTGCTCGATGCTCTAAGAATTTAGTTCCCTTATCCCCTATGATTTCCCTAGTGAACTTGCAAAATCTGTAGTTTACATAAGCTTTAAGAACCTGTTGGTGCACTATTTTCGGCTTCCATAATTTTCTCGATACAGACTGCTAGTTAACTTCTACTACGATAGTACGATACCTACAATAACAATGGAATTCAAAGATTCTCAAGGACGTTTGTATTCTCTGCTTTTACGTCCATACATTTATGGCTG
This sequence comes from Spergularia marina, assembly GCA_963680865.1. Classification (NCBI taxonomy): domain Eukaryota; kingdom Viridiplantae; phylum Streptophyta; class Magnoliopsida; order Caryophyllales; family Caryophyllaceae; genus Spergularia; species Spergularia marina. The sequence continues at coordinate 5,019,341 of OY804552.1, read as the reverse complement.
TTGAAGTTCACCAAATAAGAGAACAAAGAAACGATACAAAATATAATTTGAATAAAAGAATTAGGGCAGTTTATACGAATTAGGCATCCAGGATACAGAAGACTAAGAGCTGTTATTCATACTAGAGAAGAGAGAGACTGACCAAAATTAATTTGTAAAACCCACTGGGCTTTTACAAGCAGTAAAAGATACGCTACAACCCACAAGAGCACAGCCTGTGTAGACGCGCAACCAGAGAGCACTACTATTTTACACTCATATGTTGGGCTTCAATCTTTCAGTCAATAAGCAATTTACAACAGGAAAGATTGGATCCCCCTAACTCTACGAAAAAGAACACATGTTTTCCAGGAGAACAGAAGACGCAGTCGCAATCGCGATCTGGGTGTCAACTGTCCTATTCTTGACCAAACAAAAACAGATGAAATGACAGATTTACAGTCTTTTGTTTCACCATCTTTTATCTTTGGAGTCAAAATCTTCTCCGAAAACCTCTTCAATCATACTGCATGTTGGTAAGAAATCTACATTACTTTTAGGGCAACTCATGTACCCATCCCATGCTTTAGCGTCGGTGGAGTCGAGAATATATTCATGCCAGTCATGACAGCCATCTGATTTCAACTGGGTTCCTTGTACTGAGGCCCCTGAATCGGAAGATGTGCATGATCCGTCTTGGACATCATTCTCGCCACTATCATCATACTTCTTTCCTGGGAACTGGAAGGTGGGATCAGCTTCAGATTTCCGGACACAGCCCTGACCATTGTTCTCGTCAGCTTCTGGGGCATCATCTGAAACATCTCCATCATCCTCTTCATGGTCATTAACATGTAGCCCATTTTGATGGAAGCCAAGACCATCATGACGTACAGGGGACTCAATACCAGAGTCATCCTCGTCTGACTCTCCACCTTCATCCCCCCCATCATCATCACTTCCCTGCCATTCATCATTGTCACTATCTATGTTCATTGAGTCGCATCTATTCTGGTCTGCTCGCTTCCTGAGCATAAACACGTTGAAGTAGTAGCTGACAATCTCCATCTTAGTCCGAGAAGGGAAAACAGCGGAAAGAGCATTCCAGAAGTTTTTACCTAAAGATACTGGATTAGAGTATACAACCTCATGGAATAACTGTTCTTCCTGATTAGTCCATTTATCTGCCACCACTTCACCCATTTCATTAAAACCCAGCTCCATGAAAGTATCCTGCCCAAGAAGTCTCCTCAATTTATCCCTGGCCTCTGCTATGTGCAGCCGTACACATCTTATCGATCCATGATCCTGGCACATACAGTCAATCCTACCAGCTCCAACCTTCAACATACCAGCTGCCAGAGGCTGGGTCTCTTGAAACGGCATTACACATATCCCGATCATATTCACGTCATAATGACCATTAGAATTCCCATTTGAGGTATTCTCAACCAAGGGTGGAATCTCTGCTTGATGCTCAGGCCCTACAAGAACTCGTTTTCGAGGAGGGTAATCTAACAAGCACTGATATACATCTTCGGGATTGATTGCTGACCTAACAGGTCGATCAAAACTGAAATATCCAGAATAGAACGGCAGATGAACCATATCGTCCGGGGCTTCGTCTTCATCACTGCAATTGGTAGCCCAGTGAGACAAAGAAGCAGACCGAGGTGCATCACTTTCAGTCTCCTCAACACCTTCTAGGAGAATTTCAGGGTAATGGCCATTTTCACGGTCATCATGATACTCAAATTCACCGTTCCCAATGCTAGTCTCACCTGTAGCATAAAATGTGTTAAGACAAGCAAAAAATTCATATTGCGTTTACTAACGATGGTATGGCTCAGCAAAAAGATCAATATTCAAAGAAAAAGAACACCATAACTGTCAATTGTTAACAGACTAGACCCACACCTGTTTCACGGAGCTTCACAAGGTCAGCTTCTTTAGTGCACCCGTCATTAGGTGAGATAATCTCGGTACCAGGTCCAACCTGTCTCTGATGCTTGGACGAAACCTCAGAGACCACTTCATCATCAAATGGTCGTTTCTGTGCCATACTTAGTTGGCAGAGAGCTGGGATGAGATAAGACAAAAGGACGCTATTACAACCATGACACCTCAAAAATACGACCCCCCCACAAGAGTAAATGCCTACACGGGACAAACATAAAATAGATTGCTCGAGAAAATACTTAAACTGGACAATTGTACAACAGCAAAGACATAATCTTGCTAAGAAAGCAAACAGTCCATAACACTGAGAAGCTTCAACAACACTAAACAATGTTTATAAAATGTGCAATGTATCGCAAACATTGACACCAAAACCATACAAATACAACCCACATTCAGCTTCATCGAGTAAGTAAACTACCCGCAGCCTAACTTTGAATACAAACGTAAACGAATCGACTTCGATCATAAAACTTCGAAATTTGTTCCATGAAAACCTCTTCTAACAATGCCTTGGTTTTCACACATAATTACAACAATTTACAAGTTCAGTAACAAACATACAATTTTATAATAATAATAATAATGGGTATACAACATTGGCGCCATAATTTAAAACCCACCAATATATCGCTAAAACACTTCTACATTACGCTACATTCTTCTTACAAACATGTCGTGACATTTGATATATAGTGTAGTGGAGTAATAATAATGTCGTACAGGTTCATTCGTTTTTATCTACTTTATTTTTTAATTTTATTTATTTATTTTCTAACATATGCTGACGTAAGCACACACGTAATCATTTCAATTTTTTCAACCCAGAAAAAAAAAATCCCCAAAAATCAAAATCATGAAATTCAACCACCGAATTCCCAGATCCCCTAATCAAAATCAAACCAATCAAAATCTAGGGTTTCAGATCTAATTAAAAAAAAATCAATTAAATAAAAAAAATCAAATAGACGAACAAAATCAACAAATCCACAAACAATAACATGAAATCGAAACAATCAAACGAACGAATCGAACAAAAAACCATAAAAAAAAAAAAAAGAGGAGAGAGAAATATACCGCGACCAGAAATCGTAACGAATAGAGAGAGAAAGAAAGGGGGAAAATGAAATTAAAGGTGGGGATCGGAGTCGGAATAAGATGAATCGACGATTGGGGGCGGCGATCGACGGCGGCGGCGGCGGCGGAGGAGAGAGAAAGGGGGAAAAAAAGGGGGATCTAGGGTTTGCGTATTTTTTTTCGAAGGGGTATGAGGTGGGTGGGTGAGAAGAGGATTAGGATTTGACTAATTGTGTGTGTGTGAGAGGGGGTGGACGGGGGGTGACAACTGACAAGGTTGTTTACCGTATTTTTACCTTTGAATAACGAGTGTGTATCTGTGTGCGTGTAGCGTGTTACCCCCTCTTTTTATTTCCGAGTTTTTCACTTTTCTCACTTGTGTTACCACACGTTTTCCACCCTCTATTTCTCCCCAACAAAAACAAAAAAATTAATAATAATGATATAATAATATTAATTTTTGAAAACATTTTATTATTTTGGTTTTTTTTTTTTTGGTGTTGAGGTCGAATTGGGATTTATATTATTATATTTAAAAGGAAAAATAGAATACTGATTTTTATTTAAATTTTACGGTTTTATTTGTTTTGTTGATCGTCGGATCGGTCATTCGGTTCAAACAGGGTTGTAAAATCAAACCTGTTATTGAAACTCAAAGCAAATAATAATAAAAAATAAAATAAAAGTTAATGTTTTGCTATTCTTCTGTGTTGAGTGACACGTAGCTTCCATAAGCGTGTAAATCGGCTCATGTTGAGCTCGATCGCGTGCGGAGTTCGATTTTGGCTTGAGAACTTGAAATTGTGATCGAAATTTCTATGAACTTGGCTCGTGAATCTGCAACATATGAATTCGAGCTTTTTTTGCAAATTATGGAGTTTTGCTCGAGCTCAGGGCTCACTTTATTACTTTCCGATTGATTAAATTAATAATAATAAAAAAAATTGTTTCCTTATCAAGTCCAAATTATTATATTTGTAAATAAAAATGCATTCAATTACCAAGTTGGTATAACTTACAAAACAAATGGTATGAAATAATGTGAGAATTAAGTAAGACTACTTTTTCATTGGAGTTGGAAAACCAAAAGAATATAATTAATTAATTTTTACTTTAACATGAAATTTAATTCACTATTTTTGCCCAAGTAATTATATAATTTTGAACATCTTTATTATTTTTTGAACTTAAGTGTAAAATGAAAAATAATATTTTCAACAAATATTTTAAGAATTAGTGAAGAGTTGTTTTGCATTTTTGAAAATGGTTTTTTTTAACCATGTGGAAAGATTAGGCTTATCTAAGTCTTGTTGTTTAATAATATACCAAGATGTCTTTTAATTTTTTACCAACCGGTATCTTGCTTGATGCATTTTTACATGCCAAGATGGTCATTTCGCCTTCTTACATATGGCATTACAATGTTAGATACATACAGAGTTTAAGGTTTGGGCCCTGTTCGATATAACTTAATAAAAGTAATATTTAGACCAGTTGAATCGTTTGAATCAGATCAGATCAAAAAAATTCAAATAAGTATCATTGTATTTGGTCCATTATTGATACTAATTTGTTGAAATTCAATCAAATTTTCAAATCAGATCAGAGCAATTCAGAGTCATTCAAATTAGATCAGACCAGTTTAGAGTCATTTAGATCAGGTTTGATCAGTACAGAAATATGCAGTTCTATTAAATAGGGCCTTAGTCTTCAAGCATAATTTAACCAAAATAAACTCAACTTTTGACCAAGCTAATTGTGAAGGTTTTCCAAGCAAACTTGGATAATTTGCAACCCTAAGCATAGGCCCCCAAAACACTTCCATACCCTAATAGCCCGATTCGAACATACGGTTAGGGCATGATACACTTATTCATCAACCAAAAATTCACTTGCAATCTGAACAACTCTTGTTTGATTAGAAAATCATCCTAACTCGATACAACCATTTAATAGATAAACCTGTCTACCCAAAAATGACTGGAATAACAATTTCAACACTCAATTTTATAAGCTAGATGTTAGATCTCAACTCCAAGTTAAGTTGGCAAATAAGAAATATTAGACTATTTTGGTAGTTCAATAGAAGAGAGCGTCAGCGTTTTGACCAAGTTAAAACGTTACTTGACTCGTTTAATTATACATTTATTATTATTAGCATTTGAAGTAGCATTAACATGTTATGGTAGCACTATACATTTATTATTATTAGCATATGAAGTATCATTTGTTAAATGCTAGTATGGGTAGCATTTCACCTAGAAAAGTAGTGTTTCTAATTTTATGACATGTCTGATCCGAATTCGAATTTTGACCAAAATTATAATTGGTTCCAAATCCAACCAATCCCAAGGCCCGGTTTGATAGTTATTAATAAAGTAAAATTCATACCAGTTTATAATCTCATTCACATCAGATCAAATCAGATTAGAATTGTTGAAATAACGATAAATGAATTTGGTCCATTATAAAATTTGGTCCATTATTAATACTAATTTTTTGAAATTCAATCAAATTTTCAACAAATTCAGATCAGATCAGTTTAGAGTAATTCAAATTAGATTAGATTAAATCTAAATCAATCAAATTAGATGAAAAAGGTACAATCCTATCATATGGGGGTATGGCCGTATGGGGCCTTATAAATACCCCTAATACGAGTTGGATTGAAAACAAGATCATGTTCTTAAACCTGAAAATTCAAACCGAAAAGTGAATGCCACTAAAAACAAAAATATTTTACCTCCCGCCAACAGAGGAGAGGAATTGTGAAAAGTTTAAAACAGGGCGGGAAACTTTGCTCTTTTGGCGCAAAAACCGTCAAATTTCATTCTCAACATTTACTCAACACCAAAAACAACCGCAAACATTCAAACAACACAGTTTTAAAAAAAAAAAAAAGTAAAATAGCCAAATCTACCCATTTTGCTCTTCATTTCCCACCTCCTGAGATTCATGTTAGTACTCTATGAATGTGGTGGATGTTAGTCATGTTACATGCATTGAACTCTTGACAATGCGTTTTTTGAAATTAAAATGCCATCAGTTTAGGCTTTTGGTTAAAAATTGAGACGGTTTTTTCACAACTGCTACGTGCATCAGGTAGAGTCGTGGTAGAGACAGTATGTGTAGCTTTGTCATGAACTCCACTAGTGAGATTAGCTAGTTCAACGGCTCATGTGACCATTTTAACAAGTTATTCATTCACTACTCTTTTAATTTCCGAATATTGTTGTATGTCGTTTTAAAATTGTCATTGTGGCTGATCAAATATTTAGATGTACCTGTAAGTCTGTACATGGCTGTTGTATAATTGTCTGTTGTATATTCTTGCAATTCAACTGTGAAGAATTAGTCTTTACGTGTTGAAGATCGAATGAATGAAATTACAAGTTTGAGTAAATTAAGTGTTACAGGTCAGTAAGGGTAACTTGGCTTCTGCTGTAATATGTGACAGGTTCTCTATGCAATAATCAGTTTGTTAGAAGGCCAGGAAACTCCATCTGCAGATTATGGGATACAGGAACTGAATACTGGTTGGATGGAGCTTACTCAACACGCGCAACTTTCACCTGATGGATGGAATTTTCTGCTCCCCTTATGTCAAAGCTTCAATCCGGGGACTTTTAACTTGACAGGGCAATGCTAGGTCTGAGACTGTTTTAGACTTCATCTTAATCTTCCTTCTGTCTGTTTAGGCTGCTTACATTCCGGCTTAGAGAGCTAGCCATCGATCTATGTAGCTTAGACTACATAGTGTTTTTAGCCGTGTTAGACGCTTGACGCTAAACTTCAAAGAATAGGCGAGTTTGACACCTCTTCAGGTACAGAGCTAGCTACTGTGGCATGAGCTACGGTGTATAATTTACGGGTGAGGATCCTCTAAAGTTAATTTTTTGTAGAGTTGGTAGAGTTTGCTAAAATAAGTAATAAGACAAAATGTAGAGAATCTTGGAATGCACAAAAAAATTGCAAAACAATTAATTCTTACCTTATAAAGTAAACTCTACTCTACATGGTAGAGTTTATTTTCAACTCTATGGGATCCAATTCCATAATTTACTAACTATGTTACTGCATCTTGCCAAAGCCCAAACATGCAAATAGAAAAGAACATACTCTGTCTTTTGCGAAGGAGCTACAACAATAGAAACATAATGACCTTAAATCATAAAAAACATGGTACTGAGGGTGTGAGTGTGAGACGTTAAAAACACAACTTCGTATTTGACATGACAATGAAAAATTGGTCGAAATTGAAAAAGGGTGCTGCTTCGCAAACAAATAGACTTAAAATGTGTTGTTTCGCAAAAATTAACATAAAAAGTGCGGTCTCGCAAAAAACTTATTTTATAAGGTGCGGTCTCGCAAATTATCCTTATCTTAACTCAAAAGTGACATGGAGTAGAAAACAGTACTTTTGTTTTCGGCTTTAACTTGGGGTAGAGTATTGACCTGGGGGTGAAAGTAGTTTTCGGCATTTGATGTACTCTAGTGATGCTTATATGCCATTTATATAAGTTTAATTTGCCTTATATAACATACTCCGTATGAGGTATTGGATAACACTTGGTCTTAGATAAACAAATGATCTTTTGGACGTTGGAGCACGGGGGTCCACTCATGACTAAGGTTGATGTCTCTTCTAATTCAAAATAGTTGAGTCATAGAACTTGCTTGAATCATCTCGCAAAAAAAATCATACACGTCTGATGCACACATTCTTATGATTCACGGTATAAGTTGGCGAATATCTTAGCAGTATTATACAATACTCTCTCCGCCAAGTTTAAACACCCATAAGGCCATAACCCAACACCCGTGGAGAATACACATTAATCGATTAATCAAATTTTTTGTTTTTAAAATAAAAAGACAAGTAGAAAATAAAAAAAAAGTCAGCAACCGGTTACAAGTTAAGGTAGTCCCACCAACTCCTAAATAAATTTGTCGCAGGTGTATAGTGTATTGGCTCACCGCCTCTTTTTGGAAAGTCGGCTAAACCCAACCGTTGTAACTTATAAATACCTTCCTAAACACCTATTTTACTCCGTATGATTTTGATCTCTGGATTCAAATGTTATTTTCAAATTCCACAAAAAAAAGCCATTCATATTTTCTTACCTCTCAAAACCTTTCATTCTTGTTCAAAAAAAAAAAGAAATTTATGATTCATCTTATTTAGATTTTTTTAAATTTTTTTTTGGTGTGATTCTTGGATTCACCTTCAATCTTTTTTTGTAACGGTACGCCTCTTTCTTACAACTGGTTTGATTCTGTTTCTTTGTTTAATTTTAGGGTTTGCTTTTGTGGATTCTTTGAATAAAATTGTCCCGCTAATGTTGGCTTCTATTACAAGATTCATCATCTGAGCATCCAAATTTTGCTTTTTTGATTTCGTAATCAGTTTTTGTTAAAAGATTCGGTTGTGGTATTACTCGCTTTGTTTTTGTATTCTTTTAACTGTCCCAAGTTGGTTTGATTTGAATTCAAATGTCCCTTAATCGGAAGTCGGTTTGATTTGTCAATGTCCCTTTAATCTAAAGTCGGTTTGATTTGAATTCAATGTCCCTTACTCGGAAATCGGTTTGATTTTATATCAATCATCTCTTATTGCCTCTTATTTGGCAGTAGGTTTTGAATTGAATTCAGTTGCTTCACTCGGATGTTGCTTTGAATTGAATTCAATCGTCCCGTACTCGGAAGTCCCTTCTCGGAAATTGGTTTGATTTGATTCAATTGTCCCTTATCGGAAGTCCCTTATCGATCGTCCCTTACTCGGAAATTGGTTCGATTTGATTCAATTGTCCCTTTTCGGAAGTCCCTTACTCGGAAATTGGTTTGATTTGATTTAATTGTCCCTTTTCGGAAGTCCTTTACTCGGAAATTGGTTTGATTTGATTCAATGGTCCCTTTTCGGAAGTCCCTTACTCGGAAATTGGTTTGCTTTGATTTGATTCAATCATCCCTTTTAGGGAAGTCGGTTTTAATTTAAATTCGATTGTTCCCTAACATCCTTTATTTGGAACTCGGAAGGTGGTTTGATTTGAATTCCGCTGTCCCTTATTTGGAAGTTGGTATGATCTAAATTCATTTGTCCCTTGCTCGGAAGTTGGATTGATATAATTTCAGTTGTCGCTTACCCAAAAGGTGGCTTGATCTACATTCATTTGATCATAATTCACTAGTCCCTTACTCGTCCCTACGATTTGTCCCTTACTCGTCCTTAGTCCCTACTGTTTGTCCTTACTCGTCCCTACTAGTCCCTACTGTTTTGCAAAGCTAATCATTATGTCGAAAGCTTTCGTTGGTACAGCTAGTGATTACATTTTCGTGTACCTCTAGTGATTAACTTTTATGTGTGATGGTTTGAAGTATTGGAAATAGAGGTGGATGTGTCTCTTAAGCAATGACTAATCTTTACTAATAGTACAAAGCTTTCCTTCTATATTTTTGTTGGTTGGGTGGATCAAATCATTGTTATTTTTGGTTTGATTTGAATTCAATGTCCCTTATTCGGAAGTTGGTGTGATCTAAATTCATTTGTCCCTTACTCCAAAGTTGGATTGATATAATTTCAGCTGTCCTTTACTTGGCCCTTACCCAGGAGCTGGTTTGATCTACATCCATTTGATCATATTTCAGTAGTCCCCGACTCTTTTTTACTCAGGAAGTTGGTTTAATCTACATTCAGTTGTCCCTTACCCGTCCCTGCTCCTACTGTTTGTCCCTTACTCGTCCCTAGTCCCCACTGTTTGTCCCTAACTCGTCCCTAGTCCGTACTGTTTGTGCCTTAGTCGTCTTGGTGGTCCTGTTGAAATTCTGGTCATTCATTATTGACCTATTTTGTGCGAGCTTTCACAAGTTGTATTCTTATGAGGTGCTATTTTGTTTAAGGCTTGCTGCTGGGAATCTTTATCAGTGTGCTAAGAGACCCTGTCAACAATAAAACTGTTATTGGCAGCATGATTCTTGTGAATCTTGTGTCACATTGGGTTATTGTAAATTGTAATGCTCCCTCCGTTCCCTTAGTATTCTTAACTTGTGGTTTGAATTCCTGTCCCATGTCAAAACCAAGCGTTGAGATTCCTAAAGAACAGAGGAGGGGGTACAGTTGATTGAAATTCAGTTGTCCGTTGCTCGAGTAGGTTTGATCTAAATTCATTTGTTCCTTAACCGTCTTGGTTTCATTTGAATTTAATTATCCGTTACTTGGTTCTTACTCGGTATTCAGGTTTTATTTGATTCAGTTTTCCCGTACATGTCCCTTACTCAAAAGTCTGTTTGATTTGATTCAATTGTCCCTTATTGTCCCTTATTTGGAAGTCGGTTTTAAATTGAATTTGATCGTCCCTTACCTGGAAGTTGCTTTGATTTGAATTCAATGGTCCCTTCTCGTCCCTTTGTCGGAAGTTGGTTTGACATAAATGTAAATTTTCCTTATTCGGAAGTTGGTGTGATCTAAAGTCATTTGTCCCTTACTTGGAAGTTGGATTGATATAATTTCAGTTGTCCCTTATCCAGAAGTTGGTTTGTGCTACATTCAGTTGATAATAATTCGGGAGTCCCTTACTCGGAGGTTGGGTTGATTTTACATTTTGTTGTCCCTTGCTCGTCCCTAGTTCCTGCTGTTTTGCAAAGTTAATCATTACGTCAAAAGCGTTTGTTAGAACAGCTAGTACCTTTCTGTGTATATCTGGTTGGGTTGATATATTAATATGTTACGTGTTATGGTTTGAAGTTGTGGAAATATAGTTGGCTGTGGCTTTTAAGCAAAGACTATGAACTGTACTACAATTATAAAGGCCATCAATTTTGGAACAGAGTTTTCCTTGTGTATTTGGGGCATTGTATGGGTATTCTGAGGTGTACCTCTTGAAATTTCAGTTTTCCACTGTTGACCAGTTGCCTGTGGTGTAAGATGTTTCAATAATGTGTGGGCTTTCAGAAGTCGTATTGTTTTGAGGTGGTATTTTGTTTAAGGATTAGCCGATGGTAATCTTATCAGTGTGCTATGAGACCCTCTTGGTTATAAAATTGTTCTCTCTCAAAAGTGTGCTATGAGACCCTCTCAAATTTTCAGTGGGCTTTAGCCGATGCCGAATTGCCGACTCTTGTTATTGGTCTATGTTGGTAATAGACGTTCTGTAACATTCTGTAATGTTGAGAGCTAAAACTTGTTTATATGCAAGTCGGTCATTATGTTTTTGGTGGTGTGATGAGGTTTCTGATGTAGGTTTCGAGAAATGTGTTCTATCATAGATATTGTCCATAAGTTGGGTGGTAAGTTTCTTATTTTCATCTTTGAAACTTATTACTGTATGTCCCATGTTTCTGAGAAGCTGTCTGAAAAATAAAATGGCCCAGACAGGAGTTGTTCGGCTGTCCTATATTTGAAGTTGGTCTAATCCGGAAATCAGTTGCCCCTTATTCGGAAGTTGGTCTAATTTGAACTCAGTTGCCTCTTATTCGGAAGTTGGGTTGATCTGAATTATGTTGCTCGGAAGTTGGCTTAGCAAAATTCTAAATTCAGTTGTTTCTTGCCCGGAAGTTAATCTCATCTGGATCTACTTGTCCATTACTCAGGACTTCATATGATCTGATTCCTAAACTCTGCTGTCCTGGACTCGGAAATTGGTTTGATCTAAGTTCAGTTGTCCCTTACTCGGGAGTTGATGTGATCTGCATTCCATTAGCCTTTACTCAGAAGTTGGTATGATCTGAATCTTACATTCAGTCGTCCCTTAGTCGGAAATTGGAATGATCAAATTCAGTTGTCCCTTTCTTGGAACTTGGAAGTTGATTTGATCTAAATTTAGTTGCCTTGCTCGGTAGTTGGTTTGGTCTAATTTGAGGTGTCCCTCGCTCGGAAGTAAGTTGGATCTGAAATTAGTTGTCGCTCGCAATGTGGTATGTTGGATGTAAAATTTTATTTGGTATTGTTTTTTTGCCTTTCAGTGCGCTTATAATATCACTTGGAGCAAGGTGTTTCTAATGAAGTAAGCCAGTAAGGGTTAAAAATTTGGTACCTTTTATTCATTCATGGGCGTGTTATGCTTATGCTGGTTTGTCACTCTATTTTCAGCATAACGTGGTGGTGACAAATGTTTTGCAACATTATGATTGCTGGATAATTTGTATAGTCATAAAGGTTGACTGATGGAAACAAATTTGTTCCCCAGAGCTTGCTTGGATCAATGTATGAGGTTGTCGCTTCAGAAAAGTTGGTTATCTGTTCCTGCCTTTGGTGTAATCAGTGTGCGGTTTTCAGAAGTCAGATCCTTATGTGTGTAACAGGGTTAGTTGATGTGAACCTTTGAGGCTTTTTTCATAGCGTTTTTTGAGATCTTCTTGACTCTGGAAGTGTTCCCTCTTGTTCGTTTTCCCTACTTTTTAGCGTGTTCCCTCTTGTTGCTTTCCCTACTTTTTAGCGTTTCTTGTCTCATGAAATAAATGGTTGCACTTGTTTGTATGTGACTCACCTTACCCTGTGTAACATTTGGATGTTGAGTGCCAACATTTCTTGTTGGTATTATGATTATGATGTTATGGAGTTCTCAGAGCGTTGGTGAGCTCCTGATGTTGTAACCCGTGAAATACGTAAGCTAACTTATCCGAGTTTCAGTAGTGTTAATGTATATTATTGATTTAACTTATAACTGTTCCCTTAATTTCTGACGCCTTTTGTAGTCTATTGCTTACAGACCCAAGCTTTTTAGGTGGAATTGAAGTGTGTTATGATGAAAGGGTAGCCTAGTATTTAAAGCATTCATTTTAGCAGCCTAATGGTTTTCAAGTTTTTGGCCGCTCTATGTTTAGAGCTTGTGTTGGTTGTTACCTTGGATGACTGAGAAGTGGACAAGGGGTTGCCATTGATATTGCGCGGTTGTGTCTCATTGAATTAAGCTAGTGACTGATTGTTTCCGTGTGATTGAAATTAGTGTGGTACATGAACTGTTTTGAGCCCTCAGTTTGTATTCACTGCAGCTTAAAAATATCAAGTGCGTGTTAGATTCGGGAATTTCATAGCTTTATTATGGTTGTTGAAACATATCTATGCAGGTGAAGGTACGGTATCTTTATTATTGCGTTCCTGGTAGTGGTTTGTGATTTTATGTGTACAGGGTGCCTCTCATGCTGTTACTGCGGTTGAGGTATTTTTAAAAGCTGTGAAATTTGGTTTTGATGCACAGCAAGGCAATGAGATATGAAATGGTACGTGAATTTTTTCTTCGTATTTAGCCTATTTAGGAGAGATAGGTAGCAGTGTAGCACTTCTTAAGACCATATTCTTTGTTCTTGTTTGAGAATTTGTTTTCTGTGCCTGTCTGAGAAGTTGGTTTTCTCGTCTCTGATAACTTCTGAAGTCTTATGTACCTGTGGAACTTGGTGAACTTTTTCCTGATTGGCAAGATGTTTGTGCCATCAATGTGAGTATCCAGACTCGATTTCCAAGTTTAGATATTACATCTGAACGGAATCATTGTTGTTAGTCGTTGCAAGCTACACCTTGATAGCCTATGAAAAATTTGAAACTGACGCCTGACTTTCGAAAGCTCATGTATCTGTCGGACTTTGCGATTGTTGTTGCTTATTGGAAAACAATTCCTGCAATGGTAGTGTGTCTAGTGCCGTCACAATGTAGGCCTTTTATGAGTAATTCTAAGGTTCTTGACAAGTACCGCAAAGTACCATAATAGTCTTAATCTCAACCATATATTATGTTAGAAATCAATCTACACCATCCATTATTTTCAATTAGATATATTTTTAAAATTATATTGTAAATAACCAAAAAAATAGAAAAAAATGGTTAATTGCATTTATTTTATTTTTTATGCTTACGTATACATGGTACAAACTATATATAATATAATTCGATAATTTTTTTACTTTTACAACAATAATTTAAGTTGTTTATATATGATTTATTATGGTGCTTGTCGAGCATCCTAGAACTCCTCACCTTCTATGGTTGTGTGATGATCTGCTTTAGAAAGTTTGCAAGACTAAATCTTTTTTTTCTCTTTTCTTTTTTACTCTGATGCTCATGCTCTGATTTCAAGTTTTGTTTGTTTCCAAAAAAAAAAAAAAATAAGTTTGCAAGTTTTATAGATGTTTTTGTTGTCTCTTGGTAACGCTTCGGGCGATGTGGGACAAACAAATTGAACAAATATAGGGCTCTTCGGTTATCCATGTGACCATGAGTAAAAGATACGGAGTATGATTGAACGGTCCTATTCGTAGGAATATTGACTTGATCAAGTACTCGGTGCATGTTTTTAGTATTCTCTCCTTCATTATTGTGTTACAATTTGGTAAATTCATAGTACATGATTGTTCCGTTTTCGAGGGAATGTAGTACGGAGTATACTAGTATACCATTTCCAAGCCATTAATAATGGCGGAAAACTAAAGGTTTGAGACTGATTTAGAGCTCATCTTAATTCACTCCATCCCTCTGTTTCTTTAGATTGATACGTGAGAGTATTTCAAAATCGAATGTAAATAACCTAGCTAAAGATAAGAAATTGAGTCATATATACGTTCGTTCTTGTATCTTATCTTTAAATTTACGGGCTCCTCTCAGCACCTATTATTAATCAGCCTTAGACTAACCATGCTTTGATTTCAGTTATATTTAAACGAGTCAGGATCGAAACTCGAACCTCCTACTAAACGACGTAAAAAGACCAAAGAAAAAAGAGAACAACTTAAGTTTCTTAAAGGGGTCCTGGGGTGTGCTCCTGGCATACGAACTTTCTTTTCCTCCCACAAAGACGAGGAAGAGGTGTTTCAGAGAGTATACGAACTTGCGATGAAACAAAGACGACCTTGTAGACTTTCGGTGCACTGCAGAGAAAGCAAACATGGTAGGGGAAAAGAATATAACCTTATTCGTAGAACCAGGTGAGGATAACACATCACTCATTGTGGAGTCTTCAATAAACGGGGCATCAAGATTGAGGGACGCGCTATTTGGCGAATCTGGTGCAACTGAAACACAAGGGACCTCTTCCAAGTTTGGAAGTGTAATGAGAGCCACTGCATCCCTCGAGACGTAGTCGTGGGGGGCTTCCTTCAAGATTTGTTTTTGAGGGGCAATAGCGCGAACGCGCATTACCGAGATCGAACGAGGATTAAAGAATTCTAATTCCTGACCTTGTTCCAATTTTGACCAACCAAGCCTAGATACTCGCATCATAGAAGAAGGATGTTGGTGAATGTGTAATAATTTGGAGCCTCCAAACCAATAGGCCCATCAACATCATTGCTCATAATGGACTTGTCAGTAGTACTACGACAGTCAAGGTCCATTTTAATGGGGACATCGCTCTCATGGCGATCATTCAGTGGAGAAGAACCAACACCTGAAAATGGTGGTGAGCCCACAGGTAACTTCTCTACATCTTCAAACATATCACCGCATAATAATGTAGGAGAAGGGGACTTGGCGGAGTCACAAGCAATTATACCAACACTTCAACCATCAAATGAAACATTCTCTGAGCTAGGTGCAACATAAACATCACCTTGAGCAGCAAATTCAGCATTAGGACTAAGTGTTAGAGCACTTAAACACGGCTCATCAACCGATTGGGGAGCTGTAGAAGGCGATGAAGAAGAAGAAGAACATCTAAGCAAACTACCCACCCGAGCAGACTCTTCTTTCACTTCTTTGTTATTTGGTTCAATAACGGACGCTTGCAATAAATCTTTCTACGCCTCCCCTAAATACCCCAAACGAAGGAGAGCTGAAGCTCGACGAAAAAGGGCTTTAACATTACAGGGGGCGAAACCTAAAACTAACGAGCACATATTTTTTGCTTGAGCAAAGTTACAGACTTTGAGCGCACAAAAGGCTAAATTCAAATTTAGGGAGACTGCCAAATCCATCACAACCAATTGAGCTTCCTCATCCAAAGCAACCACAACACAAAGGGCTTTAATAGCCTTAAGATAAAGCGTAGAAGCCTCCATAAACTTGTTCTTTTTGAACTGATAGTTGCCTTCCGATTTTAAGGCAAGAATATACCCCGGAATCTCCTCGGGGCCTTTCAAATTCTGAGACATTTCAACTAAATCCTTATCATGCACACTGACACCCCTAAGATGGAAATAACTAGGACCTGTTTGGTAGGAAGGAAATGGAAGGAAAGGAAAGGAAGAGCTTGTTGGACAACCTCACATCCATAGCCACAATCCAACAAAACTAAACAACAAATATCACCCCGATAAAGAACCCCAAAAGCAACCAAAGAACGATTAAGAACAACAGAGGTAAATCGCAAACGTGGAGAAAAAGTTAATTATTTTCACACTGAAGAAGAAGACAGGCCCCAACGCACAGCAAAGAAGATCTGCTCCTGATGACCAGCGAAACTAGGAGCTAACAACCACGTTTTCAGAAACCCTTTGCTGATTTGAGTCTTTTACTGGAGAATAGACAACTCGCCGATGAACATAATCCGGAGGCTGATGTACTTGCCTTTGGTGGTGGTAGATGTCTCGCCGGCAGCTAATCGGGACCTAGTGATAGTGTTAGCCGCCGGTGAGTGAAAAGATTGAGGCTGGTGGTTTTTTCCTAATAATTGCAGAGTGAGAAAATTTTTAGAGAGAGTTTTTTTCATCATCGACTTCACCGAGCCCTTTTTGGTGAACAATCTGTCTTATCAAAACCGTGGGCAAGTGTATACAAATAAAGGTCGAGGCAAAAAAAAAAAAAAAATTTAGTATGAAACTTATACCAAAAGAGAGATTTATTACTCATGAATGACAAGGGAAACCAGGCCAGCAACAATCAAGGCATACAAAATTGACGAAATCCGAATGAAAACATGGTGAATTAACACATAAAAAACAAGCACAAACTCGAATTTTTCCAACAGTGCATAAAATCTAAGTAAATGCTGAACTAGATAGAATTGACGCAGCAAGCGTTTGATGACAAGCAAAGCTGCACGGGTCTGCTGATAAGGCGTCCTCAGCAAGCTAGACAACAAAGCTAGCAGCTTTAACCTATACATAGAATAAAGAGTAAAGTTTGAGTGAGATAACTTACAGAGCAATATTAATGTGTACTGCAGGAAATAAAATTGCATTCCATTACCTTGAATTGGTATAAAAATTCAAAGAACGTCTGAACACGGCCGGGTGCTAATCTCTTCACTAGCCTTTCTCTGTAATTTCTTCAAGCAAGGAAAAAGCTTCTCTGGAGATTCAGCTGAACCAGGAATAGCTGAGAGTGCCTTCACAAGTGATATAATAACCCAAATAAGTCAAACTGAAGCTTGTCAGATTATTTCTAAACAGAAATAATATTACCATAATGTACCATTTCAAAACTAATTGACGACAACAAGCAAAGTTAGTTCTCGAATTATAGCAAATTCACGATAAATAATTGTGTCGAGAAATCGAATGTTACAATTTCATTTACATCTATCACTAATTATTTGTCTAATTGGCTATTAGTTACAAACTTAAGACATGATGAGATGTGACTTGGTAGAGTACTATACAAGAATCAACGTTACCATGGTTTTGTCAAATTAACGTTTTGATGAAACTCGATTCATATCAGATTAATTACCTCCAAAGTATCCGAGGACAGAACAACAGTTTCTGCTGTTACCAACTCCCTAAGCATGTCAAGAATACAGTGCGGATCTGCCAGTTCTTTATCATAGAAACCACAACAGCCTGATAATTTAGCAGGAACATCGATGTCGATTTCTTTCAACAAAGGGCAATTCCCATCGATTGATAACTGAAGAGGCTTATATCCGCGAAATTTGAAAGAACTAAGCAGGGGTGAGGCTACAACAACTTTCTCAAAGTAACAGTCTACTATCTCCAATCTCTTAAGCTTGGGAGCTGATACTGTCAGAACCAGAAACTCTAAAGTACAATTTGTGAAGCTTAAGATTTCCAAAGCAGGACATTTAGAGAAGAAGTCCGTGCAAATGACACATAGGTTGTCGCCATTCTTGTCTAATGTCGTCTCCATACCATGAAGCTTGAGCTCTTTTAATGCCGCGAATCCCATTGTTTCACTCAAGATTAATCGAGGTAAACCAAGTTCGAGTTTCTCAAGTGTTTTACTACCGTATATGCATTCAGGCAACCTTAATAATCCAACTCCCCATTCTTCAATGTAAAGGGAACATATCTCAATTTGTTGAGGATTATGAGTACCAACATAGGATAAAACAGACTCCAGAAAGTCTTGGTACAGCTCGAAATGACACCATAACACAAACGTCTCGATTTTAATATCGCTTCGTTTGTTTAGAAACTCTTTAACAAATTGCTGGAACAAAGAGATTTTTTCAAATGAATAGCTCTCCTTCCCGTTCCCGGGGTAATAACATGGGCTCGAGGGTGTATAGCTAGGGCTCGTAGGGCAATCAACTAGGCTCGTGGGTACTGAATAGCTAGGGCTCGTAGGGCAATCAGCTGTGCTCGTGGGTACTGAATAGCTAGGGCTCGTGGACGAATAGTATGGACTGGGTAGTAAATGTCCAGGACTCACGGGTGGACTCGAGGGCAACCAAACTGGGTCCGTGGGGTAAGAGCCAGGGCTTGTTGGGGAATAACTAGGGCTTTTAGGCGAATAGCTAGGGCTGGAGGGCGAATAAAGTGGGCTCGAGGGGGAGTAGGCAGGATAGCCAGGGCTGGAGGGCGAGTAGGTAGTAGGGCTCATGGGCGTATAGGCAGGACCCACGGGGGAATAGGCAGGGGTCGGGGCTGGATAGAAGCGACGGGCTGGGGGAGGATAGCTTGGTAGGTAAGGCTTATTGTTGCAGGGCAGTCCGTGGAAGGCAAAGAAGCTAAAACGGAGAGGAGGGATGTCAGCCCAAAGATGCCTCCATTTTTTACCAAGTACTGAAGTTTCAACGACTTGCTTACTATCTAATGATGACAAAATGTTATGGAGCAAACAATCTGGTAAGTCGCTAATCAAGTCATTTCCTATGTTGGTCGTTTTTGCCCTTTTTGATTTCATTTTGACGCATTGATAGCAGAGGGTGAAATGTATGAGACAAGTTTGAGGGTATATGTATGTATTTATAAACGTCTTTGTCTTCTCTTTTTCACGCTTGAGCCGATGTGGGACAAAGTCCCCTACTCTGATTTTTAGTATTCTCTGCTTCGATGTGGTATACTGGTATTATTTGGTCGATATTTCCGAAATAACTCCTAGATGTTATGTTTCAGAAAACTGAGTAATAATTGCTTGCCTGGGTACGATGTTTTGATTTCGCCATCCATGCATGCTTTGAAGGCGATCGACATTGATGTTCAAGCCGACTAATTGTCTGACGAACATGACAATCGTAAAGAAAGGGATCATGAGGTGGCTGATTGACATGCTAAGAGTGTTTGACAATGCAAAATTGGTCATCATCTCATCGAAGATTCTTAAGGTACAACCACTGCTAGTACTAAGTATCGATCAATGCCAGTTAGTTTCGACGTTTTGGTTAAGAATCGAGATGGTTTTTCCACAACTGTTTTGTGCATTAGACGAACAAAGTCGTGGCAGATCGAGGCAGAATGTTTCTATAGCTTTACTTTATGAACTACTCCTTTAATATCTCCAGCTATTTTCATGGATCATGTGTCATGTATGTCATTGTTAATTTGTTTTAACCAGTTATTCATTCACCTCTTACAATGTCTGCGGAAATTGTTGTTGAAGGCACCAAACTTTTTACTTATGGTTTACAATTGTTAATGTGGTTGATCAAATATTCTAGCTCTGCCTGTAACCTGTACATGGCTGTTGTTCAGCAAATTACTCCTTATATTTTACCGTACACTTCAGAATGAAGTTTCAAGGATCATGTCCATTTTAGAGCACCATACCGCAACATAAAATCATAACCATTCAAATATTGGAAAAACTTCTTTCAGGAGATTGAAAGATTAACATTATTGCATGCAGGAAACTTGTAATATACTGTATAGAATGTCTCAAACACCAAAAAAAAAAGAGAGCAGAAAATCAAGTTCTTCCACCAGTATGTAAAATTCTAAGTAAATGGGATATTGAACTAGAAGCAGATAAGCAGCATGTGTATGATGTATCCTCATGTATGATTAGCTCAGCTGCACGGGTCGCCGATCAGGCATGTCAACCTATTCATAAAATGAAGAGTACGTTTCAGCGCGATTACAGAAGTACAGAACAATTATAATGTTTATTACTGCAGGAAATAGAGTTTAATTTGATAGCATTACCTTGTAAGAATAATTCAAAGGTCGTCTTCTCGACATCTAGTGCTGAAGTCCGGACTAGTTTTTCTCTGTAATTTCTTCAAGCAAGGAAATAACTGCTCTGGAGATTCAGCTAAACCGGGTTTTGCTGATAGCGCCTTCACCAGTCATCGATAACCCAATCAAATATATCAAATCGAATCTTGTCAGTTTTTAAAAACAGCATAAACATTACCAATTACGTACAGAAGAATTATTTATCTTATTATAGCAAAATAAACGGTTTAGAGATATTATTCTGTGAATACCAAAAACAAGGCCATTGTCCTAGTATCGATATAACATAGAGAGACGGTTTACAAATGAAACATAACAAAGATTGTGTCGAAATATATATAATCCAAATCTAAAGCATTGATGACACTCGAATTATGTCAGCTTACCTCTAAAGTATCTGAGGAGACAACTACAGTTTCTGCTGTTACCAACTCCCTAAGCATGTCAACAATGCAGTCCGGATCCGCTGGTAATTTACTATACATACCGCAACAGCCTGTTATTTGATAAGGAACATCGATGTCGATTTCTTTCAACGACGGGCAATTCCCATCAATTGATAACTTAAGAGGCTTATATCCGCGAAATTTGAAATAACCAAGCAGAGTTGAGCCTACAACAACACTGTCAAAGTAACAGTCTATTATCTCCAATCTTTTAAGACTCGGAGCTGTTATTGTTAAAACCAGATACTCTAGCGTACAATTTACGAAACTCAGAATTTCCAAATAAGGGCATCTTGAGAAGAACTCCGTGGAAATAACATCTTACTAGTCCAGAAGAAGTACGTGAAATTGTACCATTCATACCATGAAGCTTGAGCTCTTTCAATCCCGCGAAACCTTTAGCTTCACTCAAGATTAATCGAGGTATACCAAGTTCGAGTTTCTCAAGTGTTTTACAACCATATATGCACTCGGGCAACCTTAAACCAGCACCACCCATTCCTTCAACGTCGAGAGAATAAACTTCGATTTGTTGAGGATTATGACTACCAACATAGGATAAAACAGATTCGAGAAAATCTTGGCCTAGCTCGAAATGACACCATAGCACAAATTTCTCTATTTTAGAAGCCGCACTACGTTTGTTTAGAAACTGTTGAACGTAGTTCTGGAAGGCCGAGATTTTTTCAAGTGACCGGCCCAAGTCATATAACGTCCTCACCGGGGGCTTGGGCTTGGGTAAATTGATAGGGCTCGTGGGTGAATAGCAAGGGCTCGAGGGTAAATTACCCGTGCTCGTGCGTGAATAGCCAGAGATTGTGGGCAAATAACTAGGGCCGCCCGTGGGTGAATTAGCTGGACTCGAGGGTGAATAGCCAGGGCTCGTGGGTGAATAGCTAGGGCACGTAGGTGAATAGGCCGAGCTCGTAGGTGATGAATAGCTAGGGCTCGTGGGTGAATAGCTAGGGCACGTAGGTGAATAGGCCGAGCTCGTAGGTGAATAGCTAGGGCTCAGGGGTGAATAACTAGGGCACGTAGGTGAATAGCTAGGGCACGTAGGTGAATAGCTAGGGCTCAGGGGTGAATAACTAGGGCTAATAGGCGAATAGGCCGGGTAAATTGGCGGTGGCGGATAATAGGGGGGACGACTGATTGGGGGCGGAGAGCTTCTTATACAAGGCTTTTTGTCGGGAAAACCATGAAAAGCAGAGAAGCTGAAATGGAGATTAGGGATGTCAGTCCAAAGATACCTCCATCTGGGACTAACTAATGAAGTTTCAACGAGAAGCTTGCTCTCGAATGAAGATAGAATTTTATGGAGGAGACAATCTGGTAAGTTGCTAATCAAATCGGATCCAACATTATTATTCTTTTTTGTCATTTTTTTTTTTGGGAATGATTGAGAGGAGATGTGGCTTGTGATGTAGAGAAATTGAGTAGGTATAGGTTTGTATTTATAGACGTCTTTGTCCTCTTGTTGTCATGCTTGGAGCGATGTGGGACGAATGAACAAAAAGGCTTCTAGGTTTTTCCCAAGTAAAAACTAGATATTCTCAATCTCATCAGTGCATTTTTTTTTCTTTTTTTTTCACCGTTCTAGCTTCTTTGATTTGCTTCATTGTAGTAGTAATTAGTCAAATTTCCCTAAATACATGGTTGTTTTTTCTTGTGATTAGTTTAGGGCCAAAAGTAGCCTCGTCGAAAATCGAAAAAGAAGGATCCATGTGTGATAACATGAAAAAAAAAAAAAAAGTTGTTTGAGAGACAACTAACCACCTACATGCATGTGAGCTGTGGGAGATATTCCACATTTAAAGAGTTGGAAAACCGAAAACTAGTTTATAATTTGGTGTTTTACTTCTTTTATTGGTAATTGGTTTGGGATGGAACCGCCCCAGTTTTGTGGGCTTGGCGTATGATGGCTCTGATCTTGTAGAGTTCACCTAAGATCTCGAGAATGTATCCGGTAACCTGGATGTATGGGTAGAAAAAAATTCTGAAATTCAATCTAGGCTTGAATGATTGAGTATTTTTTTTTTTGTGTGTGTGGAAATTTCAACGGTTAAATAGATAAGAAATAACGTTTTACAAACAAGCTAATTATCAAATACCAAGTATCAAATACAACAAAAGTCCCTACTTATAATGCCTAGTGAAGCATTAATTGAACAATCCGAGCTCACTGATGTCGTCTCCATGAATCAATTAAGCAAAACCCGCCTTTTCTATTGTGATTCGTGTCTTCAGATCAGATCAATTTAAAAAATTTAGGGCGATGTGTGACAACTTATCATATCGTAGCACTGCATTCCTTGACTACTCTATTGCTCTACTCCTCCATATATCCTCAAAGTTCGACAAATTGTACTATTTTTTTGGTAATTTTGACGGTAGTATAAATATGAAATTAACGTTTACATAGACATAAACAAAGTTCAAAAAAAAAAAATTTATATCAAATACACTCCCTACTTATAAGGCATGAAAATAAAATTTTCATCAAAGAAATGCCGAAGGTCTTCATCGGGAATCGAGTGAAAATGGCTTTGATCAAGGGACAACATACACCTTGCTTTCTTTCCAAAGTGATTTCAATCACGAGAGATGCATCGACAAACAAAAAATATAAGACGCATGCATCGACAAACAAAAATATAAGAATCAAACGGTGATACCAAGTTAGGAGGGGGAAGGGAGAGAGAGGAGGGTATGGGGAACTGTTAAAGAACAGTCAAAGAGAAAATTTACAGGCTTTGTTTTGTGGCGAAAGAAATCACACTAGTGGCGGAGGTAGTAATTAAATTAAACGGAAAATGCACGGGGTACCCCTGTGCTTTGGGGGTTTGCACACGATACCCCTGTACTTCAACTTAGTGCACACGGTACCCCCGTACTTTTAGGAACTGCACAGTATGCCCTTTTTTTAGCTCCGATCCTGTTTAGTTATGCTTAATAATGTTGACATGACTACAATTAATTTAAGTTAATTACCAAATAATGTAAAATAAAATGATGATAATAATTAGAAAAAATTAAGCCACACCCCTTCATTTTTCGCTCTCCTCTCCCCTTTCCCTTTCCCCTTCCTTGCCCACCACCACCAGTCCACCACCACGTACTAACTTACAAATGTGTATTAAACGGGATAAGTTATGTTTAATGTGTAGTTAGTATGTTAATGATGTAAGATAATTGCTTAAATAAAGCACTAAAAATATTCTCTAATGATGTTATGAGGGAAGAGGCAAAAAAGGGTATGGTGTGCATTTTTCAAAAGTACGGGGGTACCGTGTGCACTAAGTTGAAGTATAGGGCTACCGTGTGCAAACTCCCAAAGTACAGGGATACCATGTGCATTTTCCGTAAATTAAATGGACCACGAACTATAATAAAGAAATGAACGGTTGTTGCACGTTCGCCAAATAATCCTGAAAATAATTTTCATGTGTTTAAAAACTGTGTTAGAGCTATTGGAAGACGATCATAACCATAATGTGAAAATATACTTTTTTGAATACCAACAACGTTCCGGATTGTACATTCACCAACCTCGATCTCTTCCGAAAATTCAAACTGGTCTACTCTTTTTGCCTTTCTTTGTTGGAACCTTTGGAAGAGACCAAACTCTTGGATCTTTGAGTTAATGGATATCCCGACTAGTGCTACTATATATCAATATCTCCCAAAAGCAAATTGTTGCTTTCTCGACCTCTATTTTTCAACGGAACCTCCGTCTGTCCACCAACCCACCTAGTCTTGTACCCCTCTTAAACCTCCGTTCACCACTAATGTCATGTTTATTGATGTTTCTTTAGTTTGAACACACTGATGTCATTGATGGCTTGGCTCGTCTTATGTAGTTATGTTAGATGTGGAGGGTGAGTGGTTAGCTTGGAAATGTTGTTGCTTACCTTGTCCAAATGCTTCTACAACGGAAGCAACAGTCATTCACATGGCTTTCATCTGGAAGAAGATGATGGGTACTAACTGCTTGACGATCCTCTTGGATTGCCAACGTACGGTCTTTGCTGTGAATGACACTAAAACAATAGAAAAAACTTCTTAACTTCTATGGTCTTGGAGAGAGTTGTTGAATACTTTTTTTTTTTTTTTTTTAAGGAAACGGGAAATGCATTAGAAACGTAAAAAAGTCATACAATTCTCATGCCATAGGCGGAGAGAGTTGTTGAATACTTGAATGAGCTAGATGGAGTCAGAAAAGATGATGGTATGGCAGCAGATCACTTCGCGTTAATCTAACAGAAGTTTGAGACGAGGTCGTGTTTCCAAAAAATTTCCCTTTAAAAGTAGTTTTGACAATTATTATTATATATGCAAAATCATAAATTTTAAAGGTAAAATTTCGGGGGAAAATAATACTCGCTAACCATTTTTAACTACTTGCAAAGTTGCAAGCAAACGAAACTCATTTAGGTCACGTGCGATCGAATTGTATTTTTCTTAATTGATTTGAATAAAATTGACCTGATTTGATTTTATCTGAACGGAATATATTGATAAATTAATTGCATTTAAACGAATTGATAACTAAAAGTAGATTACATTCATTGATTATTATTTGGATAATTTTAATTTCATTTGATTTAAATAATGCTGATCTAATTTGATTTGATTTTAATAAATCTTGTCCGACTTGAAAGTACGGTTTAATAAGTTGAATCGCACACTTATCACACAGCGACCAGCGTGGCATTGTCGCCCAAAGTAACCTATACTCTGCCATTCCAATTCCCCCACAAACCACCACAAAAGCCACCAAAATCAACTTCAACCCCCTTGATTCGGCAAGAAGCTTCTTTAAGAATCAATCAATCGACAGATTTTGGATATGGGATTCCATAGATTTCTTCAGCACACTTTCTGGGCAATGCTTGTTCTTCATTTCTACAATTATTACATCGCCTCTTCAAACCCAGATCAGGTATGTGATCCCCAGATTTAATCTTTTCTGATTTTCTTAGCTTTAATTGGATCTTTTTTCAATTAAATTGCTTGATTTGTATGCTATTGCCCCTTTTTATTGCAAGTTTCTGACAAATTATAGGTAATATTTTGAAATTACCCCCTTTTGTTCAATCCTTTTTTTCTGGGGTATTTCCCAATCTGGAATTAGGGTTTTAGTAGAATTAGCTAAAGTTTAAGTTGCCAAGTTGGTATTGAGAAGTGTGTATAAAATTTGGGGTTTAATTGGTGATGGTGTTGGACTGCTGGTGTAATGTCTTGAACAGACTAGTTGAGATCATTTTAAGGGTTGAGTGCGTCCGACCGGGCCGAGTTTTTAAAGGTCTTAGAAGCTCGCTGGGCTTCTCTGTCGAAGAATTTCACCTGACAGGGCTTCTGTATCATCTTGTGTGTCTGGAATGTGACTTTGTAAGTGGAGTTGTAACTTGTAAGTGAGAGCCATTTTCTTTACGTGGTGTGGTAAGCGAATTAGTAATCGAGTAATGGGATTAGTAAGTTTATTGGTCTCAAAAGTTTGTCCCTTTCTTGTGCTTTAAGTTTGGTTTAGATATGTAGTATTATACGAGTGTTATGGAAGATGTTTTTGCTTCTTGGGATGTATGCTTGTTAGTGATAGAGTAAGTGGAAGTTCTTAACACTCTTGTCGGGATTTGATGCCAAACCATGTAAACCTTAGAGTGATGCTGTTAATTCCGCTTGCTAGCAGTTAGAATTGATTATTGATCTGCCTAGTACTCGGTGCTAGCAGTTAATTCCGCTTGCGAGCAGTTAGAACTGATGTTGTTTCTTTAGGTCTTTTTCTGATGTATACTACGTAGTATTATTTTTGCACTGTGTAATTGTGGAATGAAGTATTAATTTTGAGTATGAAAGCCTTTCTGCACCTGGCCTCCTGCTTTTTCACACTCCACATTACAATATGAAAGACTTGAGGCATGTCAATGGCTTTCAGTTTAAACGTTCCCTTTTGTTGCTCTAGAGATTCAGGACTCGAAGGTTATACACTTGATATGTAGTACCCTAGTCAATTTGTTTTGTATTTCTGTTGTGAACTTTTGTGTCACTCTTGCTTTCGCTTGAACTTTCGTCAAACTATCTTCTTCTCCAGGATTCTAACTATGAACTAATTTTAACTCTAAATAGTGCAGCAGTTGGTGCCTTGTTATGAGAGATTTGTTATTGAGCCTTTCCTCAACGAGCATGACAGTCTCACTCACTCAAACTTGCAAGAGTACATTCAGTATGCCTCGAGTTCTCAGACAGCAGTTCCTAGGTTATTGGACCTGGGCCGACATCTGATTGGGGAGGGTTCTCATCGCCGTCTATCGTCATCTGTCAGATTCAGCATACAGCCAGATTTGGCTGCTGATTTCTCCTCAGAGACGTGTGAGCTGATATTCATTGAAAGACTTCCCTCTGGGATTTTTGCAGATCCTTTTGAGCTTGATCATCTTCTTCAACGTGGAGGTGCTAGCTCGTTTTCTGTGTAAACATAGACAATTATGTTTAACATTTTAAAATTTGCACATCCTTTCTCAATGTTGACTCGAGAAATCTTGGTTGCAGCATTCAAGGATGCTTCTGTTTTTGGTGATACAAATTTGGAACTGCCTTCATTTCTCTCCAATAGGTCAATTGTTGAAGTTCAATTGGTTGCAGATCTCACTAAATCTTCAGACCAGGATACTGTCAAAGAGTTCAAAATAGAGATCCCACTGCATGCACGATATCCTGTAAGCACGACCTGCATCTCTCCAGTTCTTAGTTACCTGTATTATCTCTCTCTAAAGAAGTGAAACGCTCCTTAGTTGAGTATTATGGCTTCTGCTTGCTTGCGTATCACAATAGTCTGGAATTTTGATAGGTATATATGAACTATGAAGGCAACTTTCAGTTTATTGCTTAAGTTGTGTGGATTCAATCATATCGTTTTCTACCTTTCGCAGGATCACCACTTCTGTTAGCTATGTCTACTAGACTATTAGGGAGTAGTTTAGACCACGTAGATAAAGAAAATGCTAGGTATATTCACCGTGTTAAACTTTTAATGTATGTGTCCATATGGACAATAAATTTTAGCCGACTCAGAATCATTTTGGGACTACTTGTTGTATTGTTTTTGAAGGCCTAAGAATGTCAAATTATTTTAATTAGAGACATATATATTCTGCTAAATTTCAAATGATTTGGTCTGTTATGTGCTTGTTAGACTGGTTCTGAATGAAGTGCTAATGAGCTGTTGATGAGTGTTAAGGCTCTGGAGGTAGAATTTCTTTCTATGATTAGGTTAAACTTACAACAAGATAAGATATAATCTGCTCTTCAAGGGGAAGAAGTTCTTTTGTCGTATCATAGTATTATTTGTAAACCTGATAGTTGTGGCAAATTTTCTATCTGCAGTTACATTATGTCGGTGTCATTGCATGAATGATTTACACATTGTAAGGCGAGGACTAGTAGCACTACAATGTGCTCTTGCACTGCCACCAACTCAATTCTCTTTGTAAAATAGTCAAGAGTGGGTGTTGGAGAGCTTTGTGGAGTGCCAAACTGCTGATAGTCCAGTCTATTTTAGTTCCCGACTTTATAGTGTTCATGTGACTATCTCCTTTTCCTCTCTCGATTAATGGAGTACTTATTCAGTACTGTGCCATTCCTACTTTTTTTTAATTGTTTTCTACTAGCCTTTTGAAATATTATTTGCTTCTTTTCCAGCCACTAGAAGAAAATGGGTACTCAACTGTCAGATTCGGTGTTCCAGACTTGTTCTTGCGCTGCAAGATGCATGAAGACTCACCCAACCGAAGATGTTTTCTAACTCCAATTGTTGGCAATAACCGTCTGGAAGTAAATGAAATCAAGTGGAGCATACCGGCAGGAATTGGAGCCCATGAAAGAACTGTCTCTGTTGTTACTTTCTCTGCGGCACTATTTTCAGCTATTCTGATTGTAATTGCCTCTTTTAGACATGCACAAAATGATACCATTTCCAAGCAATCCTGATAAACTATTCTTGAGCTTCAGACTGTCTCATGCCTAATTTAGTGGCAACAGCCACATTTGGGGGAAGTTTGAGGCGGCTTTCTGCACCACTATTGTTGCAGGTGTCATCTCAGACTTGTAATTCTGTGCTGCAAGGGCCTCAGTTTATGGGTAATCATTGATCGAATGATCGACCAATTGGACCTCAGGCTTCATTGCAGGAAGCGACTTGGCGTAAATGAGGGGAGATAGATGAACATGGAAAGAATGAACAATGGCGCCAGTGTGTGTGTAGACAACTAGATACTTAGCAATTGTGTGCAATTATTTGATATCAAGGTAAAGCAAATACAACAAAGATCAGCAGCAATGATGAATGATGGTTCATCACTTTGACAAAAGCGTTGCCAATTACTGATTTACTGTACAAGTGTAGATGTTGCAGTGTAGGTGTGTAGACCAAATTAAACATATAACTTGTTAGCATCCTGCAATTCAGCAACAGCCTCGCTAAATTGAGCCCATTTCTGCTCGAGTGTACCATTATAGCCAACGGACATCCGGACAAGGCCGGGGGAGATGCCAGCGCGGGTCTTCTCCTCCTCATTCATCTCGCTGCTTGTGCTGCTGCCGGAGCAAGACATAAGTGTCTCATAGTAACCCAAGCTCACAGCCATTAACCCAAACTGGGTACAGTTCTGTAGCTGGTACATGAGCCTGTTAGCCCGCTCCTCTGTTTCCATGTCAAGGCACAATATACCGCCAAACCCGTATTGCGTATTGCCTATCGACTTTAGTAGCTCGTGGTCAGGATGTTCTTCGAGACCAGGATATATGACTTTGAGTCCCAACTTCTGCATCCTCTTGGCAAATTCCAGAGCCCGGGCACAGTGTTCCTTCATCCTAAGCCCCAGCTGTGGCATTCTTTCTGATAGTTCGAAGGCTACTTTTGGGTTCATGGTTGGGCCAAGTAGCATCAAGGCCCCATTCTGCAAGTCCATCATTGAATTCACCAGGCTTGACGGCCCACACACTGCGCCTGTATAATCAATCAACGTAATTACTACTTCATAGAGATCACTAGGGGGTATTGTGCAGCAATTAGCAAATGACATCACCACAAACATGCTACTCACATTTTTTGTTTATGTCATCAAGAATATGTTACATACGTACATCAGAATATAACTCTGATTATATATCGACTTAACTCTCTTTGCACTCAACTGAGCATCAGCAATATTCATAACAAACCACGTACTTAAAACTAGAATATATTCAGTTATTCACGTGACTCATACCCCACAATAAACTAGGCTGATGGAGTCGAGTATAATATATTCACCAATCAGAACTAATGCGTAACCCTATCATATATCGACCCATATTCGCGACCATATAATGACTATTAAGGTCCAGTTTAACAGGGGTTAATAAAATGAATATTCATACTAGATCAAGTCATTCAAATCAAATTAGATCAAAATCATTCAAATTAGATAAAAAAATATTAAATCAGATCAGATCAAATTAAAACTGTACAAAAAAAAAACAATCAATGAATTTGGTCCACAAATGATGCTAAGACCCCGTTTGATAGGACTGTATTTTTCTGAACTGAACTGATCTGATCTAAATGATTCTGATATGATCGGATCTAATTTGAACGACTCTGATCTGATCTGATTGGGATTTGTGAATTCTGAACTGAATAGAATTTTAACTAAACATATCAATTTAACATATTCTTTATTATTATTATTATTATTATTATTTTGTTTTTTTTTTTTAAATAATAATAATAATAATTATTATTATTATTATTATTATTATACTCACGAAGAATCAATAACAATTACAAGAAATTTGTGGGAAGCCGATCAGATACTATCTGAGCCCCCACACGTTTTGCTATGGTAAAATCAATCCTAATAAATATCATCATGTCGAGCAAGAAGATGATACTCAACAAGAAGTTGCGCGGAGCTAAATGATATGGAGATTGATATAAAACATGAGGATGATATGTAATAAGATAATTAACTCTTTGGCAATCCACTGCATACTTCAATTCGTTTACTTTTCTAATTGTAATTGGGAAATTTTCCAATATACCCCTGAGGTTCCCGAAATTTTCAGATATACCCCTTAGGTTACCGAGCTCTCCAGCGTGCCCCTAAAGTTTGCAAAATCGTATTTTTTCCAAATTTTCGCTGACGGCCGTCTAACTCCGTTAGTAAATTAGACTTATTCTATAAATTTACCCTAATTATATCAATTTAAAAAAATAAAAAAAAAAAACTCCTCACCTTTTTTTTCTATCTTCTCTCCCCTCCCACCCTTCCCCTCCCCAGTCACCACCACCGTACACCACCTTTCCCGAGGTAGCTACCAGGAGCAACCACCATGAGGCAAACTGATACCACCACCATTAGAATCCCCTCCCACTAACGACCCCATGTCGACCACCACACCCACGACCCCCCTCTCCTCCATTGTTCAGGCCTCTTTTTCTCTATCCCTCCTTCTTACCTTTCACTCCTTCCCGGCCCACCATCCTTGGCTCGACGCCCTCCAACAGCCTCGCCGCCCCTTCCCCAACATTTGCCGCCACTAGCCACCATTGTTGTCGGAAATAGAAGATTTTTGAAGAGAGAGAAAAGGTCGTGGGCTATGGAGGAGTGGGTGGTCGGGGTATGGGGTGGTCGCGGGAGGGATCTGCCTCTAGTGGTGAGGGTGGAGGTACGAAAGGTGGTGGTCGGTGTTGGGGCGCGGTGGTGAGACGGTGGCTGCGTGGGGTTGGGTGGGGGTTGGGGAAAAGTGAGAGAATATTATTTATATTTTTTTTATTTATATCACTAGTGGTCATTTTGTTTTTAAAAAAAAGTCAAAGTTATCAAATGGTTAACGATGTTAAACTCCGTTAGCGAAAATCTGGAAAAAAACACGATTTTGCAAACCTCAGAGGCACGATGGAGAGCTCGGTAACCTGAGGGTAGACCTGAAAATTTCGGTAATCTCAGGGGTATATTGGAAAATTTCCCATAGTAATTTATGATGATTTATTTTAAATAAAATTTTCTTGTTTAGCTTTATTTTTCTAATCTATAATTATTAAAAATAAAAGGATTAGTCTTAATAATGATATTATTTTAAAAATGATTGAACTGAACCAAATTTCAATAATCTGATCTGATCTGAATAATTCTAATCTGTTCTGATATGATCTGAATTCATCAGAGAATAAGTCCTATTAGACAGGGCCTAATTCGTCGAAATTCAATCAAGTTTTCAACAAAATAAGATCAAATCAGTTCAAAGTCATTTAAATCAGATCAGATCAGTTCAAAGTCATTCAACTCAAATCAGATCAGTTCAAATTCATTCAAATCAGATCAGATCAAAAAGATGCAGGCTTATTAAACGAGGCCTATCTAATGTCGTTCTACCAGGTAATAATACTTCAACGAAAATCCTAGGAGTCTATATGTAGACAAGTGAAAAAGTGTCTATGGCTAATTTGTAGTAAAAATAATTAAAGATGCAGTAAATTTTGTTGTATAATTTGGCAAATGATGGATTATAAGGAAAGAGAGACAATTAAGGGTCCTTGATTTTGGAATTAAATCAATTCAAATTTCTGTTTATTAATAGATCCGTAACAATCTTGATTTTACTACCAATGTCATAAATTTAATGCAAATACGTTAAATTTACTAAATAAACATACGTTTTTACTGCATGTCATCTGTAATTTACCACACTTGATTATGCTATAGACAATTTTGTTATTGTCTCCATATACACTCCTACGATCCTCCTATTTCAAGAGCTATATTTCATCTTACATTAATTTATCGCGGGACTGTCAAAATACTTACCTGCGATAATATCGGCCCCACCGCTAACATACTTGGAGATACTGTGGACCACCACATCCGCCCCAAGCCGAGCTGGTGAAATGAGCATAGGAGCAAAAGTGTTGTCCACCACAACCCCCGTCCCTTTGGCGTGGGCTATCTTACACAGCTCCGGTATGTTCCCCACCGCAAGGGTAGGATTCGACACCGACTCGAAAAACAACAGCTTTGTTCTCCCCACCTCAATGGCTGCTTCCACCGCCGCGTGGTCCCTTATATCCACGAAAGACGTGGTAATGCCACACGCACGGGGGAGGAAGTGGGTGAGGAGTGCATGTGTCCCACCGTAGAGTGTATGAGAAGCCACCAAGTGTCCGCCAGCGCCGACCAACTGGAGGAGGACGGCGGAGATGGCAGACATGCCGCTGGCGGTGCAGTAGGCAGCCTTTGTACCTTCCATGGCGGCCATGAGGCGGCCGAGGTTGAGCACGGTAGGGTTGAAGTGGCGGCTGTAAACATAGAAATCCTTGTTAGGACCGAGTTCACCGGTGAACATACGGCGCATGGTCTCGGGCTCCATGACGGTGAACGTGGCAGATGCTTCAATTGACATGTTTACCCCTCCGTACACCCCAAACTTGTGCTTGACGCTTGCTAGCGCCGCCACCGGGTCATCATAATACTTATTATTGATGCTAATATTAATGTCATCATCCCCCGCCACGCATGTATTCAACCCGTTGGTGGCGTACGTGGTGGCAGTGGCACGGGTTAACTCCGCTGTCATTTGATAAGACGGTAACAAATTAAGCTAAAATGTCTACTTCAAATTAGCGTACGCTTTTGTATTAGTGTTTGTGTTTGTGTTTGTGTTTGTGTTTTGGATTATTGCTACTAAAGTTGTGAAAGAGAGCTACTTATATAGGGATCCGGTCGATGATAATGTGCCTCGTGTACCAAATACTAGCAGTATGACTATGTCGTACGTAATTTACATACGGCTCATCAATAGTTCACAAGTCTTCTTAAGAATAATTATTGTATGACTTAGGAATTTAGGATCATTTAAACATATGTCTACTGGTATTTTTATACTCCTAGCATTTTTATTTTTATTTTGTCAACCCTGTCCTCTAATTGGTCAAAGTTGACTATTCGCCCTCCTTGTTGGGCAGGTTGTGTTAATTATTCTTCTTTTCTCTATACATCGTACATGATATCTACAAAATCATTTCAAGTTACGCAACCTATATGAACCTAAGACATGAGTAAACAAACTAATTTACTCCATCAGAATATGTGAAGTTCTAGGGTAATGCTCGATAAGTATAGCAAAGCACC
Organism: Spergularia marina; assembly: GCA_963680865.1. Classification (NCBI taxonomy): domain Eukaryota; kingdom Viridiplantae; phylum Streptophyta; class Magnoliopsida; order Caryophyllales; family Caryophyllaceae; genus Spergularia; species Spergularia marina. The sequence continues at coordinate 4,985,434 of OY804552.1, read as the reverse complement.
TTAATTAATTATTTTTAAATAATTTAATTAAATTTTGTTAAAGTAAATAATTATCAAATTATATTAGATATTGTTTGTGGTAAGCGTAAAATTTTAAATAAACGCAATTAACCATTTGTGGTTATTTACAATATAATTTACAAAATATACTTAATTTAAAATAATGGATGGTGTATATTATTTTTAACATCATGTATGGTTCAGATGAAACATATTATGCTACTTTGGAGTCCTCGCTCCCATGTGGAATACAATTGACTGTGTATGTGATTATACAATGTGAATACATTGATTAGCTACATGTGGAATTGTGAATGCAATGACTATACGTCTATATACACAGAATTCAAACACCGAGTATAGTTTAACTTACTGTGAATATAGTTTAACTTCTGACAGACGAGGTAATACCCTAGAGAAGAAGTTAGCCCTTGGGTGAATATGTCAGCGTATTGATGAAGAAGTCGAGCAACCTGATCCCGCACAAAGTGTATCGATTTCAATACTGTACACTGGGTGCGAAATTGGGGTCAATATGTTCGCAGGGAGGTTAGTTTCTTGCAAGGACCGCGGCAAGGTGGCTAAGACAAACATAGACTATTAAACGCGGGTAATGCTAACGCATGTAAATATGTAATGCAATGCTATACGAGGGGCGTGGAAGGAGCCATTTGAGGTAGTACGCAATGCTCAAATTACTCGATTAACATCAAACCTTGAAACAAGCAGAAAATACACAAATTTGACATGTTTGGGAAGTGATCTCTGTCCTTTTAGCCTTCTTCTCAGCAGACCACCACTTTTATTATCAGATAACGAATGCTAACACACATTCATTCAGCACCAGATATCCAGAAAATTACATGCAAAAGATAATACCGAGGAACAGGCGTGTATAATAAGCTCAGTTGAGTCAGTTCTTCACGCTTTGTTGGCGATAAATAGACCCCAGCGTTGCTCACCTGATGCAGTCCTGACTAACTTGGACTTCCAACCGCCAATTATGTCATTGTAATCCGTCTGGAGAGAAGTGGAATAACATCAGCATATATAGTCGAAATGTGTGGGAAGAACTAAGAAACGCGACAATGTGGATTTAAGTACAAACCTCAGAGAAGTCATTAACAAATATCTCCTTATCCTTCTCAACTGCAGTTAGTTCCCTCTGTAGGACTTTGATGAACTAAACAAAAGACAGAATAAAGCACTAAAGTTTAACAAATCTCACAGAAAGCGTGAACTACAATCAATCAATCATCACTGCCATTTACAAAATTGTAAACAAGGAGTTACCTGGTCTGTTCTATCATCAGCAATAACCTCAGTAAACCCAGCATCTCTAAGCATCTGTGTGGAATCATGCCCATGTTAGAACTAACGAATATGAAAAATGAGCCTAAAGTATATCTTTCTTTATGTACAGATCAGAGCAGTATAAACTTGCCTGGCCGTATGCCTTCACATCATGAAGATCATATCCCCTCTGCTTAATGTATTCTGCAAAGTCAGATGACGGTGTACCAGCATTTCTGCAGTAGTCGCTTATCAGAACTTTGCCTCCAGGTTTCAACCACTTATAAAAGGATCTGAACAATGCAGGCTTGTCCTGAAATATACAGTGAGAAACATCTGAGATTCATATTCAAACAACAGTTCCAAACTACATACCTATGCGTTACAAATTAAGCTGGCAAACATCATTTAGGGTTTCTACCATGATGCTTCGGCCAATTGAACATCCGTTCAAGTGGCAAAGTACGAAGTTGGAGAAGACTTAACTTTGCAGGCCATGCTAATAATTAGAAGGCACAGAATGAATCAAACATGTAGACAAAAGAATAAAATTGATTACAAGGGCCTAAGAGAACAAATGCAGCTCTGAACAGCATGTATCACCTGGATATGGAGAATGGTATCACGGCTGTAGATGACATCGAAAGTGTTGTCAGGGTATGTTTTCGTGGTACAATCCGCCACCTCAAACTCAACGGCACAATTCACGCCAACTGCACGCTCAAGAGCAATAGAAAGCATGTTTATTGAAAGATCAATTCCAATAACTTCAGCACCAAACTTCTCAGCCATGTAAAAATCTCCTCCACCTATGCCACAACCGACATCAAGAACCTTTTGACCAGGCTTCAGATCAAGCTCTGACACAAATTCGCTTGTTGTTTCTACTCAGAATCATACAGCAATGCAAATGATATCAGAAATGAAAACATTATTGCATTTACTTTCACTCTAAACAGCAAAAAACATCTAACAGCTCAAACAACGCCTACCTATTCCTCCAGTGCTAACATAGCCAGAGCCGAAAACACGCTCGTAACGCAAAATGCCTGTGGACTTGTACTGGACGGAATCCAGAAATTGTTGGAACCCCTTATCATTTTCTGAGTCAACCTTCTGCCATATCCAGCAGATCTGAACCTCGCCACAACGCAGTCCAGTTAATAACAGAAATGAATCAAATTGTTTATTACCTCCACATAACAATGCACTTAACACCCAACCCCTAAATCATACTTAAAACAATCTTCACAGAAGTATTGATACCTTGTTTCCATTGCTCTTGCCACCAACCAGGGAGAGTTCATAAAATTTACCAGATTCAGCTTGGATACGGCATTGTTTACAGACCTGTTAGCCAAAAAAGCAACATTCAGAACAGTAGAGAAATTGGTCATATGAGATTACCATAGAAAGAAACACTGTAGATAAATCTATATATGGACTAGAAATATCAACAATGGGTGCGATAAGTACTAAAGTACATAAATAAATTTCGTGTTCTACCAGCTTACTGTTTCAAGGAATAACAGAAGACACATATGATTCGATTCTAGGAGTATGTTCTTAGTTACAAGTCAAGTCCAAATATTGACTCTGCCTCCAGCAGAAGACTAGCTAACTTGAGGACCATCACTATGCATGTAACAGTAAGGAAATACTCGATTCCATACAACAACAATAACAACAACCAAGCCTTATTCCCAAAAGAACTTGTTCCATATTCAAATCAAATTTGAAATGATATGGAGATATAGATACATGAAAGACAACCTGTGTGTAAACTCCTGGTTCATGGTAGCCCTTCTGATCCTCCGACTGCTTACCAGAAGACTCTTTCAAGCAAATGAAGCCCCCTGGCCTCAACCATTTCACCATGTTTCCGACCATGTTCTGAACCTACATTTACGGCAAAAGAGTAAAATAACATTAACTACTATGCTATTAGTAGCAAATAGCCAAGATTTTTAACCAAAGAAAACAAGTCCTTTGTAATGCTGTCCTTTTTTCCTAGAGAGGAGTGATCATTTGCATAGTTAAACTTTTGGTAAACATTTGCATGTGAAGGACAAGTCGGAAGTACTGGGAACGATAAACCGTTAAAAGTCTACTGAGACCTAATTTCATAGCATCATCTACTATTAAGACTGGTCATGTTATTGGTCAGTATGATTTATGATGTTTGTAAAGATTTCGACTATAGTTTTCATTCACTGAAATTGTTCTTAGTTTTGCATATTCTGTTACGAAAGATATTCACTTGACGTAGGTGAGAAATGGTAAAGAAGTCAGACTTTTCACAAGGGAAGCAAAATGAAAGTGACTACAAGCAACAGCCTTACCTCTTTCTCAGAAAGCTGCATGAGTAAGGAGTTTGTGAATATCACATCCATTGATTCTGGTGAAATGTCGAGACTGGAAGACGTTAGCTCAGAACTCATAAACTTCACATTTTGATGCCCATTGATGATTTCACTCTGTAGCCAGAACAAAGCACATGCATTACGATTGTTACATATACAGATGCTTATGCTTATCTCAAGAACCATTACAATTTTGTATCACTATTGCAGGAAATCAAATGCTTTCATTTGACAGCAAAAAATTAGAGAAAACAGTGTTGGTATTAAAAAGCAACGGATAATGCAGAGAGAACGTTTCTTACCTTGTTTGCATCACTTCCTGAAAAATCCACAGCTGTGACCTCACCAGCCTTCTTTGCCAATTCACCAGTAAAACACCCGGTACCAGCCCCGAGTTCTAGTACACACTTTCCTTCATAGCATGGAAGGAAAGAAGGAGTCTGTATGCACAAGCGGTAAACATTTTAGCAAAAACTCAAGTCATGATACATGAACAAGTTTGTGCACAGGTCCTCAAGTCATGATTCATGAACGAAATATATAACACGGTATATTTGGATACATTTACATAGATGTGAGAAACTCACTCATCTAACTACAGCTACTTGACCTCAAAAAAAAAAAAAAAAAAAATACAGTTACTTCACACCAAACTCCACCATATGCTAGTTTTACTTTGAAGATATAACCCGGACAAGCATTCTAATTCCAAATTAACTTGTCTCTAACTACATCTTTCAACATGCTTACGAAAAACTGAGTCGTCATTCCCAAAAACATCTATGAAGCTAACCCCTTTGCCAATGATATTTCTAGATATGATTTCGAAATCCAGCTGGTAATTAAAACCATACACCTTAATAAATCATGGCTTGGCAAGCCTGCAGATTAAGCCAACCTGCAAGCGAAGCTTCAACTACAGTTGATTTCTACAAATTTCGGTATCAGTTCAATCAATTTGTTTTCATCTCCCATGTTTCGTATATGAATCACAAGTTCACAAGAATACTATGCTCATTCTTTTTCAAACTAGACCAGAAATCAAATCATACAATTCAGAATTATAAGCTGAAATCAGTGGACTCTAATACGGTCAGTCTGTCACAGTAATTTAAACAAAGTAAGAAGTTCTACAAGAACTAATCAAGTTCATTTAGTAAACTTTCAAAGCATCTTTTTCCTATTGCACGATCTCTTTGCCACAAAAGCCAATCATAAAAGGTGAGTCATTTTCGACTTTTTCCCGGTCATTGGACCTTCTCCACCAATAATGTCATCACTTTTTCTCCACCAATAATGTCACTCAGTTCAGCCAGTTGGTTAAAAACATAAACACCATTATTAGTCATTTTCGACTGTCACGATTATCGATAATTTGGGAATGGAAGTACGACATTTGACTACTATGATCAAACTCGTACGAATTGGATGGGATTGACGATATACCTCAAGGTCAACAGCTACAGAATCAACCATCTTAGCTTCACCAACTGTCAAGATCACACACTTGCATCAGATTAGTACATCAAACAACAAATGTACATATTTTCGTAAACAAGCATTTATTGATCTAAACATTACCTTGAGCAGCCATTGGTTTCCTTGTACGTGAAGGATTAGCGATCACACGTTATAATTAAAAGAGCGATGAACGTAACTGATGGATCACGGTGTTAAGAACCCTCGACTGCGAGGCGAGAACGGGTAAAACTCCTTGATCGGCGGTCGCAAGCCCGACCTTTCTGATGCATACAGCAGCTTATATTTTGCTAACAAAGCTTATACAATACTACACTCGATGGATAATGCGCTTCAATTATTTGCCTCAAATCTTACATTATGCTTTCTACTTTTATAGACTCAGTATAAAATGGAAGCAGCGATGGTGGACCCACGATTTGGAGTTGTTTAATGGCGCTATATATCCAGGCATATCATAATGATGCATGAATGCATCTTTCTTTTTCTGACCGTGATCCGATGCTTTTTTTTGTTCGTCAGCACGAATCCATCCATGCTTCATGTGAGTAACCGAGTACTAAGAGCCGAGCCGACTCTCGAAATGATAGGGGCTCGGCTCTACTCGATCACGAGTGAAGCTTGACTTTGGCATGATTTGATCATGCTCAACGTTAAGGTTGATCTTGGCTAGACCAACCCTTTATCTATCGTTTGTTGTTTTCAAAGTTAAACATCAAATAGTTAGAAAAGTTGTCTCACAATAACCTTATTATAATTTCAACTAGATCGCGGAAGCAGTTTGAATTCTCGATTTAAGGTAGGGCGTGGATCTTTCTAATAAACGCAAAAACAAGCTAGTCTTGATATGTTACGCAATAAGTCTGTCAATGCTGATAATGATCACAAAATTAGCGACTTGTTACGTAACAAGTCTGTTTAATATTAACATCTATAATAAGCAGCTGCGATTCCTGCAATTCCTTTGCAGTTTGCGACTATACGGCAAAGCCAAGAGTCACAAGGCGTAACTAGTAAGCAACAAATACATCTCTAATTCTCAATGGTGGGTATCTCTTTAGCTCGAAAAGAAAATGAAAATAATTATGAAAAACAAAAAAAAAGTTGGTGGAGAATTCTGAGTATGACTTCACCTAGCAAAAATTTATTGAAGAAAGTGCCAAGATTAGGAAGATATTTAACATGAATGATTGGAAACCCAAAGAGGCAGAGCATTCTTTATTTCAAAATAACTCCTAGAGATCCACATTCAATAGTCCAAAATGAATTATTTTGTCCACCTATAACCCGCTATCGATCATCTTAAAGAAACAAGTCGATCCGACCTTCTAGAATCGCTCAGTAACAATGTAGAATGTGTCATTAATTGGACATCACAGCACTACGGCAGTCGATCGAGTCGTTATCAGATCAGATCATCTCATGTGAGGCATTGATCCCAAAATTATTTGTCCATACAAAATTGAAAATAAATTGGTGAAAAAAAGTGACTGTTGTTTCATGAGTAAAGCAAGGACAATTCATCAGATACCATCACACGACATTAGCAAGGTTATTTTCAAGCTGAGTAACAAAGAATTATAAATGATACTGAGAAGTATCATCGCTACACAAACAGATGCAGTTGGACACCTTAACTACACCAGTCACAACTTACAAGAAAGACACGAAACCACCACGACCACCTCCCCTTACAGTCCTCCGAGAAGGAGTAGTTGAGCATCTTTCATAGGTCTTGTTAATACGCCAACTGACCTACGTGATTCACATATAAGCACCTTCCCAGGCATTTCTTGCTTCAACCCAATAACCAGATATACGAGGCAACAGAAGAGCAAGACGCTGAACGGAAAAAGGAAAAAAGAAAATATAAAGCACTTTACATTTTCAGAACGTAACCCTTGACGCCAAAGAGGGAACTCTTTACCACCTCTTACGCTGCAATGATTATCAACACAATGAGGAGGATGATCCCGAATATCACCAGTAGCAAGCAGGTCTGCATTCAGCAAATGATTGACATCAGAAGGTAAGCCAATAGATGAGAATTGAACTCTACATATGCTAGATTAGTAGATTGTTTAGAAAGCATGTTATTGACCCTCCAACTTTCAGATCCGCGTAGCAAAAAACATCATCAAACATTAATCTAGCATTCTAGCCCAGGGTCAGAGCTAAAAATCAAACATTTAACGGATTGTATTAGCAGGTGCATTTACAACAAACCAGGGGGCCAAAATTGTAAGAGACAGTTTATGGTTTTGGGGATGCCACGCATCTGAATTCCCGTTTATACTATACTTAACAGAAAAAAACACCGAAACATCACTCGAAAAGCATAACTCACCAGTGATGAATTAGATTTTTGGGTCTTTGACGCCTTCACGAGTTGAGAAGTTCCCTGATGAGTTGCAGCATGAGAATTTTCAAGATTGGAGCCAATATCATCTGCGTGAAAGTATCCTCATATTAATATTAACTCTTAGAAATGGGCATAGGCACAGTGTCCTTGCTCAGGATGACAGCAAACTGTAGGTAAACTTACCAATCATAGCTCTTTGGTCATGGACAAGCACAGCAAGGTCTTTGAACATCTCATTCACCTCACCAATCTGAATGCTGATTTCCTGTATTCCCTGCTCTCTTTCCTCAATAACAGCTTCATTGAAAACAATCTCATTATCCAATAGTAACACCTCTTGCCTGGACACTCGGAAGAACATCAGACAATTAAATCAGAGATTACAAAAACAAATTTGCCAAAGGACAGATGAAAGGAACGACTATGTTGTACAAGATGGAATAAGAACCTCACCTCTGAGATTGGGAAAGAAGAGCGCGTTGCTCTTGCGCCTTATCTGAATTGACATCAATCTCACTGGCTGTGTAGCTATAAAACACAAAATGCACAAAGGTAAGGGAAACTGTTTTTCAAACAATTCAATAATTTTAACAGACTTTCCCAAAGAAGAAGGATAAGGAACGATGAAGCAGTTCTCAACTTCATATAGACACCATAACCTAAATAAGTCACTGTAACACAAAGATGAGGTGGTGGAGAGAGAGACGAGTGATCCTTTCTAATGGAACATAATTATAATGGAAGGATCCTTTCTCTTACGTAACAAAGCAAATGGAACATAATTATAAAGAATGACAGGCAGATGTAAAAAGTAATTAACTTGTAAAAATATGTGATTCCAGCTAATATCAGATGGTCATCATCACAGTAATAACAAAAAAGAATAGCTTGCATCCAGGAGCACCAGCCACCCAACAAATATGCCGAGAAGATGCCCTAACAGCAATTTTGCTTCCACTTGACATAACAAATACATGAACTAATGATGAGCCATCTACCCAGACAATGAACATATTTCAAAAGAATAACATACAATTTGCAGAAGCCATTCTTACCTTGAAGGTAGAGCAGCCTGGGGGACAAAAGGAATATATGCTGTTTCCCTTTCAGCAGCCAGGCGTTGAGCCTTCTGAAATTCCTTCAAAACTGCTTGGAAATCTTTTGCAAGTTTGGCATCAGCGATTTTCCTGCTAGTCTGGATTACATGAAAATAAAAATATTCAGGACAGCCCCAGTACATAAAAACATTAACAAACAGCTGCTATCAACCAATAAAGGGGGAATAAAAGATATCACATCAATTTACATTAAGACTCTGAAATCTAAATAAAAGACTTACAGTGACATTAGCATTGTGATCATTTTCACTTGCTTGCTTGAGTTTGGCTGAAGTATCCTTCACCAATTGCAAAATGTGTAACCTTGTCTTGTGGCTGTTAACAGGAAAGGCGTGATTTAGAGAAGATAAATCTATAGATTTTGACACAGAACGGACAACACTGCAAACACAGTCAGAGAACCCTTGCATACTGAAAAAAAAAAAAAAAAAACAGGCAAACCCCACTTAAAAACATAAAGCTGATTTAAATATTAAGCTAGGTGCCATTTGCACAGGCACTATGATTCATAACCGCCCGCAGCCCAAAAGTGCCCTTCTACCCATGTTGAATGCGTGAAGCATCAAGAGTGAAGCATTAAGTAACCTGAAGCTACAAAACCAATTTGACGAGTATGACTAGCTCATCATAACGAGCATCTACATAGTCAGTCAGATGGGGCTCAATACCCAAAACCCAGCTACTACAAAACCAACATAAATTCTGAATGCCCTAATTCAAAACTTAGATTAATTAAAACAGCTAGCACATAAAAAGAAACAAATAGCTACACTAGCAATGTCAAATGAACCTATAAAGCATTGGAACAGAAAAACAAGGCATAATTCACCAAACCATCATCACCACCAGACTAAATTGACATATAGACCTAACAACTTTAGTAAAACCACTTGGCAACCCACAAGATAGTAACCAAAAATGAAAAGATACTGACATATCACCAAAAGACAGATAGAGGTAACCACAGCAAGATTACAACTACTTTCACTTTAACCTAAACTAGACTTGTGATATAAAAAGAAAATGCGAAAATTCAGCTTACATTCAAGTATTAAACTAGCCGAAATGACTAACTCGCAGGTAGGAGGAATTTAGAGAAAACAGTTCCATAGACACCCTAAAGTCTCCAATCAAACCCATTAGCACAAAATCCGCTGCCTATTCCCAAAACCTCACACAATGCACCACCCACGTGCACAATTGACATTTACACACCCAAGTCTGAACAATAGAGGGTTCAACTAAACACACATATCATTCAATTCACCAAAATAACTGAGTGACCCAAACCCAACAAAGCATGGGAGCATTCAAAGTAAATAACAAAGATCAAAAGAACATACAGCTTTTTACGAAGCTCGGGGGTGTCTCTAGATGTTCCGAGGGTACTAATATAACACTGAAAGGAGGAAAAAGCAGTATTGATCCTGAATACAGCAGAAGCTAGATCCTGTGTTCGGTCATGCTCAGGACTTATCAAATTACTTCTCAAAGCTAGAGGACTTCCGCAGCCTGCTTCAAGATCTTGAAAGCTCATATTTCCCTTTGCCCTCTCCAACTATACCGCTAAATTTGGTATGAAAAATTTTCGTTAAAGATGGGTTAAGATTTCCTAGAATTCTCAATGGGCGACTGAAATTATATGTTTGATATATACTAATTCTTCAATTTACCATAACCAATGTTTGATGATTATTTTCCCTAGCCAGGTTAGGATAGATTTGACGCAGACCCAAAAAATACAGTGAATTATGTTAATCCAATGTGTGTTCTGTACGTGAAACAGTTTTTGAACCAAAAACGTTATTTATAGGTGTACTGACACTTGACAATCCTATCTCAGCTAGGACTAGGTGAATGGATTAAAAACAAATTTACAAATAGTGGTGAATTTTCTGGCAATTCTATATCAAGTAGGACTAGGAGCTCAAGCAGTGAGCGGCTAACGTTCGATCCATGCGTAGGAGTCCAACAGCAACTAAGAGGGACAAACCCCGAAACAACCATCCCCGCATCTAAGGTGCATTCGCGGAAATATCAACACCACAATCATTCAAAGAGATAAGCAAGCAAAGCCAATTCTGAACAAACACTCAATCCACTCATTGTATAAAGTTTATAAACATCCCAAAACCTTGCACAATCTTAACACTTCCACCAAATTCTGAACTCATATACAGTTCACCAAACCACAAAAAAACAATCACAGAAACCAAATTGACACATAACACCACAGAATTTCCCTAAAACGTCCCCCATTTACAGTAAACCTCGCAATTACACCCAATATCAAACAAAACCGACTTCACCAAACCACAAAAAATCGAAAGCAAACAATCAATTCAACCAAATTAACACATCACACCACATAATTTTCCAAAAAAAAACTCCCTCAATTCACTTCACATTAAACCTAGCAAGTACACCCAAGTTGAACAAAACCACGAAAATCGAAAGCAAACAATCAATTCACCCAAATTAACACATCACACCACATAATTTTCCAAAAACCTCCCTCAATTCACCACCCACATTCACAATAATCCTATCAAGCACACCCATTTCAACAAAACCCAGTTCACTAAACCACCAAAATCGAAAGCAAGCAATCAATTCAACCAAATTCACACATAACCTCGGCATAATTCATCCAAATTCTCACACCCTACATTCACAAATCACAATTAACTTCAACAATACACCCATTTTCCGAACAAAACCCAGTTATGAACACAGTCCAACACACATACATGCACAATAAACCTATCAATACACCCAATTATGAACACAACCAAGTTCACATAGCGTAAAAAGCAATCAAACCCACCAAAAAATAAGCAGAAAGATGAAAACTTTATGAAAAAATAGAGAAAACATACAGCTTTTCACGGAGGTCAGGGGTATCTTTGGGAGTTCCAAGGGTATTAACAAGGCGTTGGAAGGTGGAAACAGCTGTATTAATCTGGAATATTCCAGAAGCTACTGCTTGTGTTGGGTCTTGCTTCCCATTTATCAAATCATTTCTCGAACTTAGTGGCCTTCGACCGCCCGCTTCCAGATCTTGAAAACTCATTTTCCCCCAATTCAATCTTTTTTTCCAATTAGATGACAAAAAATGTGTGAAATTTCCCTAGAATCCCCAATTTTTGGCTGATTGAGAACCCTAGAAAAATAACAAAAGACAGGAAAGATTGAGACTTTTTGGGGAAGTTTCCCGATTTGGGGATCTGGGAATTGTTTGGGGGGGGTGGGGTGGCACAATTGAGAATTGCAGGGGGGGGAGGAAGGGTAAAAGTTGGGTTTTGTTTTGCGATGAGGATGGCGAGAATTGTGGAAGGGGTTATGAGAATGAGGAAGAGGGATGAAAATTAAATGTATGTTTGACGACTGGAATTATACGAGTAAACTATACACTAAAAGTTTTTAATATATGATTGATGATGATATAATGATGCGGGATGTTGTTAGTTGAACTAGAGGTTCCCGCCGACCAGGTGATTCACAGGTGTGACATGGACCCGCCAATGTATATACTTGCATAGTTACGTGGTGGAAAATGCAGGAGGTTCAGGGAATCATCTGGTAAACTTATGGGATACTAGTTCGGATCTGTTCGGCAAGAGTAGTTGTGGTTGTATCTGATAATGGGTTAAGTAGCGTTGTTGCGTTTACAGTAGTTGGCTAGCTATTAGAGCGTTTATAGTAGTTGTTAGCTGTCCATGTTGCTGAAATATGTGTGACATGTTCGACACAACTATTTGTTGATGTATCAGAATTACGTAAACGGTAAAATGACATATGTACCTTTTAAATCAATTAGTTTACTCTAGATCGTGGAAAGATCATTAACGTAGAACGATAAAAATAGGCCTATTTTATAAAGTGAGAAATTTATAAAAAAAATCCTTGTATCAAAAATCAAAATCACCTAGAATTGTTGTAGAATGACATATATTAGCCTTTATAAAAAATTGTGAAGTAAGAAGTGTCATAATAAAAAATAAAAACAATTCGACATTAAATTTGTTGTGTAGATTAACTACTAACCTCTTGCCCAAATACTTTTTTTCCCTTTTTGTTTTGTTGTTTTGACTTATCATGTTACAGCTATTTTTAGACGAAATGGATCATACATTTGTTGTAAAAACTTGTAAGTGCTCTGTTCCACATTGCATTCTACCAAACTCACTTGATTTTAAAATAAACAATTTTTTCATTTGATTTATAGTTACTAATTACAGTATAACTCAACATGACAAGTCAAAATAGCATATTAAAAAGAGGAATAGTCCTTGGATAAGAGTAGTATTCCGTATAAGTTAACTATATAACAAAGATGCAAAGCATATACGGAGTAAATTACACGTTAAAAATCAATGCATCGTGCTTCATGATTAATTGATTCATGGCATCATGCTATCCTATTTTAACAACTAGACCACGTTTGTTATCTTCCATGTTTCAAGGGTAAACCGTAAAGGTGAGCAAAATGAATGTGCATCAGTAGCTTTTTGTTCAAACGTTACTATTAGTAGCGTTTCTAAAAAGCTCCATCTACAGCTAATACGGAGTATCTAGTTATCTACTGTAAAAGTTGGATTGCCGAACGCTTTAAATTTTAGTGGCTACTAGTCAACCCACTAAAAGCTAGTAAAAATAGCTACGCCGAACGCTGAAATTTCAAATTTTGCAAGGGTGTATTAGGATTGGGTTAGTTTATAAAAAGTAGAGTGCAAATGTACAATTATTATATTCTCGTCCCCTAAAAATTTCTCATGATTTTGTTTTATTAAATTGAATCGCTTTTTGAATGTTGTCATCGTCATGTCTTGTAATAACTCTACGTAAGCACATTGGTTTTATAGATGGCAAATAGTTCACCAATGTGTTTTCCATCGACTTTTACGCACCATTCTATGTATTTTTGATTTTTCGGATTATACTTGATCAATAATTCAGTATATATTATGGATCACTTCAAAGTAATGAGATATACAAAAACAATTTTATCCATTCACATTTTAGTCAGGGGTGAACAAAATCCGACCTGTACCAAATCAGTTTTTGTTTGATCCTTGGACCAACAAAGAAGTTTCAGTCAAGTTATCGATTCACAATAATTGAGGATGCAGTCTCATCATGAATTCATGACCGATGCTCACCTCTATTTTCAGTGAAGTTAATTTAAAAGACAAATCTCATTAACTCACGAAACAATGGATATAATTTTTCATAATCGAACATATAAGTGATATAACCACAAGTTGAGCCGACAAGATCATTCATCACTATCAAATACAAAACTAGAGCCACTTATAAGACATTCATCTGCATAATGAGAGACATATTTAGTAAATTACCTGCTTAAATAAACTTCTTGACCCAACTCATGAAAAATGACGTGACTCTATATGAAGGTATGAGCCATAAGGCTTTCTATTGAGAAAAATGAGTTCAAACCAATATATTCCTATGAAGTTTTCTACTTGACTACAAGCCATGTCGATTCAAACTTCAAATAAATTGAGCTACCTATGTACATATCTAATCTAATACTATGTATTAAAAACCTGAAACCAAGTCTTTCACACTTGGCATATATTAATTGGATAGCACATACATAATATGAAAATTATTAGTTAATTTATGGATATACCTATGGTGATTATATATGATGGTAAGCTAATTTATGGAAGATAATAGTGTTGTTAATAATATTATAACAAAGATAAATCGCCAATTTTATAAAATGAGTATAACAATATAGATATACAGTCTGGGCGTAGGCCGGACATGCAAAATAGTTGTACTTAAATCTCATACAATAATTGATGACCCGTTCGGTATCACTGTGAAGTCGTCTTAATATTGCCCATATCGATTTGCCGTGTTTACCGTTCCACCGCCCATATTACAAACGAGAAATACAGCAAGCCCAGCCCATATTACAACCCTAGCCCAACTCCCCACCACCACCAAAAAACCCTAATTATACTTTTCCCAACCCCTCCTATATAACTCCCCCAAATCCACCTCCTTCTCCATCACTACTTCCGCCCTCCTTCACCTCTACCTCTCCTCCAAATCCATCTCCTATGTCCTTTTAAAAAATTAGTCTTCTTCATTTTAATTTCAAATTTTTCTTCAAAATTAGGGTTCTTCAATTTTATTCTGTTGTTTTCTTTATAATTTAAATTAAGCTTTTTTTTCAATGTTATTATTTAGTGGAGAAAAACGGTGACGACTTACGAAATTCAAGCTCAACAGACCGGAATGCAGTGGTTTTCTCACTTTTACGAGATTTCCTTTGCGTGTCGATTACCCCGCTGAACTGAGTTTTTCTCCTCTTATAAAATCTCTCAATTTTATTCATCTTCTCTCTGTAATTTTTTTTTTCCAATCAAAACAATTTTTCCCCTCTTTCGATTATTTTAATTATTTACAGATGAGGATGAAGCAAAATAAAATTTAATCCAACACTTGATCCGACTTGTTTTTTCTACAAGCGTGATGTCTCAATTTTACTGCTTACTGAATCTGTTCTTTTCATATCATCAAAACCTCTTCCAAAATTAAATTAAATTTGTCCCTTCTTTGAGAAGTTTCTTTTCAATAATAAAAATGAATGAATAATGACGGGGATTTATCCGAAAAATCCCACTTACATAAAAAATTGGGGCAAATAATAAATATTTGTATATCCCTAAGTAAGACGTCAAATAAAGATCGGTAAAATGTTGACGGATCCCTAATTAGATTAGGTGATTCTCCATGGACCGTCTGTCTCATATTCCATCGCCTTGGGTAGTGGCTTCGCTGCTTTAACTTTTTTGGAATTGCCATGAGACATATATTTTTTTACCCCCTTCCATTAAAATTATTAAATTAATTACCTTTTTAATTTTTTTACTGTTTTTGTATTGGTAAAATTATTTAAAGCCTATGAGGAAATCTGAATTAAAAACACCATCTTTCGGGACTGAGTGGTTCTTTCTGAACCTTGATGTTTATTCTGCAATTCTGAGGCTTTTTAAATTTTACGGTTTTTTTTAAACGTTTGGTTTGAATTGTTCTCGAGTCGAAAGTAAATATTTGTATATTCCAAGTTAAGGGGTAGATTTGGAAAAGGTTGTAGGATTGTTGGTGATTCTCCGTATGATCACTTTTTTAATTATTCCAGACCACTCTTCCTATCTCTTTTCGACTCTGCTCTTACGATTTTTGAACATCTTTTCGACTTGCTCTTACGATTTTTGAACATGGATTGAACCCGATTTGACTGATCCTAAGGCCCAATTTGGACGAAACTATTTGTGACTTTTTACGTTGACGTTCGATGTGAAACTGTGAATTGTGCTATACCAATTTTGTTATTTTGTTTAATGGTATTGGGTTAATTTGATGGTGAATTATTAGACTATGTTTATTGGTGGTCGACTTTCAATGAAAAGTATTCTATTGAGAAATTTCATTGTGTTTGAAAATTATGATCATCAATAAACATAGTTTAATAGTTTGACATCAGATTAATTCAATATCTTGAAAATCATAATTTGATAAAAATCTCACGTATGATATGGGGAAAATAGGAGTAAATATTTGTGTATCCCATGTAAAACGTCAAAAAAGTGATTCGGTAAATGTTGAGAATTCTCGGGGATTCTCCATGACTGTTCATCATATGATCGGTGAACTTTTGTAAAACCTTTATTGAATACCTTATTTAATTTCATGCTTGTCACAAGTCTAATTTCACGATAGCGGTTGGAGTTTGTATGATTGGAGTTTGACCAATTGGATTGGCATTTTGGAGTGTATACCATCTTACATATGTTTTCATTAATTTTATCGGAGGTTTTTAAAATTAATTCAAATTATCTGCATGAGGACCGTGACGAGTTGGTCTTTTGGCACGCCGTGGCGGCACGACACGACATGTGGCCAACTCTACTTCTAGTGTAGATGTAGAAGCTCTAATTTGCGGTTTCTGTGAAGTAGTTTTTAGAGAAATAGAGAATGGCCAAACAAGCACAAAAGTAAATTAATGAAAAATTATAATGTAATTTTCTCAAACCGAATATACATGGATTAAATGAATGATAGTGAATGATAGTCTGATATGCCTAACACTTAACATCGCCATTATGCCAAATTTATCAATTTTCATCCGAACCTTTATCTTTGAACGTACAAAAGTTACTCCACTAATGAAGCAAAGTTGAAATCTAGAATCTGACGAAAGTCGCTTAAAAAGATTATGATGACCGTTAACGACTTGGATTAGAAATGCAAAGAAGTAGAAAAAAGAGGTCTTATTTCTGAACCGTGTGACGGTCCGTAGGAGACCAATTCTTCCGTTCCATGTAACTAGAGCTGGCCACGGGCTGGGCGGGCCAGTGCTAGTGCCGGGGTTTCCCGGGCTAGTGCTCCAAAAGTCGAGCGCAGGCGCTCGACTTTTGGAGCACTAGCACTAGCCTGCAGTGCTTTGACCCGGGCTAGTGCCGGGCGGGCCAGTGCTTGGGCACTGCCTCGGCAAAAAAAAAAAAAACAAAAGGCCTTGCTCATAATTACCACAATTTTATCATTATTTGATAAACTTATAATAATTAGGTTACGTATCTCGAAAGAATCAAAGCCCACGTAGTTCTTTACTTACCTTTGTTTGATTATTGATCGGTTTATTCTTGGACGTTCTCAATTCTCGTCGGCGGTTGATGCTCCCGATTCCGATGTAGCATCCATTGTCATGAATGGATATTCTTCATCGTCATCATCGTCATATTTCATTCCTTGTGTTCTTGTTATTGCTTGATCTCAATCTTTTTTGCATACACATACTTTCACGGATTCGGGAGCCAAGCTTGATCGTTTTTCATCTAATACTCTTCTACCTGCACTAAAAGCGGACTCCGAAGCAATTGTCGAAGCTGGAACTACAAGAACATCCTTTGCAATTTGGGTTAAAAACGGATATTGGTGGCTATGTTCACGCCACCAATTAAGAATGCTAAAATCACTATCATCGTTAATATCATGGGTTACTGATAAATACGTATCGATAAAAGATGAAGTATCGTTTGAAATCGTTTTTTGTTTTTTTTTTTTTAAATAATGTTGCTCAAACCACCAAATCTGCTTTTTTTTAGATTTTAAAGGCATAGAAGAAGAAGAACTAGCTTGTGCATTATTACCACTATACAAATCATGCAATTTACTAAGAATAGATTGACATTTGTTCACATAACTTTGTACATCATACTCTTGTTCTAATTGCGCATAATAATAATCTAACATGTTTGTCAATCCATCGACTTTAACACTGGGATCAAGAAGAGATGCAATGCCATATATAATAGGAAAATCAGAAAAATAATTCAACCATTTCACACGCATCAAAGAAACAACATGCTTTAAACTATCAAAATTAGAATCTTGTACACTAGACATAGCCATAACTATTTGAACACATTGCATGATCACCAAATGAACATTTGGTTCATATACTTGCGAAAAAACTTTGTAGCATCATAATAAGATTTTAAAAGATCATAAAGAGGTTCGGCAAGTTCCCAAATGGAATCATCAAGAAATTGTACATTTGAATCATTACGAAAATGTTCATTATACAAACAAGTAATAACTTGTTTATACCTGATTGCAGCACCTAGCATGAAATAGGTAGAATTCCACCTTGTTGGTGTATCGAGACCAAACCTCTTCGGTTTCAATTGATGTTCCGTACACAATTGTTTGTATCTTCGCTTTGTTGTACCCGTAGTTCTAAGCCACTTAATAACTTTTCTAATAGGTGTTAGAATAAGAGCAATATAAGCAATACCTTCTTGTGCGGACAAATTAATAATATGTGCACAACACCTAACATGTAAAAACATACCATCTAATAATAAACTTGAAATATTACTCTTAATATGACGAATACAATTAGTATTAGCCGTAGCATTATCAAATGAGATAGTAAACAACTTATCAAGCAAATTAAAGTCACTACAAGTAGTATTAATATGCAAATATATGTTAAAACCGGTATGCGACTCTTCCATAACATCAAAAGCAATAATACGTTTTTGCAATTTAAAATCATTATCAATCCAATGAACGGTAACACATATATAAGGCTCACCTTGTCTTGAAGTCCATGTATCACTAGTTAGGCAAACACGTCCACTAAATGTACGAAAATATTCAATTAGCTCGCATCTAGTTTTGTTATATTGTGCCATAGTATGACGCTTACGAGTGTTCCTAGGCACTTTTCTAAAAGCGGGTTGTAATGATAATCTATTAAACTCTTCATAATTAGGACTTTCACCAAAACTAAAAGGCAATTCATCAAGACAAACAAAACGAGCCATATTATCAACCATTCGATCCCTATTATAATAAAAAGGGGTACCTCCACCGGGAGTCGGGGAATATAACCTCCGATTTGCGATTGACCACTACGACGACTTGATTCACCTTGTTGTTGGTTTTCGACCTTTTCGGGGTTAAATATGCCATGTGTTTGTAGGTGTCGAGTTTGAGTGTCGGTTCCGCTACCCGCTTTCCACTTCAATTCCGTATTAATTTTGTTGTTTTTGAAAATTGTACAAATAAGTGTATAATGTTTGACATTATTTTTGTCTTTCTCGACGAAGATTTTCTCAAAATAAGGCCAAACAAAACTTGATTTGACACCACGTCGATTAACAATACCACCATCTTCTCCACCTATATTAAAGAATAGTGATATTAAATTATTAATTATGTTGTAAATTTAAATCAATTGAATAAATTAAAAAAATTGAAAAATTAAATAAATATGGAACTATATAAATTGAATTTTACCATCTTGTGCATTTATATTCGGATTACAACGAGATGGTGGCATCATCGATGATTCTTGTTGTGATATATTACCTACACCTACAAATAAAATTATATTAATAAAAGAAAAATTGACAAAATAACACTAATAATTATAAAAATAAATTAAAAACATAAAGTTACCTTGATTAACATCGGTATCGCCTAGAAGTGATTGCTCATACTCCCTCATCGTTCTTATTTGATCGGGAGTGAAATTATCCATTTCAGGTTAATATTATGTTTTGAAAAATGTATTAAATATATTGAATACAATATACAATAATTATCAATACTAATAATAATTTTCAAATTAAAAATAACAATAACAATAACAAAATTATTAAATATTGTATACTTAATATAATACTTGTAAAGTTGTAATAATTTTTTTTAACTAAACTTGAAAACTTAATTATTACTTGAGAATTGTAGAGTTGTAGTAATTGTAGAAGAAATGTAGAATAAAGAGAATAATTGTGTGGAAAATTGAGATGGATGAAGTGAGTATTTATAGATAATTTAGGGGAGGAGTAAATAAAAAAAAAAACAAAAAAAATGCCAAAAACAGCCGTTGGAAGGCCAAACGGCTAGTTTTTTTCCATTGGGAAAAACTAGCCGTTTAGGGGGCGGGCTGGTGCGGGCTGGGGCGGGCTAGTGCTTGACCAGGGCTTGACCAGTGCTTGACCAGGGCTTGACCAGTGCTTTGACCAGGGCTGACCAGTGCTTTGACCAGTGATTTGACCAGTGCTTTGACCGGGCTAGTGCCTGAAAAGTCGAGCACTAGCACTAGCCCGGGTTCACACGAGCTTTCCAGTGCTAGTGCCGGGCCGGGCCGGGCCATGCCTTGACCAGGGCTTGACCAGTGCCGGGTCAGGACGGGCCCGGGCTTCTAGTGCCAAATGGCCAGCTCTACATGTAACAATGTTGTTCATATATGAAAGGGTATAATTTTGAAGAATATATACCCGAGAATCGGAATTTGCGGGTACTATGTGACGGGGTTCATCAGGTCAGAATTATCAGCAATAAAAGATAATAATTAATACATATACTAAATTGTCTAACCCAAAAAATATAACTGTATTAACTAGGGGTGAGCAAAACCGGGTACCCTGTTATTCGGGTACCCGAAAACAGGGTACCCGCTTTGAAAATTGCTAAAAATTGATACCCGTACCCGACCCGAAATAAATCGGATACCCGGTTTTCGGGTACCCTAATTTCGGGTACCCATACCCGCAATTTCTTAGTTTGCAACTTTAAATTGTCAACACTCAAGGACGCGCAACTTGAAAGTTGTACAAATGAAATCGAACGCTTGTCCACTTATGGGTCGGATGATGGATTTCTACCAAATGTATGAGTGTGTCGACTTTTTTAGCCTCAAACATTAACTATGGTAGGATTTTTATACACAATATAAAGAGATCCGGGTACAAACCGGGTACCCGATTTGCTAATTTCAATTCCTGTACCCGACCCTAATTTATGTAAAATAACCCCTAGTATTAACCAGACTGTATAACTCTAACAGCTCCACAAAGGAACAAATGCCTCATAACCCCGCCGACTCCACTAACCTAATTATAGCTAACTGCCGGACAATTGTCGACCACCATTTGATTGTGGTTGACGCGGCGGGTCGAAGATTGGTGTAGATTGGCATTGGAGTAAGGTGTCGTAGACTTGTAGTTAGTGGAATTACAACGATATTAAGGTTATGAGAGATAGATAATTTGGTAGTTGTAGACTTGTAGCTATCATTTATTATTTTTGACAATAAAAACATTTGTGACTTGATACAAATCCATTACGACTATAATTCACAATTGTATCTACGTTTTGAAATTCATGCACATTATACTTTTGGTACTCCATTCGCATTATGTACCAATTTGGAATTTTTTTCAATTTAACAATCTAACCTTATTTCCACCATATTAACATTTCCTTAGCGTAGTAATCAATATAATCGTAATCCATATTTCCACACTAACTATCGGCACTCGTATAAAAAATCAACATTATACTTTCAAAAAAAAAAAAAAAACTCATCAAACCTCGTCTTAATGAGTCCAATATGATTAAGAGACGATCTCACCATAAAAGAACTCAACAACAAAAATTCTAACAAGATTAAAAGACGATCTCATCGTAAAATAACTCGACTCATCGGTTTTAAAAGATAAGGACTTGTCCGTGATATATACATCTCCCTCCTACAATCTCTCGTTCGATCGTGGGAAAGTCACGTGCTTGTCTTAAGTTTTCTTCCTCCCCAAATCTCTGACCCCTCTCTTTTTCTTCATTTCCCCTCTTTTCAAAAATTCTCTCTCTCTCCTCCCTAAAACCTCAAAATCTATTCTTCGCCATTTCCAATTTTTCTCCCCTTTCTCTCTCTCTCTCTCTTTTTTCAAAAATGTCGGTAAGCCTCCTTTCCATACTAATTTTATTCATCTTTCGCTTAATTATTATGTTAATTCGTCTTCTTAATCTTAATTTTTTGGTGCATAGATCTGCAGAAACACATTAACTTTTATATATTTTGCTGTTTTTTTTTTGAGGTTTTGTATTAGCATTTGTTATTTTATTGATTTTATTGTGGTTGATATTTTAATGTCAAATGTATATTGTAATGTTGCGGTTTTTAAATTTCGAGTTTTTATTTGAATGATGATGGTGATATGTATGCTGTTGTGTTCTTGAAGCTTCCTTTTTTTTTTTCCTTTTGTTTTTTGGTTGTTAGATTGTCTATTCTTGTTGAATACGCTTTCTTTGTTGACCGGAAGTTATGGAATTAGACCAATTAGTAAACCGCCGTTTTTAATATAATTGCACAGTTTGTTTGTGAAATGGTAGGAAAAATTAGCTGTTGTGTTACGTTTCGTCGATTTTTAGTCCGGGATGATTGGTTGTTGGGGTTGATTAGCGTAGAGAATACGTTTGAAGCACGATTTTATCCTCGGCTTTTTCCGTTTGGTTGACCTTGTGAAACTGAGTTGCAAGTCTTGTTCTTCTAGATTACGCTTGTATCAATTGAATGAATCCATGCTTGTATTTGTGTTGCGGAATGTTGAGAAAAAGCGCGAAACCAAAGAAATGTTTGAAGGCGAAATGTATGTAATCTAGATTTTGCATTTTGAAATAGATGGTTGAGTTCCATTAGATGCTAGCTTCAGATCGTATAAGACTATCGTAACGTTGTTACTTGTTAGTGATTGCCAACTTTTTGGTTTCCTTGTTGCCCTTTGGGTAATGCTCTGATGTCAAGATGACGGCCTTTGAATTGTTTTTAGGGTAAGCTTGTTGTAAGTTGTAGCTTTGGAGTTTAATTATCTTTCCTTGTATGAGATTCCGGCTGATGGAAGTTGTTTGACTTTTCTCCGGAACATTAAGTTCATATTCCCCGTATTTGGTTATCTTCTTTTTAAATTTGCCTGTAATTGATTTGGTGTCTGCATAGTAAAATGGTTATGGTGTGTTACGAGAGTCATTTTCGTTTGGTAATCGCAATCAAATTGGACATTAATTTTCTGCTTATCGCCCATACTGTAGGCAAAGACAGTTAAAGTCAGCAATGTTTCTCGTAAGGCATCTGAGCGAGAACTTAAGGAGTTCTTCTCTTTCTCTGGTGACATTGAATATTTGGAGTCAAAGAGGTGAGTATATCGTTACGCCTGAATTTTTGTTGTTAGAATATAAGGCCAATATGTTTTTTGTACATTTGCAGTGAAGATGAGGAGACTCTGACTGCATATGTTACCTTCAAGGATTCACAGGGAGCGGATACTGCTGTTTTGCTTACGGTAAATTTTATTGTTGATAGATCTATTTAGCTGGATTGCATTGATATTTTATTCACATTTTGATGTGTTTGCATTGGTATTGTACACATGAAAACTTGACATGTGGGGTTCCCCTTCTAACTTTGATTGACTTTATTTACTACATGATGATCTATTGCTGGGCTTGAACGACCTATTTTTAGCCTGTTTGTACAAATTCTGTTTGCTTAGCCTTTTGATTTAAAGTAAGGTGCTTGCAAGGTAGTTTATAACAGTTAAGAAGCAGAGAAAGTTCCAGTTATCTTTTGTGCTGACTATAATATATTCTAAAGTTGGACTGGATGGTCATCTTAGCTGTGCCTTACAAGTGAAGGGTCGCATTCATGCTTGTTATGTTACTGTCTTTGTTCCAAGTTAATTTGAGTGAGAGCATATAACATGGTGGAAAGAATAAGCTATATCCTAATATATTTCTGCTACGAATTGTATGATGAAGCTGTGAGCTGTGTCTACTACGATGTTAACTTTGGATCTCATGGTACATTGGAATCTTTAGCTCTCCCTAATCCCTCTTACCCGCCGTGTTCCATCCATCTCTTTGATTTGAAAGACAATTGTGACGTGTCTGCAAACACAGGTTTTAGCTGACCACTTCACCCGATAATCATGTTTATGACTTATGATAAAATGAAACCTTAATCTTGTTCCTGGCGCACGATGTTTTATCCTCTGTCTGAGGGGACTTGGGAATTGGGATGTTTATTGATGCTTTGATAGTGTAACAGAAAGAGCTCTATTACCAACGTAAGATAAAGGTTAACATGCAAGTACATTCTGAAAAAATTCAGCTATATTTAGTATTTTCTGATTTCCACATTTATTACCGTTTGTGTGTGTGTGTGTGTGTGTGTGTTTTAAGCTTCTTGATAGTCGAGCAGTCAGTCTGAATCTTAGCACTTGCAAAGGAGTAGCTTAGTGTGTTTTGCGGCGAGAGAAGGCTTCAAACCGATTTAGTAGAGGAATTTGTTGATTTGATAGAGGAATCTTTTGTTTGATTTTTGGTCTATCTCCTCGTCGAGAGAAGGCTTCAAACCGACTTAATAGAGGAATCTGTGGCTTAGACCAACATTAAAGAACAGGAACATCTGTCCTTTATTTTGAGGGTCCAACAGTGTAGAATTAGTTTATTGCAACGTCGGACATTATGGCCGCCAACATTGCATCACTCACCCACACCGGACCGGGATCATCCCATACTTCATCTATTCGGCTAACAATAGCCCACCTAGCTAATCTACGAGCGCACTCATTCGCCTCCGTAAAACAGAAGTTAAACTAAACACAACTAAAAGAAGCAAGTAAATCGAATCAGTCCTTACTTTCAATTGAAATTTGCTTTTTAGTGAAACTTGTTTTTTTCCCATAAATATTTGATTTGTTTATCAAATTTTATGTCCCTTGCTAACCAACATCATTTAGAGATTTGTTGCCCAAATATCCATGATAGTTGAAATCTTTGTAAAAACCAGTATCTGTGAATATGAAGAATGAGGAATATGGTATGAGTATTGTTTCTAAGTAAATGGTGAGAGCTATAACAAAACCTGGAAAGTTATTTCTTCGTTTGGGATTGGTGAGAGTTTGTTTTCACTATCATCAACCACGATAGGTTGTATTTTGTACCTTTTTTAATATTGCTGGAGAATCCAGAAAGGAAGCACGCATTGTGGGCAAAATCGCCAGATTAAAATCCTTCCAGGAACATATATTTGTGTGCTGCACTTTGTTCTTGTATTGATTTATGTGATCTTGCAGTTGGCACGATGTCATTGTCATTAAGTAAATCTTCCATTAGGTACATCTTTTGAATAAGCTCCATCGGTTTATGATTATCTGAACAGTTGATCTTGGTGGTTGCCCTGGTATAGTACATTCTCTTTGGCATTATTTGATTGCTTGGTGGTTCATGTCCTATTGTGGTTTTTCTGGAGGTTGTAGTATTTGTGAAAATCTTCGAAATTCACCTTCTAGAGCTAACTTTGAATACAATGGTTATCTGCCTATCTGGCGTATTTATTTTTCCATTACTCTTTCCTATTCAGTACTCCTTTTGTTCTCTGCTCACCATTTGTGTTTGCATGTTTATGCCAGGGAGCGACAATAGTTGATAAGACAGTCACCATAACTTTGGATCCAGACTATGAATTGCCACCAGCTGCTTTGGCTCAATTAGCTGTAAGAAAATGCTCTGATTTTACTATGTCTATATTGTCTTTTGACAAATTCAATGTTTCGACTAACAGTCTCCAAATTTCTGTAGGGAGGCCAAAATGATCAATCTGCTTTCCGGAAAGCTGAGGATGTTGTTAGCAGTATGTTAGCAAAGGGCTTCATACTAGGGAAAGATGCAGTTGGCAAGGCAAAAACATTCGACGACAGGCATCAGTTGACTTCAACAGCCTCTCTCAAAATCGCATCTCTTGATCAGAAGATTGGTTTCACGGAGAAGATTAGCATGGGTACTTCTGCTGTCAACAACAAAGTGAAGGAGATGGACGAGAAATTCCAGGTCTCTGAGAAAACCAAAACAGCCTTTTCTGTAGCTGAGGAAAAAGTCAGCAATGCCGGTTCAGCTATAATGAAGAACCGTTATGTCCTTACTGGTGCTACTTGGGTGACTGGCGCTTTCAACAAGGTGGCGAAGGCAGCTGGTGAAGTCGGGCAAAAGACAAAAGAGAAAGTCGGTATGGTAGAAGATGAGCAGAAGAGAAAAGTAGTGGATGACTTTGCTCAGGTTCATTTGTCGGAGTCCTACTCCCCAATGGCTGATTCCGAAAAGGCCTCCTCATCTCCCAAGTCTTCGGTTCCTGTGGCTATGGCTCCAGCACCAAAGGACTCCGTCCAAAGCGAGCAACAACCTGCAAAGCTCGAGCCTGCACAAGGTTTGATCCTCTGATATCGCATCACATTGTATATATTTTTGTGCCAAGAAATTTTCACCTGTGATGGGCTTTATGGCTATTGCTTCATCCCTTGGAACTTACAATGTAAACGAGGTTCCTTAAAGTGGATATTCAACTATGTGGGTTACCATCTGATGGATTATTCATACTCGTACTGATTTACTATATAGTAGTGTGAATGCTTTTTTTGGCCTTCTTAAGTCTTAATTGCTCCTGGAAGGCTGAAATATTGCCTATATATCTGAGATGCAAAATTGGATATGCTGAATGCCGATTAGTACAATCTATTTCCTTTGTTTTGTTTCGTTGCATTCTTTACGTTTGGTTTGAATATGTGAAGAAGTTATAAACAACGTGAAGAATTGAAGGACACCGAGCGAGTAATACTTTATGCGCTGATGGTGACTAGTGAGAGGAGACTAGAATAATATAATCAAACCTTTGCCAGTGACAAGGGGTAGGATTATTGACAGTATTTTGAAGGTAGCTTTTGATTGTGAAAATTGGAGCTTGAAGTTAATTCAAGCCCTAGTTGAGGTAGCGATTTGAAACATGTCGTAATTAATTAACTTAAATCTCGTAATTTACAGACTTTTATTCACATTGGTTGAAGTTTGCAATTCAACTTCGTAAGAACATACCAATGATCATGATCAAAGCTTGAACTACACTACATCTTGGGGCACCAAGTTGACTGGTAGACGACAGAGAGGACAAGTATGTTTTCCCAAGTTAAACCAGTTACGAAGGCATGTACTATGGAACTTGTGGCCGCATTTCTTCAAAATCCACTTGGACTTGTACTCGACCTCGCCTTTTCTAAGACCTTGACCTTTGCCATCCCTATAATCATCCAATTTCTCCAAACAAATCGTGCATGTGGTACAATTTTTCTTCACCTCGTTAATCTTTTGAGGGTCTCGATAATTATGTGTAATCTCGAATGGTGACGGATGGAGGAATCGGATCGAACGTCTGATGACATAAAGAACTACTAGTACAATATAGAGTGGCAAGAAAATTGGTAAAATTCCGTCCATGGTTTCTCGTGAAAGGAGAAAAACTAGCTAGACAGAGGAGATGAAGGACGCGAAAGACCTTAACTAGTACAACTATGTCTATTGTGAAGTTCAAACAAAGTTATATTTATAATTTACTATTTGCCAAAAGTTTATGTTACCAACTTAGCTACTTTGATTAGGAGTAGTAAAAAGCTAATCCTAAATTCCTACTCCGATCCACCACACCCTTTTCCCTTCTTTTCGTTAGGAGAATTGGGGCCGGGTTCTTTTGCTCCGCTGCATCGGATTCAACACATATTTTCACTCGTATTGATTTTTCTACAGCCAATAGTGTGCAAGCCCAGATTGTTTCGTGACTCCCAACCATAATTTATTATTTATAATTAATTAATATATTCCAAATTAATTAGTTACGAATAAGTGAGATATACGGAGTATATATATTCTCGACGTCAACAATTCAGATCAAGAGATCGCAGGGAGTAACTTTTATAGGTTACGCTACTACATGCATTATCCACAATAAAACTTTGTAATATTCGAGATGGGTCCTGCTTTGGCAATTTTGTTAATAATTGGTACGCTCGTCTTCTTCTTAATAGCTGTTTGTCGTGACGAACGGCGTCATACAAACAATAATAACGCCGAGAGTAGTAGTGATACGTTACAACGCAGTATTATTATTATTCCTACTACTACAACGACTATCCTTGCACCGCCGTTCTCGTCTTCTGCCGGTCCACGTCAGGGAGACACGGCGACTAATAATAATAATCGCGCTCACTATGAATGTGAGCTGGAGGCCGTGGTTGTGGTCGTGGACGAGGAGAAGAGGAAATATGTTGCTGCAAACTGTGTTGATTGTGCTATTTGTTTAGAGAGGTTTGGTGATGATAATAATGAAGATGATGTTAATTACAAGATTTCGGAATTGCAATGTGGGCATAGGTTTCATGAAGAGTGCATCAAGTTATGGTTAATGGAACGTAAGCTACAAGCTTGCCCTCTTTGTCGAGGGCGCGTATCCGTACTTTGACATTAGGTTTAAGCAATTTGGCTCGGTAATCGGTAAGTCGCTAAGTTCAGTTATTTTTTGTAAATTTTATTATTCGCGTTCTACTTTCTACACACTTCTTACCATATTCCACACTATACATACTACGTATACTATATATACTATGAAATATGAAATCGAATAGGACATCACTTGCCAAATTACTCACACATCCGTATAACATACACCGTATGATATAGACTACATTGCTCTTTCGACACACGACAGGTGGAAACGGTCGATGGTCGTCGCGCCGATGATTGTGAATTGGAGGCAGTGGTGGTGGTCGTGGTCTCGTGGACGAGGGAAGAAGTAACAAATCGCTCTAAATTGCACCAAAATTGCACCACATGTGTCAGTTTGTTTAGAGAGTTTTGTTGATTGTGAAGATGGTCACAATAATAAGGTTTCGGAATTGTAATGTGGACATAGGTTTCTTAAAGAGTGCATTATGTCATGGATACTGAAACGTAAAATTTGTTCTATTTGTAGAGGTCGTGTATTTGTACTTTGACCTGGACGGTATATTTCAAATCCAAATCTGTCATATGTAATCTGTATCTTGACATATTGTTTGATTTTTTATTCTTAATGGGATTACTATGTAATGACTCAGGAGTTAGGATGCAACTTATGGGTATAATAGCAATGTATATTATTTCCTACTCGTTTCTTTTTAGTACGGATTATCATGTTGTTATTATACTAGTACTATATCGATTTCTTGTGTCATATCCTATCCACTTAAAGGAGCTGAAGCCGCTTTATATATCCTAAATCCCATATTTGCGTCCTAGTAACACTTTATTCTTGTTTTCGGTAATCTTGTTCAAAATTGTCATTTCTTTAAGTCGTATGGTTGAAAATTATAGGTAAACATTGTGTAATTGCACAAAAGTGGAAGAAATAATGTGAGTGATGATAGATAATTTAATAAACGAAATTAGGCGAAAGAAACATGTACCAAAATAGATGGGGTGTTTAAGGTAAGACATCCCAAAATAAAGGGACATATGGGGCGTTTGAGTTAGGACCGCGGAAATACACGACTCAAATCTAGACTAAATTTATAAGGTGATCCAAAGTACTACCCGTTCAAGTGTTCAACAGTCCCACACTCGCACCTCCCTCTCTGTGTCAATTCCTCCAACATCTCTCCTCGCCGGCGGCGCTTATCTCCTCGCCAATGCACTACCGTATCGGTCACGCTTCTCTCTACGGCGGCGCTTTGTGGGTACACAATACCAATAATCCAGGTCACATGAATTAAACTCATAATATGGTATTTTTTACCATGAATTTGACTGTGTATGAAAATTTGGCTTAGCATTTCTGAGCTTTTCTGATTGAGAAATTTTTCTCTAGTTTTGTGCCCATTTAATATATATCCTCACTTGTGAAACTATTTACTGGGTACTAGTTAGGATTTGAATATACGATCATACTCGATTCGAATCCCGACTAAATTATAATTCATAAAAGATGCAAATGTCAAGAGCAACTCATCAATGTTTGATATTGATGCAAAAGGTGGTGAAAAACCCACGAATTAGAGCATCTTCTCTTTTTAATTCTTCAGTTTTGCATGAATTTGAGCATACCCAACAATCCATATTTTGTATTTTGAATTTCTTTCTCAGTGAAAAATTTGTACCCCAAGCTCAAACCTTAATTCTTCAGTTAATCTCTGGTAGGATTAAATTATCTTCACCCCTTGGTAATTTAACATCCCTTGTTCAAGAATTTTCCAAGGCTTATGTAGTTTCACACCCAGTTTGTGTGCTTCTCCAAGAAGTTATCTTTAATGCATATGTTCAAGCAAAACTGCCTGAAGAGGGTTTGAACTGTTTTGTTGAGATGGTCAGTCGAGGTTCTGTACCGAGGTCGAATTTGTTCAATTCGTTGTTGATTCTTCTTTTAGAAAGTAATAATCTTGCAAAAGCTTGGTGGGTTTTTGATGAATTCAAGGGTAAAGTTGGAATGGATGTGTATAGTTTTGGGATTATGATTAAGGGTTTTTGTCAGGGAAATCACTTGGGAAAGGCTTTTGAGATTTTGGATAGATTACCTGATGTGGGTTTGTCTCCAAATGTTGTAATATACACTACTTTGATAGATGGGTGTTGCAAAAGTGGTGATATTGATCGAGCAAAAGAGTTGTTTCTTAAGATGGAGGAGATTGGGGTGGTTGCTAATCAACACACTTACACTGTTTTGATGAATGGTTTATTCAGAAAGGGGCTTAAGAAAGAAGGGTTTCAGCTTTATGAGAAAATGAAGTCTTGTGGGATAACTCCTAATGTTTATGCATACAATTCCATGGTCAAGGAGCATTGTAAAGACGGGCGATTAAGTAGAGCACTCTTATTGTTCGAGGAAATGCTTGAGAAGGGTTTGGAGTGTAACATTGTGACCTATAATATTCTGATAAGTGGTTTATGTAGGGCGAAAAAACCTTGGGATGCCGGGAAATTGGTGACCCAAATGCGAAATCGTGGCCTTACTCCAAATTTGATCACCTACAATACCCTCATTGATGGGTTTTGTATCATCGGCAAGTTGAGGAAGGCTCTATTTTTGTTTGATCAGATGAAGTTGGATGGTCATTTGCCATCTTTAGTTACGTACAATGTTCTGATTTCAGGTTTCTCTAGAGCTGGAAATTTGAACCGTGCATCCAATTTGGTGAGGGAGATGGAAGAGCGTGGTATCGTTCCATCTAAAGTAACATATACCATTCTTATAGATGCATTTGTTCGGTCCGGTGACATGGAGAAGGCATTTGAGACTTATTATTCTATGGAAAAGCTTGGGTTGGAAGCAGATGTCTATACAATTGGATCCTTGATAAACGGGTGGTGTGCTAAGGGTAATATGTTGGAAGCATCAAAGTTGTTTAAGTCCATGGAGAAGATGCATATGCATCCCAACAATGTGATTTATAATACTATGATTAGTGGTTACTGCAAAGAGGGCAGTTCTTACAGGGCCTTGAGGCTGTTGAAAGATATGAGGAAAAGTGAAATGGTTCCGAATGTTGCTAGCTATTGTTCAACTATACGAGTCCTGTGCAATGATGAGAAGCTGAAAGAATCTGAAGCACTGGTTGAGGATATGGTAAGCTTAGGTCTGAAACCATCAAGCTCCGTCTACAACACAATATCTCAATCCAAGGAAGATGCTAGCCTACTTGGGGAACCTCAAGTGGAAGTATTGAAACAAGAAGAAAATGTGCTGGCACTTTAAGTGCATTAGACTTCGTCCAAGGTGCATCTTGGAGGGCCATCAATGGAGATGATACAATATTGTGTAGCAAACTCCCGATTCTTCGAGGAACAGCCTATATCCCATGAGTCGAAGTTTAAATATCTATTTAATGGGAGCTTCAGGAATCATACTGGTCAGTTTACTACTGAGTCTGTTTGTTCTGTTTTTTTTTTTTTTTTTTTGAAGGTTGAGTCTGTTTTTTCTAGTTGTGCTTCCTGCATCTTTCTTTGTAACTATTTCAGTGTTCTATGAGGTTTCCTTCCTTTGTGGGGTGTGGGAGGGTAGGGGACAGTGGAAGGGGTGTTCACTATTAATTTGCTGATTCTTGCTCCGTAACTCTAAAGTCAGTCTGAACAATGAATTTTGTCCACGTTATTTCTGCTTGCCTCTGGTATCTTTCTGCATTGTCATTGTGTCACAACCTCTTCATCACTCTCCGCATTAATTGATTGATGTTACTGTATGAAACTATGAAATGATTTTCTGAGCTGTACAAGATTCCGAGAGACCTGTATTCTATCATCATTTCTACAAATAAGAGATGATCAGTGTAGAATGTGGTCTAGTGGTTAGCAAAAGTGCGCATAATGCTACTTGTGGCTGTTAGACTTGAAGAAGCTGTAGTTCTAGATGCTAATGGAACATTATTGCTAGCCGAGGAATCTGAGAGACATCATTCCCAAAAAAAAAAGAGATGATATTCTCTTAGTTTTTTTGTGCAGTTGGTCAGAGGAACATAACATGGATATTATAAAGTAACAGTCCGTCGATTCAGTTCTCTAGCTTATTTTCGGCCTCTGTGTATTGGGCACAGGCAAGGCTACGTACATTTGTCCTCCCTTTACCACTTGCCATATTCGAGAGCCATCTGAAAGTACTCAACAAAAGCTATTCTTGTTTTAAGTTGTAACCTACTATGAATATTAGATTACACTTAGAAGTTTATTTCTTAACTCCTTTGACCTATGTTCTCTCAAGAGGTGTGATTCAGTATTGTTACAGCCTTACAAAGAGTACAGCATATTCTACTACCCGTCACCTAGATAATTTGTATGTTTCCTTGATGTTCTTCTTGGAAGTCTATAGGTTTACACTTTACACTTCACCCTATCTATTTAATTTGTTAATGTCATTGATCTCTCAAACCGGATTGACCTTTCTGGCATGTAGAAGTGACGGGCTGGAGTAGTCGCAGCTGAGAAGGAGCAGAGCATTTTTGCTGAACTGGGGCACGGAAGATTACCTCAGGGCTCAGGCTATGAATGGAGTTTGTTGTTCTTGGTACTTCCACTACCCCACCGTAAGTGATCTGGGTTTGGTGATTGACAGACAATCTGAGTATAGAAGCTTCTGAGCTGTCCAATTCAATCAATCAGAGTAAATGCACCTATGACCAATCATTTAATGCTGGTTACCTGAATATTGGGTTCCTAGTCTGAGGTCGATGGCGTTGGTTTGGATGCGTCTCATGCATCTTCTCCTACCTGTGGTAAGGTAAAAATATACACTTTTTGTTTAAAATGATTCATTGGGCTTGATATAGTTTCAACAAAAAAGAGCCTTTAATTGTGTGGATTGTTGGAATTGGCTCTCTATTCTTGACGTGCAAGTGTGCATTTGGCCTGCCGCTTATGTGATATCATATTTGTAATTGTTGATCTGGTTTAGGGTCCCTGTAAATTAGTTAGTTAGCCTTAGAAAGATATAAGGAAATGTCAGGTCAAGATACTCTCTCCATCCTAAAAAGAATGGTCGCTTTTGAGTTTTGATTTAGGCGCATTTGAAGTATATATCTCGATAGAAATAGAGTTGTCCTCCTACTCCCTTTTCCATTTTGCTTAGTCTGATTGAGGATAAATGGCAATATTACCAGTTTAACTTACTAATAAGTATAGACGATGGTCGATTATATTGGGACATACCAAAATGTAATGGTGATCAATTATTTGGAATGGAGCGAGTATATAAGCTCCTTTTCATGTCTTTTGGTGACATTCAGGCTCTCGTTTATAGAAGGAAGAGAAAATAAAGATATCAAAGCTAGTACATTTAGTTGTGCTTATGATCTTGACGAGGCTAGTAAGCTAGCCTTTGATGAACTTTGATAGTGGCATACTGGCATGCAAGGCTGCTAAGTGCTACCTATAACTTCTAAAAGAAGACAAGGGTAAGTCCCGTCGGAGAAAGAAAAAAGAAAAGAAAAGAAAAGAAAAAAGAGAAGAAGATAACCATTGAAAACAGTCCCAATGACAATAATTCAAAGCATCTTCAGAGAATCTTATCATTTTTACTGACAGTAAATTCAATAATGCAAGAAGAAAAGCCAACTCTAGAGGCACATAAGAGTGAAAGGCTCATGTGTATGCATCCCACTATACATGCCCTTGATATCACACTCTATGATGGACACTTGAGTCACACGAAACCTCTCTTTGGATTTCTTCAGCAAGTTGTGGCTAATTCGTTTGTTATTACATCTTTACATATATATATGTGATGAATTTTTACTGCTCTTTTCATCTGATTCTGTTTTTTTCTCATTA
The DNA here is from genome assembly GCA_963680865.1 of Spergularia marina. NCBI lineage: Eukaryota > Viridiplantae > Streptophyta > Magnoliopsida > Caryophyllales > Caryophyllaceae > Spergularia > Spergularia marina. The sequence goes on along the minus strand of OY804552.1, from coordinate 4,951,316 downwards.
AGTTTCAGGGAAGATCAATGGCTACTAAGGTTGCCAATAAAGGGGAGAGTAGCACCAAGATACCAAAGAATTTATACAACTGGAAATTCCCCAAGATCCCAGTCTGCAAGATCTACAAGAAAAACCCTTTCAAATTTTTTCCAAGCTATGCCATAAATGACACTGAAGAAACCATTACATTGACATCTACCCGCAAACTTACATCCTTGAAGTTACTTTCGGAGTCTTACCTTGGGTCAAGAAGCGTCACATGTTCGTTCACTTGGGTCACATGTTCGTTCACTTGGGTCTAGTTCAAGTAGCCATCAAGCCGTTAATACGCAATGGCTTAGAAGTTCCTGTAATTGTGTGCCTTAGAGATGGCAGGCACAGTGACTTCGAAAGCTCGTTGTTAGCAGCTGTGGAAACAAATCTATCTGAGGGCCCATTTTATTTCAACTGCTTCCCAAGTTTCTCAGTGTCTATGGCCGATAGGTCTAGTTTTGAATCCCTTAACTTAATTGTGAAGACAACAGGAATCCCTTTGGCATTGACATTCAGAACAGTGTGCAAGGCAACGGTGGACTTGAACACACAGTATTTGGGGGAACCGATACTGGGGAAGACAAGTTATTTTCATGCAAGTTCTGGTGCTCAGGCCATCACAAATTGGGATGAAGTGAAGGACAAAGCAACCCGTTGTTTGCCGGAACCTGCACAGCTCCCAAGGGCCGTTTGATGATCAGCAGTGGGAAAGAAGCACCGTCGCAGCTCTATCCAAGGTCTGCATTTTCTGCTTAAAATTGTAAACAAAATAACTGGGAGACTGTTCTAGCAACTGTAATGTCAATTAGTCAGCTCTAAGCTCAGTGTCTGTAGTAGGTGTTCTAGATGATGGTGTTTTAGAAAAATAAGTGCACTTTATCTAATACGGAGAACTATATATTAAAACCTGAAACCAAGTCTTTATGATATATAATCAATATGGTAATTTATTAGATTATTAAAGATAAGGCAACATTTTTCTTATAGAGTGAGTATAAACAATATAAATATATAGTCGTGCGTGTCACGGGCATGCAAACTAGTACCTGTTAGAATCTGTAACTTTGGTGTTACAGCCAGCCCCTTGTATGTGTTCATGATCGGAGGCAGTTTTCGCCATCGGCATTGCCAGTTTATGCAAAAGAGCTCTTATGTTAATGTTACTTGTGTATGTTACTCATTTATCCATTCTTCTTTAGAAAACATGACGAAGACACAACAACTACGAGTTCTCATGCTTTTTTTTTTTTTTTTTTTTTTTTTTTTGTGAATAAGATTTTCATTCTCATCGAAATAAGCTTTCACGCCCATCGCATCCTTAATTCCGATGTCTAGGAGCTCGAGATTTCGACAACACTTGTACGTATTTCAAGTCGCAAAACATATGTTATAATGTGAACGTTACCAAATGTAATGTAGTCGCAGATTTACGAAGGGATGCGACGAGCATACTACAAGTCTACAACAATTATGATTTTCCAATGAAAAAAAAAACAAAAAGAATGAATCTTTAATTCCATCATTAGTAAGACGAATCTTACTCTAAGAAACCAATGTGTATGCATCACGCTAATGTGGGATGAAGGCCACAGAATAATCACCCAAGTCAAAGCTTCATGTTCTACACAATATTATTTTAGATTTTTAGTTGACAGTTTGACCCTTATCTCCATTTTCACCACTAAACTTGACTGTAAACATCTACTTTTTTTAACTTGTTTTTTGTTCCTCAATCCTAATATTTGCAGGCATATAAAAAAGTTTTGTTTACCATTCATTTGAATCTTCAAAGTATATTACTTTTACTAGCATTTGTTGAATCCTGAAAAAATTCAATGATGGGTCTGTTTGATTGGTCTGTTTTCTTGGTTGCTGCTATGATCTTTCTAGGGAGAACCCTTGATGCTCACGCTACAGCAGGAGATGCTGATCCCATTTACATGTATGTAAGTTCTTGAGTTTAATCAAGTTCTTAATTAGTCAGTCATTTAGTTCTTTATATCTTCATTTATTCATGTTTAATGAATTATGAGCATGCTTTATTTCATTATACAAATATGATAGATATGGTAGAATTTACATGGAATTGGGGTTTGTTGTTTGGTTTGGTGCCCAGAAAATTTGGGAAAGGAGTAAACTTTGGAATATGTTTTTGGGTCTGTTGTATATTCCTATTTATGGAAAGTTAGAAGAGAAACTACAGGTGATTGTCTGATTGAGGAGGTTATTAAATGGTCCACTTTGAACTGTTGAAGAAGAAGATTGTGTATTGGTGTGCATTTATTTCTGTATGTTTTTTTATGTTTGTTGAGTCAATGATTGTTCCAACCAAGGTCTCTTGAATGTATGCAACAACCTTTATCAGAGGATATCTAATGAAAATGAGGTCTCTTGGTCCAAATTACTTGGGAGTATTTTAAATTAAACTTATTGTCATGCTTTTTTTTTTGTTATTTATTTATTGCAAGGCACTTGAGAGTTCTTGAGAGGCTCATGAGTTGTGCCTATGAAAACGATTCTGTTCAAGTAAGGTCGTTATTGAAAGTTGTTCGTAATTTAATTGTTGATTATGTTGGGAGGGGAAGTGTCTTTGTTACTCAAGAGGTATATAGAGAATTCCGAATGTTGGTTCACACTGTTTTGATAATGTTTTCGAAAAATGTTCTTATGATTATGTTCGAGGGCATAGAATAGTTTTTTGTTGATCATAGGGTGTTTGATTGAGCTGGAAAAGGTTGTTAGTTTTCTCTTAAATGAGTTCTGATGGTTTCTTCTGACCCACATTCGTAGAAATTAGAAATGCACAACTTAGAAGTGACTTTGGATTGTGCCTGTGTCTCTGGCATTAGGTGATACTTGGTGTTTGTATTGTGGCTTTACTTGGACATGATAACTAAGACCTAAGAGGATCATAGCCCTGGCCTGTAGTTCAGTAAATCGTTCTGCAGAAGTCAGCTGAAAAATGCTGTCTAAATTCAAGCACAATGATTAACTGTATACCTGAACGCGGTTAGGTGATAAAGTATGAACTCCTAATGAACGAGCTTCACTGCAGTCATCTTTTAACGGTGTATGCTCTTATGTTCATATGCTCTTTAACAGTTGCTATGTGAATGCTTTCCTGAATATTTTTCTAATAGGACCTGTGTAGGGCAATGTGAAAAAACCGGATGCGTACAGGAACAGTGTTTCAACAGCTGCAATGTCTCCTTGTCTGATGAGGGTCCATGGTATTTCCAAGAACCACTTTATCTGAGATGGAAAGAATGGGACTGTCGTGGCGACTGTAGGTACCATTGCATGCTTTTGAAGGAGGCAGAGAGGGAGAAACTAGGTGATCAGCCTGTCAAGTATCATGGAAAGTGGCCATACCGGCGTGTTTTTGGAATTCAGGTTTTTTCATGCCTGTATGTAGAAATTCTATTAGCAAAACACCTGATAGCTTCTAGTATATACTTTACATTAGAAGGTGGTGTTCAAGGCAAACCCTCAACTAACTGGTGCTGGTCTTTTCTAAGGTTTTTTTCTTCAAGGTCTTTACTAATCGATGGCATCATGTTCGACTACAGGAACCTTTTGCTGTTGCTGTTTCGTTACTCAATCTTGCCCTTGTATTTCATGGCTGGTTATCTTTCGTTATCCTTTTATACTACAAATTGCCTCTGAGACCAGATGGGAAGACATTTTACGAATACACTGGTCTCTGGAATATTTATGGAATCTTATCAATGAGTTCGTGGTTCTGGAGTGCTGTTTTCCATAGCAGGTTCGTCCATCTTCAGTCAATAATAACACATTATTCTTCGGACAAGAATCTATTGTCGATGCCACGACTGAGGCTTTCTCAAAAAATCCAATCATCGGGGTTATTTGCCTTTGCATTTCATCTAGTACTACTCTGCTCAAAGTCCTTTTCGCTTTGTGAAATCTTCTGACATCTCTAGTGAATAACTCAATAACTTGTCTTTTCAAGCAGATATGTGGAGTTGACAGAGAAGTTGTACTATTCCTCAACCTTGGTATTTCTCGGGTTTGTTCTTATTCTATCTATAATTCGATCTCTGAACGTTAAAGTCGAGGCTGCCAGAGTTATGATTGCTGCTCCAGTGATTGGTTTTGTGACCACTCACATATTCTACCTGTTCTTTGTAGATTTTGATTATGGTACGTTCAACATTCTTACATTCTTATGGTGCTTACTGTATGCCTGTTCCTGTGCACCTGCCACATATATATGGTTTGTGATTTAACCCACCTTTTAAAAAGGAAACTATTCGGGTGTCTCGTAATTTAACCCTTCCATCTCTTTTTTTTACAACTTCAATATCACGGTATGTGCAGATTTTCCAGAGGTGCAGGTATAACTGAAATGTAAAGACTAATAGGTCTTGACCAAGTTGCAGAGATCGTTATTTCCAGTGGAGGAAAATATCGAGTCATAGTCTGATTGATGTACGCTTCTTTGACCGTTTTGCAGACTGGAACTTAGCAGTAGTAGCTGTAATTGCCACGCTACAACTCCTCTTCTGGGTGATCTGTGGCATCCGTTCACACCAACCCTCCTGCTGGAAGCTGTGGTTTTCAATTTTCGGGTCAGCTCTGGCTATGCTTTTGGAGATAGTGGACTTCCCACCGTACAAGGGTTTAGTCGATTCCCATGCTTTGTGGCAAGCTATTGGTATACCTGTCACATACATCTGGTGGAGCTTCGTTAAAGATGATGCAGAGTTCACAACAGCAGCTCTAACTAAGAAGTCTAAGTAGAACAGTGATTGCTAGTACGCGGAATGTCTACTGTTTACAGTATCAAATGCTCAACAGCAAAATGTCATCAATTCTTATTCATCTATTTAATCATTTGCCGAGTTTTTTTCTACTTACATCCATCACTCATGCTGTCTGCTAAATGTTATCTGATACAAACTTCGGCTTCAGCTGGTGCTGAGATTCTTGTGCATTACTGCATTATAGCTTATAATCTGCCTTGCGCGAGTCAATGTGATGGTGGTGCCTTAGCTAGTGTCCTTTGTGACTACTGGTAGATGTTAGCCTGATTTTGAGTAAAATTAAATGTTAAATTATGCGAGAAGTTTTCGCACATTGATGATACTGAAACTCAATTAGAGCTGCCTTCTGCTTGAAGGAGTATGAGCAACTTGAGAAAGTAATATGATACACCCCCAATAGTTGCATACTGCAACTTCTCTGCTCCCTCAACCCGAAAATCTTCATCTTTAGCTCGATTATATCCTCCTGCCAGCCATCCGAGGTTCCTGTATCCGGCTTGATACAGCTTTCCAACCGCCATCACAGACCTGTTTCAGATGGTTACCAAGATGATCAGGCACTTGGTTCTTAGCCAACACTAAGATTTTAGACATGCATCAGAATATCACCCTGTAACACATCGTCGTACTTGTATATTATTTATGTACTGACCTTTGCGCTTCATATGATATTTGTTTGATCACGATAAATCGACAAAATGTATGCACCATAAGATTTTAAGAAGAAGGAATACCTTAGTCCCTCGCCACAAGCTACAAGTAGCATAGTGTTTTTATCCGGAACAAGCCCTTGAACCTGTACCACAAACTCAGGATTGATGGTCGTAAATTTCTGGCCAGTCCACAGGCCAATGTACCCAAAATGAACCCATTTTTTGAGGAAGGTGATGAGGGAGCTGTCCACGTCCTTGATGAAGAGCGGGACGTGCAGCGAGCCAGGCACGTACGCTTTCTCTCGCTCCCAGTCAGGCCTCACGTCCAAGAGGCTGGAGCCCCCGGAGTTGAGTACTGAGGAAGCTTCTTTCGGCGTTATTGCTGGCACGGTACCGGACTCTATTAGCTGCCTTCCAGATGTTCCTAAGGCTGCACGTATTCGTAAATTGGAGCTTGATTTTGCAGCGTAGGGATTTATTTTTGGTGTTTTGTTGTCATGTTTCAGTGCTAGAGATTGAAGGTTTACATGGATTGTTGCCATTTCTAGCTTTTTCAACTTCTGTCACACTTCTCTTATCAACTTATCTGAAACGCATGCTACTTGTGCTAATTATTGTTATGCTAGTTCTCTTGGGTCGGACCACCTTTGGAAAATCTATTGACACTATTTGGTTGATATTTGTTATGGGCCAGACTTGTAATAAAAGACGCCGATTTGAGAGCTCGTTAGTCATGACTCATGACCGTGCACGAGCTCTCAACATCGTAAGGCAATAACCAGGCGTTATTGTTTGACTCGAGAATAAATCTAGCACGACTGAAAGTAATATCAGTTGGCCTATCTTTTTAGATTAATAAGTAGTCCAACATGTACAAAGTTCGGGGGTTAGTGGGTGACGGAGTATTAGGAAATTTGACTCACGCTATTAGGGCCTAAGCTCGGCATCTAAGTTCCCAAAAGGGACCCTATCACCACAATCTTCCTCGCAACTTTAAAAGTTAAAGATGATGAAGTTTACCTTGACTCCAAAAAGCGATAAATCAATAACTCAATCAAATGAGCTAATATAGGTATCTTTATATGAGCCCATAAGCGAGTGTCATGCCGTCATCATAAATGTTGTTTCTTTGTTTTGGAGAATTGGGAGGAAAAGACGTAATTGCCCAAAACGATGATTCAGTTGCTAATTATCACGGATGAAGCATAATGTAATTACTAATTAGAGCCTTGATAATAACTCGTGAAAAAGTGGCCCCACTATAGATGTTAGCTTCACAAGTAGAAAGTAGAAGAATGGCACCAACCATCCAACAAGGCACAAGCCAATAACAACAATAGCAGCATTTCACGAGACAGAATAATTTCTCCTATGATTTACTAGTTGGTAGGAGGATAATGTAGGGATACAATCATATTCTTTGTAATATACTAGTACTATCTAATGAAGTCTATTGTCTATTGAAACATAGCATACGTGAATATGTGATTAGATATACTCATATACACCATCTATTTCTTTAAGTTGAATCAAGTTTTTGTGAGAGGAACCCATGTCCAACGATAAGAAATGAAAGAAATGGAAGGAGTAGCATTCAGACAAAACTACGTGTGACAAAACTAATTTTAAAGTATGGACGTTTGGAGGGAGTAGCATTCCAACGACTCTGTTCGGCTTCACTAGCTGTTTGAGTAGCAGGTAGCTGTTTTGATAGCTGGTAGTATGTAGCAGGTAGCTGTTGGCTCTAAAAGTAGCAGTTGATGTTAGACGGGTTTTGGTAGAAGTAGCCGTTGAGTTATCAAAACTATATAGTACGTAGGAAAATAACATAGAAATGCTAGTTTTTTGTACTCAAAATGTTACTTTGGAAAACATTTCCCAAATATTACCTAAAATGCCAAATACTACCTAAAATGCTACTTTTAAAATTTTTTTTTTTTAAATGATATTTTTAAAATGTTAGCCAAACAGGTAAAGTAGCAATTTGACCAGGTCAAAATGTTACTTCCTACTTGTTAATGTGTTGCCGAACAATGCCAAAACTTACTCTTTGTATATTTCTATCTCGAATTTCGACCAATTCAAGACACAATGAAATAAACAAATCGATTGTATTTCATTCAATTTCTCTTTTAAGTTCTAAAGAAACGAAGGAATGACAATAAAGCAAAGTTGCGCATATGGCCAAACAATATAGCAAAATTAATTTAGTACAGAGGAACAAAAACAAAAAGAACAATCAAGAAAACAATGGGCAATAAAGGGGCATGATTAGGGCGTAGTGTAGTAGGATCCACAAGTGATTAGTCATCAAAGTATGGACAAATCAGAGAGGTTTAGTATACTTAGCTAATCTAGCTAATTAATCTGATGTTACGAACACTTGGGCGGCCTTATAGGATACTCCTTAATCACTAAGTTATAAAATGGACAACATGCATGTTTTCCCATCATTTGTTTTGACTTTGATAGTTTGATGATTTCATCTTTGTCCCATCTTTTTATTATCGCAAAAGTCCCAAAACATTAGCCACCAAGAAACGGGCACCAAAACATGGATCATCCACCACTTACCCTTAACGACTGAGTGCCATTTTTCAGTTATACTTAACTTCCAAGTCTTCTTCACCCAATGGCATCATTACCGTGAATTTCAGTAAGTAACCCGAGTTTAGAAAGTAGTCCGACAAACAAATCAAAGAACCGTGAATTTTCTCGTCTTGGCTAACCCTTTTGGCCATCTTATAGTTAACAATGCCAATTATTTGTTAATTTCCAAACGAAACGTTATCAAGACGGAAAAAAAAAGGAGTTTTACATCATGAATCCATTTACGTATCTACGGAGTATAACGTTTGCTAATTGTCACGAACATAGATTCCACATGTCGTAATTTTCATGCTCAGAATTTCTTTCGAAGACGAAAGAACTATTCAAGACATTAATTGGAATCTTATACTACAAATAATTAACTGATTGTTAAGGCCAAATTGGTGAGTCACGCTGCCCCCACCTTCCTAGAACAATTTACTTCATTTGTTAGTTCAAACATATCACCGTGTAATAAAACCATTTGCTAAATAAAAACTATAATAACGACCAATTGACCATCAACGAATACACCAGGTCATCCAAGCTCATACTGACATACCACATTAGATCACTAGCGTGCCAACTTAAACTTCTCAAACACGCAAAACCAAAATTGAACTAGTCGGACTCCTGAAGTCCTGAGAGTAGAGCTATCCTTTAATTCCTTTGAAATTTTGAATTCCAATAGAGAACCACTACTCCACTAGATATAATTTCTACATCCACCAGATTGACCATCGACTATTCGACAAATCACGCACGTTTTATAAGCATGAAAAGATATTCAAATGTACGCAATTTTACCCTTCATCGGAAACCGATAACGAAACCCACTTGTGCTTTTATTGTACCACACCTCTATTCATATTCCGACCTTATTCGGCAGCCTTATTAAACAAATAAAAAAAAATCCAGGCTGGCAGGGCCCAAATGCCAACTCATAAATGAGACCCCACATCGAGGTCCACACTAGCTAACGGCTTCTTCATCCTCCCAGCTGGATTCCATCTACAGTAAATACGCTCTGTCCCCCCACCCGCTCACTTTCACGAGGAGAACTAGGTCAATCATCGTGATTATCAGCAATTACCAATCACGGGACAAATTTGTCCCCGGTCACACGAAGAATCCTCGGTTCCATTTTATGTCCCTTCCCTATGCGAAATTACAGAGTACTCCCCTAATCAACCTAACCACTACCACACCACACCACGAGCCGACGACCTCTTGCGATCACATTCACCCGATACCGATATACCATCACACTCAAATCAAATACTATCACGAAAGTACGAAACCTCAACATAACATCTCTTACCAATTTACCATAAGTTGAGAATACACCAAAAATTGGTGATTGACAAATAAAAACCAATCGCAGCGATTGTTTACCCTAGCTCCTTATACTACTCTGCTCCTTCCTTTTCATATGCGCATTTTAGCAACTCCCCCAAAAATATTACTCCAGCTGTCCCTCTTGTTTTCTGTCGGCACTACTACTACTACTACAGTACTACTACTCGTATTAGAAAATATCGTCGAATATTTTTTTTTATTTTTTAAATAAAGAAAGAAATATTCTTAATTTTGTACAAAATCACTAATTTATATCCCAAAGGGAAACAAAAGACTAAAAAATAAAAAAGAAACAATAAATATAATAAATATATACCAAAAAAATAAAAATAAAAGTAATTGAAATAGACGAGAGAAATGGCGAGATTGTTCTACCGCATTTATGTGAAATTTTGACAAATTTTTTTTTTTAATGATTGTGGTGTGTTGTACAAGCTAAAAATCGCCGAGTTTCCGGTGAGTCTGATATTTCGGAGTGTCTCTTTGGATGACGATTTCTTCTTGCAAATTCCTCGTACTTCTTATCACAAATGCTTCACTTCTTTTCAGCTCTTTTCCATTCTTCTCATCAATTCTTCCTATCTCGTCAATGCCATTCATCTCTGCACCACACACACCAATTCAAAACTCGATACAAAACGTTAACAATCCAAAATAACGTTACCACTATTATTATTATTATTATTATTATTATTATTATTATAATACCTATAATGTCCTCCGGTTGCTTGTAATGGAATCCACGAAACTCCGCCAAATCTACACCAGACAAAATTAATAAAATAATTACTAGTTTGTTAATTGCATTGGTAATAATAATTAATTAATTAAATTAAATGATTAATTACCTTGAGGAGAAGGATCGTAAGAGGAGAGATAAAGCACGACGAAGCAGAAAACAATAAGAACAGGAATCAAGTGAATGAACTTCTCGGGTTGAGTGCGACACCGGTGGTGGTGAGGCTTCTCCGGCTTTATTTCGTCGGCGTCGGTGGCGGCAGAGGCGGAGAGGTCGGCGGCGGAGAATGAAGACGGAGATGATTCACGGCGTTTATGATCGTCGGAGATTAAAACGGCGTCGTCTGAAGAGATAACTAGTCTTTCTCTCCCCGGCGAACCTAAAGATTGCCGCTGCATGATGTTTTAAGAGAGAGAAAGTGAGGAGAGAGGAGAGAGGGAGAGATGGGCTGAGTCGAGGTGTGTGTGGGAATGTAAAATGTTGGAAGGGAGCATAATATTATTTAATGGGAAAAGTTAATAGAAATAATATATAATAGTAATATGTTATACGAGTAGTATCTTTTTAACTTTTTTTACATACTCCGTATCCGGGTTTAATTGGTGGGTGATAATCTGATTGATTTGGTCGATATTGGAAATTTGGAATCATTATTATCAAAAGTAGCCGTTGGTAAATTTCCTATGATTGTATATATTTGTACTCCGTAGACCGATACAGGTGATAGGTTATTATCTGGTGATACTGACGTTATATATTTTTTCGATTATAATCATTATATACTTTTCTCATTATTTTACAATTTTCACTCATTATTTTATCATTTTTATTCATTATTTCCCAATTTTCACTCATTATCTTTCGATTTTCACTCGTTATATATAACATTATAGTCATTATTTGTTTTCAGTCATTATTTCTGAATTTCTAATCATTACTCATTCCGTTCGGCTTTAAAATTCCTACTTTCTATTTAGGGGTGTTCATCTTTAAACTTCATACTTGGAATCTTTCCTTATTTGTACATATAAATACCAAAACACCCTTACTTTTTTATTAAAAGTGCAAGTGGGACATACCTCTATGTGTAATTTTACACTACGTGGACCCTAAAACTCATTCTTTATTCTATTTTTCTTAAAAACTGTGTTCCGACCCTACGCGTTTTATAGCCGAACGGAGGGAGTATATACAAATTTATTCCAATCATTATTTCTCAACTTCCACTCATTATTTCCCGAATTCCACTCATTAATTTTCAGTTTTCACTCATTATATACCACTTAAATCGGGGGTACCTAGAGCTACGTACCCCCGGGTACCATATGCCGATTGTTATTAGTATGGTTTCTTCGTGTATCAGTGCTATAATGATACTAACATATTGCAACAATTGATGGGATGAAATGCCGACGGAAACTAAAAAGTATTTTAATCAACTTTCATCGGTTTTATTTAATTCAATAAGTTGTAGTAGAATTCAAACTCATATGTTTGTGAACTTTACTTTTACAGTTGCCTTTTGGGAATTTACCAATGATCATAGTACATTAGAAAAAAATGTGAGTATTATTTGCAATCGAATTTGAAGGCCAATATCATCAAATACTATTTTCAATTTACATGGTTATCGATGATGTCAAAAAACTCGTTGGCTTATAATAAATCAATCTATCTACTCATCTTTAATTTGTGTAAATAAAGTTGGGAGTTCTTTTCACCAACTATACTGATTACTAAACACTAGTAATGTAGTACGGAGTATGAGATTATAATTTGAAATGATAATAATGATTATGAAGCTAATGAATAAGGAGCTTGTCGTAGAAGGAGGGGGGGGGGGGAGCTTTAAATTATGCTGAGGTGATGATTGCATGTGACTTTATTTGATGTGGGTGGTGGAGCAACGGTAGGCCCAATATAGGCTTTAGCCTAAGTTCAGGTAAAGTTTTGTGTCGTTTTAGGTCCGCTTACTTATGGTTCTGGCTTACCGTGGCCCGTTGGCCTTTGCTTTCTATAGGGAACGTGACCGTTGCTTCGTTGCATCTTTCGGTACCTCATGTTCTCCCATTTCTAGCAAAGAAACATATCACTGTAGAATGGTTATTGGTTAAGCATATGCGTGAATATTTGTATAGTATAGTATAGTATCTCATGTGAGGAATACGATTAATCTAATAGTTTAGAAGTCGGTCTATCTCGAAATCGTCTAAACTTCAAATTCTCATGCTTCACCATCAATCTTGTGCATAACTCACGATAGACGCTCAGAGAAAGAGGATGTAGGTAGGTCAAGGAGGCATAGGAAGCGACTCCCTATCGGGCCTTACATACTAAAAAATGGCGTGCGGATAAACCGTTTCCTCATCACCAGCACTAAGCCGAGCCTGGCCTCATCAAGTGTCGTTAGTAATTTAACATCAATAGCTACGAGGTCCCGATTTCAACCAATTGGAAGAGGTCAAGTGCTCATGTAACACTTATCTCTCTGTGTAATAAACAGAACCTTAAAATTCACGCGAAACGAAAGGACTAGCATAGAATAGAATACAGAGTAGAACGTTATTAAAGTCTCATTGAGTAGTCTCGTTATATTATGGGCCTTCCGATACAATCAAATAAAAAAAATCGTTGGGTTTCATATTCTTGAGCCCAAACTAAATAGTGTAATAAGCCCAAACAATACACGGTCCAACCCAACAACAACAACAACAACAACAACAACAAACGGCAATGATCGTACGACTTCTCCGACCAACGGCCAAGATGACATATGCGATGATCTCTACAACTACCAAATTCCATATATTATTTTATTTTTATTTTTATATTTTCCAAGTTGAAGATGTACAAAGAAAAAAGAAAGCGACGGAAACTCTCGACAAAACAAGTAGTACGACGTTTATTCTTACAAATTTAAGATCGAAAATTCTGGCGGCACCAACACCCCCTTGACAAACAAATCGTCACGAAGAAGGTATAGAAGAAAATGGTGTTGTGGGAGATTACATTAGCGACGGCGTATTTTCTGGGTTTGAGGAGAACTTATAGACTTGCTTTGAAGATTCAGCGTCGTTTAATTCCTAATAAACATCCTAGGATTCGACAGTTTGCTCAAAGGTGAGTATTTCTTAAGTTTCTTTTCTTGTGATTTCAATTCTTTTTGTTTTGTTAGTTTTTTTTTTTAAAGTAAGAAAGATTGTATCTTTATCTCATTATTCTGTTACTTTGAGCTATTTTGTATTGTGTTCTTGAAGATTTCATGCCGAATAATGGGTGAATTTGTTTTTTTTTTGTAGATAAATTTGTAAAATTTTATATTTCTGATTATGTTTTTTATTAGAGATTGAGAATGTGGTAATGGGTGATTAGTTTTTTGGTTGTTTACTTTGTTGGGATTCGTGTATGAGGCTAGTTGAGGATCCCCAGTGGGCTACTTACTTCGCCTATTGCCAATTGGTTTTACGATGGAAGGGTTTGCGTAATTGAGATTGCGCGCCTTGGATTTGTCACCCTTAGAAGGGTTTTAGCCTTTTAGGGTTCTGATTCTGTAATGATTGGAAGAAAAAAGGTTTTTGTGATGATGATTGTTGGGGAACGAGGTGATGTTGACTGGGTTTTGCCTATTGGTTTTGGTTTTCGGAATATGCTGATGGTTTTGTACTCATATTGACTCTATAGAAGAATATCCTTCAAACCTCTTTGTTTTTTCACCCAAATTTTCGCCGGGTTCTTTTATTGTGAATGAGAAGGGTTGATGTCACAGAAGCTCAGGGTATAGGCTGCTATAGTAATATACATCTGTTACTTGTTAATTATTCTTTCTAAATGATGTTGCTGATTACATCGAAAAGAATGATCGGTTTATGTTGATTGACCATGTTTCTGCTTAGCTAAGTTTTTCAACGCAGGGTTTTCACATTTGACTTTCGAGATCAAATTTCCCTCGCATACTTCTCTATGGTTGGGGGGGGGGGGACAGGGTTACATGAGAATGACATTGCCAATTTTTGTAGGAGGGTGGAGAACTTGGTGATTTAGGTTTGCTAGGTAGTAGGGACTAGAAAACGCATCCTTGCTACATCTAAGGTAGTAGGGACTAGAAAACTTTTTACCCTGAACCAATACTCGTATGTGTCAATTTTGGCTGTACACTAAGTTTTGAAGTTTCTTGTTTAAATTAGCACATTTATCGAATTTCGGTGAAGTTCTTTTCGTAGTTTCTGCAGAAGTATTCAAGGAGGACTTACACTTGAGTTCCAAGATCCAATCTTACTTGCATATATGCCTCAATGGTTGGGGGGCAGGGGTACATGAGACTCGCGTTGCCATGTTTTTTCTGTAGGAGGGTGGAGAACTTAGGGAGTTAGGTTGGCTAGGTAGTAGGGACTAAAGTATGCATTCTTGCAATATATCCAAGGCAAATGTGTTTTCTTGTACTCGTTTCTCAAAGATTTCGCTAGATCTAGTGTAGCCCTGGCCAGCCGGTGACGGCAAAATACCGAAATTGAAGAAGAGAAGGTTCTGTAGATTACCCAAAACGTTTTACTTTAGACCAATGTGCGTATATTGGTGGTACATTAGGTTTTGAACGATAAATCTGTTTAAAATAGAGCATGTTTGAATATAAATGAATCAAAGCTTTATTAGGAAGCCTGTATGTTAAAGTTCTTTGGACACAAGGAGTTCTATTTAATTGCTGGACATAACTATTTTCAATCCCTAGGGACACTGAAGGTCCATAATCTCTGGATTCCACTGAGAATTCATGGACTCTTGCAAAGCTGGATTGAGCACTGAGTGGTAGTAGTTTTCATGTGCTCTACAAACCTATCTGGCTCAACTTGTGCTTGGAGATCGCACTTCTTAGGATCGTTGTAATTTGGTAAATTACAGACAGTTGGGCTGGTTGAATGAAACAAACATTCTGAAACAGAATTGGAGGTGGGTTAAGCAAGCTCGGTAATTTTACTTTTACTTATGCGAGGCCGAGCACTAGGGTGCTTTATTTATTAACCACTCAAAATCTTGTCTCCCCCATGACTTTTGTAATTTTGGGAAAGAATCTTTATACAAGTTGCTTCATAAGGAGTTTTTTTTTTTTTTTTTTTGGGAGGTGAGTCATTTAGAAGAGTCTTGGTTAAGGGTGGAAGACAATTATGATAAAGCTTTTACATAATATTCAGCTCATTTTATACATCTATATTGACTTCAGCATCTTCTGGCGTGCTTTGTATTTTGAGTGAAGCTGATATCATAAAATCTGTTACCATCTAGCGAGGCAGTGAAACTTACTCTAATTCTTGAATGTGTGTTTTAAAATACAATTTATGCTGTCAAGGGAGAACCTCATTACTCCAATGTTTGAAATTTTGCTGCTTTGTGCTTTGTGAAGATGAGGATAAGGCGATAAGCCGTAAATGTGTGGGGAGAACAGAAGCAATGAGCTTGCCAAATTGGTTTATGCCTTGAAGTAATCATCTTTTGCGTCATATTTTGACATTTCTATCTAAAGTAGATAGGGTTTTTGATTGATGCATTGGTATGACATGATCATGCACTTCGAATGACATCCGTAAGCCAGGTTCATGATCAGTTGCATGCTTAGTTTAAAAAAGCGCGCCTCAGGCGCGAGGCGCACTGAGGTGCAGCTGCAATCGCCTCAAAAGCTTGTGGCGCACTGGTGTGCATGAGGCGCACCGAGGCGCACCGAGGCGCAGGCCTTGAGGCGCACTGAGGCGCACAAGTGTGCAATTTTCAATTTCTTTCTCTTGTAACCTTATTTATACACTTCCCTTTGCCCCTTAATCCCTTGTTTATACTTATTTACCCATTGTCCCTCTTTAAATACCAAAAAAAGGGGTTTTTTTTTTTCAAAATATGGTTTCGTAAAATATAATTTTATTCGCTAAATGAGTGCGCCTCGTGTGCATGAGGCGTGCGCCTTCGCCTTGCGCCTCGCGCCTCATCGCAACGGCCCCCCATCGCCTCGGTGCGCCTCGCGCCTCCTTAAACTAAGGTTGCATGTTGTAGGTTAGATAGTTCAGAAGCTTTAGATAGTTTATCTCCATTGGTAAACAGGAAGCTGGTGTGTTTTCTTAGGTGGATGCTTTTCTTGTTGGATGTTATGAATATATGTGCCATCTGTTAGTGTAAATGTCAAGGTACATATTTGAATTGTGGCAGAAATGTCTAAAACATCTTTCCTGGTTTTTTCTACAGACGAACACGTGCTGCATTCGATGTAGCTCTCAGGATCCATCGCAGTATTCAAGAAAGGGACATAGAAGTCAGTCGAAATCTTGGTAACAGGATCCTCAGAGGGCTTGACAGATTGAAACCATCTGCAAACATTCGTGGTGCCCCAATAGAGAAGGTTCCAAAGCAGAACAACTTCAACACAAGCATGACAAAGCAGGTTACAAATCATCAGCAGAAAAGCCCTGGCAATACCCACAAATTCAGCACCAGTAGTTTTGAGAAGGGTTCTGGCAGGCAACTGTTTTCTGCTGCTAGAAATACATGGTCGACATCTATCCCCACCATCGCAATGATGATGCGGTCTCCGAGGACAGTTGGGAGTAACACTCAGTACAGGCAACTCTCCGCTGTTGGTTCAGAGTTCTTGAAACCAAGCTGCAGAGGACTTGCTGTAGGAGGGGGCATGAGAAAAGACATATTGATGTGGATGAAGCAGACCTAAGCAATCTGCTTGTAACAATGTTGTCTGTTCGACATCCCTCACGTCACTTAGCTAATGAAGGTTGTTGGATGTTGAGATGTTGTGCCAGCCAATGTAACAGATCTCAGGAAATTGGAGATCAACTAATCCCCCATCCTTTTCGTTCCACTCGATTAGTCGATTTCATGTAATTTTTCCGGTTACTCGTCGAGAAAAATGTCGGAAAGGTGTGCGGTGTGTAAACTTGATGTTTAGTTCATCTTCAATGAAACAGGGTACGTACCAGTCTAGGAATAAGACATTTCTTGTGTTACATAAATTCCTCTTAAATTAGTTGATACTACCTACTGGATTGCTCTTCAGAATTTCGAATTGTTCCGTTTACTGCAACGCATGGGTTTTGAAATCTGTAAACCGGGGGAGACTAAATACTACGAGTTGTAAACTTGATTAAGTTCTTACGAGTCTTGATTCTCGTGGTGAACAAAATTATCAACTTTCGACATGATTGTCAAAAACTGAATCATCATGTCAATATACCAACTCTTCTAAAACCGAATCGTTGAATTACTTTCTAGTAGTTTCTACATTGTGAAAATAGGTCAAAAGACGGGATTTCAAAGAGTGTTCACAGTTGCGCTCTTTTGAGTTTTTTTTCAAATAATCTAAAACTGACATGGAATGGAAGACACGACTTCATTCTTACTAGTTTCTCAAATACGGAGTTAACATAAAAACGGACACAAAATCTAACATGAACACGATTCGTTAATTTCAAGCTTGTTCTTATTTAAAGCCCATTGTCATATTTTTCCAGCACCATTGATCGGCGCATATTTCCGTCCATCGCTTCCCGCCAATTACCCTTTCGTCTCCTTCTCTCTCAGGTACTCTCTTTGCTCTTCAACAACCCTAATTTCACATTTCCTTCAATGTTACTCTACCATTCCTTCGCGCCAATTACCCCTTTCGCAATTATCCATTAAGATTACGAAATTTAGGGTTCTTCTGTGATTAGAAACTGAACTGATTGTTAAATGACGTAATTGATGACTAATACTTGATTACCCTAATTTTGTAAATGCCCATTTCTTCGAGTGATTGGATTAATTATTAGGGTTTTTCCTGATCTTGTTAATTTTTTTGCTTTCTCTGTGAATTACCAAATTTAGTTGATGAATTTTTCTCTAAATTACACAAGTGTTTGATTTAGATCTATATTTTTGAGGCGATCAATAAAAGTTGTGCACTGATTCTTTTATGTGTTCTACTAATTTTGGACCGATTTGAACATTTGATTTGTCAAGTAAGTAGATCATAATTTGGAGTACATTGATGTTTTCGTCATCCTGTTGATTCGGTTTGAGGGTAGTGGGAGTGGTGAGCTAGTGTGTTATATGATTACGAGATTGATTTCAAATAATTGTGAGCTAGTCGTGTTCATGTTATTCTTTCGGGAATTATTCCTTTTTATTGTAATTGCGAGGGGGGGTGTAAGACTGTGTCACCTGTCTCGACCTTTTTCAAGACCCATTTATTCGGTTGAGTTCACATATTATTCGTTGCTTCCTTGCTGATGAGTAGGGATGATGGATTGATTTTTTGGATGTTACATCTCTTTGAATTTGGAGATTGCAATTAGTATTTGAGGATATATACGTCGTGTGTCACTTGAACTTGAACTCCAGAATGTGATATTTGCAACTTTCTAGTCGCTCGTTACATGAGCTATTCAGTACTGCCTTTCATTAATCACAAATGTTCGCTTTGCTCAGAAATGCAGAAATAATTTCTGCTTTGGTCTTGAATCTTAAGTGGGAGATATAAGTTTGGTTTAGTCTTTTTTTTTATTTGTTACAATAACGTAACTCTGCCATTACTAGATCAATGAGGTTAGCTGTTTGCACAACTCCTGAAGAAAGTTGATTCCCGTTGATTTCCTCTTGAAGTTCTTTCCAGGTATGGGGATATTGGATCAACCTCTTGATGGTCCGATTATGTTCATAGCTCAAGTGTTTGATTTCATTCATTAGTGGGCAGTTCTGATGAGTAGGAAACATTCATAGTGATCATGCTCTTGTACATTACTGTCACTCTGATAGTCTGATGTACAAGATAAGTCCCTAGTAGTCCAAAACCTTAGTTTATGTTTTTTCGTCCAAATCCTATCCTCTTGAGTCGTGATGACTCCTAATATTCTCACGCTATGTGTTTGCTTTCATTCATCTTATGGTGTTTAGGATGTTCTTGTTTGAGTTACTTGTTAGCCATAAATGCTCACTCCACATTGCTCTACAGGTATCGGAAAAGTCCTGAGTAGAGAACTGTTATCATTTTGGAAGTGAGTGGTAGAGGACTGATGGATCTTGCTGATAGAGTTGTTGGCTTCCTATTATGTTGTATCAGCTTATCAATATTCACGTATTATACCTTCTGGGTGATCATCCTGGTAAGTTTGGAATTGCTTAATTTGAGTTTGAAGCCATTGTGCTATTCCATAGCCTAATCTTCCGTGGTTTCTGCAGCCATTTGTGGACAGTGACCACTTTATTCACAACTACTTCCTCGCTCAAGAATATGCAGTTCTCATCCCTGTATTAGCCGGTGTGGCACTTCTCTGCTTCTTGTCCATTTTTGTTGGATCCGTAATGCTGAAATCCAAAAAGAAGAAAGCATAGAGATAGTCTTCTGCGTGCCCTGCCTCCCTTTCCTGAGTATGTTGGAGCTTGTCGATATCTCTATGGGAAGTTCATGAATTTTGTAAGAATTGCGAATCTGGTCTGCTGAGTGTATATTGGAGCTAATTTTTACCTGTGAAACCGAACTCCCCTGAAAAATACTAAATGAGAATAGTTTTACTGCTATCAAATTTTTCTGTAGATTTCTTGTTTACAATATGCAGGTGATTTTCCAATCCTTTTGTCTCATGTTCTGAAAGTTTTGTTCGTCCCAGTGTCCACCTTTAAGTTTATTATCGTCATCCTGTGTCTCGTATGCTATGCTTGAATGGTCATATAATGCATGCCCTGGTACCTAAAGTGCATGATGTACTTTCCCTGTAATTTGAAATTACCCCAAAGTCATCCCCATGTATTATGACTCCCTAGTCCCTATGCTCATCTGCTTCCATAGCTGATGCCTGATGGTGGATGCTCTGTCATGGTGTTCGCCCTTTTCTCCATGTCCATTTATTCAAGGTAGCATCTCACGCCAAGCATGTCGGAGCTGTTGTGCTAGAGATTGATGATTTACGGAGTTACTAAGGACTAAGGATAATGATTTTTAGGTCTAGAGGCTAAAGTAAAGTGACACAAACGCTGTTGAAGTTGAGGGAGAATTGAGAATCACGAAAATGGAGGCATCAGACAAGCTGGAGTACTAAGAAGGCGAAGGTATTCAACATTCTTGAGGCAGATTACCAACCAAGAAACCGAGATTTGTTCTAGCTTCATTCATAGACAAAACGTGTAATATACTGAAAGTCCTGTTCTTTCATTGACACGATGTAAAGCATATTGCATACATCGCAACATTGAGCAATATATAAGAGTTTGAAGAGCCTTGTTTTAGTAGAAAAGCTGATTAAACATTGCTTCATTCACACCTATTTTGGGCAGAAATGCCGCGAGCTGTGAAATGTGAAGCTATCTAACCTAACACTGCAGAAATCTGGGATTGTTGTTCCAAACCACATAAATTGGCAAGATAAATAATTAGCAGCCTCTGAAATTGTAACAGCTTGATAAATCAATGAACAATCCATTTAACACATCATAAAGCTGAAAGATGGGTCGCCAAAATATTGTAGATACATAGGCTCTTTACAGAATGTACCAAATGCCGCACAACCACTGTCCTACTGGTCAAGAAGCAAACTTCCTTCTCTGACAAGAACAAAAAGGCCTCCATCTCCTCTTGAGATTCTAAGGTCTACATCAAGATATGTGACAATCAACCAAGATGAGGTTCGCTCACCTGGAATGGGAACCTTAAGAGGTGGAAGGCCGTACAATGTGCCTGAAATACTAGCTGCTGCCTCCTGTACAGGATTAAGAAGCTGTTGCAGTGGAGAAAGAGCGATTTTCTGGCCAAAGATATCTACATTCTCCGGGAGATCAAACCGAGATTTGATCTCAGGGGGCTTGAAGCTGGCTTCTTTAAATTGAACCTACACACCATTAAGAAACATGTTTGTACTTGATTTCTGAGCTACAACAATCATTTAAACTCCAAATTGGACACATGATAAAAATTCTATCATGAGGCTTATATTTCAATAAGGTGGGGTAAGGGAGGGTTGGATACACGCAAGCCTTCCCCCTATTGAAACATAGAGAGGCTGCGCACGGATGACCCAAAAGGAAAATTAATTCGGGAGAATCGCATCGACTAACTGCTACTTCACAAAATAAGAAACATAGACAGTTTTATGAGCCATTTTGCTTATAATTAAACATAGCAGAAAAATATGAAACTTCATAGGACGCAGAACGAGGAGCTGAGGATATCAAGAATGTAGGTTGTCAGACTTGTCAATTGTCAGGCCAGTATTCTGGTTTTCTCTGACTTACTATTTGTAAGAAGAGGGTCTTTTTCAATCAGCTTATCATTGCTCTGCATCTAAGTTTACGAGAACAGGTGGATTCAGAATAGGAGGGAGTGGAAAGTTAATTGTACTGTGGTTGACATCTGCTGCACAATGTAAGTCATTATTCTCTAACCAGTGTAACATAATTACAATCTCACAAACAACTACGTGGGCAAAAAGTCAAATATGAAAGCAATGGCCTCACCTATCCTGGGGCAAAAAGAATACCAAAGAGGATTATTTCATACCTGAATTCTTGAAGCACTACGAACATCAAAGCTGGCTGTTGCACTGAAGGAGAATGTAGCGAAAGGATTGGACAATGTGGTGCCGTTCTCCACAGTGCTACTTCCGGTGTCAATGTTTTGAGATATACGCTCAACCTTCAGCAATGGCGTATTTCCCACGGCAAGTAGAGGCAACAGTTCAGAAAAGGCAGTATACCTAATGAACGGCAAGAAAAATATGATGGGTGAGAATGAGACGTAACTTGTCAAGCATGACAAAGAACATACTTTCGCTGTCGTTCTAACCATGTACACTCATATAGTTAATCCCAATTAAAGTTTCAACATCAAAAACTCCTTTCATTTGAAATTCACAGGCACTTGATTTGGTACTTTTAGATACTGAGGACTACTATTTTCCTTTTGTAAATAGCAGGATTTAAGCATACACTTGAACAGACCACAAATACAGACTCCAACAAAAAGCTACGGTTCGTCGGTTTCTGAAATCTGAATAGAGCCTTCTGGAACGGCTATTTCATGTTTGTCAGTCCTAAAAGCTGAGCATGCTTCTTAGCAAGGCCCCATACATATGTGTGCTATGGGGAATTTAAAAAATTTATATGGTGAGGACGTTATGGAAGAGAGGAAATGCAACCAAATTCATCACTGATTACAATGACTTCTTACAACTACTCTTTGAGGATCAAATTTTCCCTAGTGGGTATGAAATCAACCTGCCTAGGGGTCGTCCCGGAGCATTAGCTGTTTGGCTGCTCCTATGTACCGGACAAAGAAAAAAAAAAGGAAAAACACAAACTGCTCCTTCCCCCCTCAACCGCCTCCACCAAACCCAAATAAACAAAGGAAAATGAGAAGACTTCTCTTGTTCCTCTCCCGCAGTTCATCAAACAAATGCAGTGCATAGATCACAGCACCAGAAGCCAGACACAAATCACTGTATAGCTGACATGCAGTTTAGATGTACAGTAAAACTACTACAAACCAAACTAAAACCAGACCCTAATCTCAAGAAAAAGGGGAAAAACAGCCCCATACTCCCAGTCTCACTGACAATAATCGTCCAGCATGGATCTCATCCTGGCAGGAGCAGAAAACCCCAGGCCACAAGCATGTTCCAGAGCAATGCCTAATTTTCAATATCATGACAAACTTTTCTTTGGCAGACAAAAGGAACATATAATTAAAGGATAAATATCAAGAAATCTCTACACTATTAGAATATCTAAGGAATACGAACTACACAGTACGTGATACAATGATAGCAATGTAGATACAGTTTCCACAAACAGGTTGGTGTCTGTTAGCAGTCCACGGCAACATACAAAAGACTTTTATTCCCTCTAGATCCAACTAAAGGCTGATACCTGTGTTGATCTCATTTACCAAAAAGAATAACTAGCCCTCATAGAAATTAGTGGCGTTTTACCTTTGTCCTCCTGATGATCCTTTAATATGATGCCATTTGGGATGATGCACTTACGTAGATCAAAGAGAATCCACAATGTCAAATGGCTAAATAAAAATTGCTGATAAAAATGACTTGCAAGTGCTATCTTACGACGGGGCAGAGAGGACAATGCACTTTGTAAAACCTTGTCTCGATGTCTTTGACGATCTAGGGACTAGAAGTTAAATAAGAGAGTAGGCTCCGGATAAAATCAGCTCACCACTTGCTTTGAATATTGGAGTGATGTTAAAAAGCTAAACAGGAAATTCATGATTTCAGTCCAAACACCATTTATTTGGACCTGGATGGAAGTAAATGGACTTTTACTTGTGTCCTCTCAGAATCCAAATGCGAGAAGGAAACATATCTCAGTAAAGTCCAGTGTTTATCCGCCAATTCTTACTATCCTATCACGCAACAGGACTCTTTAGCTACATGAATCTTAGCAAACCTCGATGAAAAAGAACAAATTCACTCAATCCATCTCTTATGGTCTTCAAGGAAACTCTTCCGAACTCCTTAGATGTAGATGAATGAGATCCATCACACTCAAATCACAACCCTCGGATATATACCTAAATTTTACCAAACCAAAATCATCATAGATACTACAAGCCTACAATTTTCTTTGGTGAATTCGCCACTGATTCCTACAGCATGGATCATAGATATCATGTTTATGACAAGAAAGCAACCACACCCAAGGATTTAGCTTTATGCTTACAACAACTAAGAATAAATACACTCATCGAGAGAAATAAATGTATAAGAGGGGAAAAAGCTTGTCAGTATCATTTTCTGTTATCTACGTGTCGTTGGAGTGGAAGATTGGACTTGATATACAGAAACAACACAGATTAGGTCCTCCAACTTACCACACCCTTCTCTACAACAAATTGTATCTGATATGGGAAGCTTAGTAGATAACAAATTTTCCAAAAAGGTGCCAGGCTTGTCCTTAGGGATGCAACATCACCTTCATTACCACATAGGACATTCTATACTTCTATATCATAATTGCACATAAAACCCACTACTGGCTTCTCATTTCGATTACCTGATACCAAGCAAACCATCAAAACTCGAATGCAACAAAAAAAGATACCTACCTCTCCTCCGCGAGCTCTTATTTTTCATTTCCCCTTTTGAGTTACATTTCAAAGTTTTAAACAACGGGAGGTCCTTCGACCTCAACCAGAACATCTAACAAAAATCCATAAATGCCACTACCACACTACTCTAAACTACGATAGCTCATAAAAACTCGACCAAATGTCACGCCAAATTACTCTTCAACAGCACAATTTGCATAGCAACAAAACTACACACAAAGTTGGAAACTTTAATCTTAAATTCAACATCAATCAAACTAAAAAAACACAATCCTAATTCGGAATTTCATGTCCGTCAATCAAAATCCACTCCAACAGCACAAAAACATATCATCATTCAATACAAAGATTTGAACTTTAGACCTAACATTCCCAAACTCGCACTTTTATCTTTCTTTTCGTACATAGTAGAGCTAATGCTACGGGGTGAGGATACGAGGATTTGAACCCTAGACAACCCGATGCAGGTTTGATTGACACTGCTCAATCGCTAGACCAACCTTGATCCTCACTCGCACTTTGTGTTATCTTATAATTAAAAGCGTAACACACAAGAGTATATCACAATAGAAAGATTTAAGACAAAGAAACTCACACCAAGACCCAGTTGCCATCCAGCAACCCGGGAACTTCAGTAGGATTGGGAACCGGGTTGACCGCTTCAAGCTGGTTAACAAGCTCAGTAACCTCTGCCCGAACCTCAGCAGAAGCCTTAAACCCGAAATCCGACCCGTAAACCGTATCAAACAAACACCTCTTCAGTTCCCAGTTTTTCTTGTCATCTTCCTCAATCACCTCCTCCTCCTTCTCCTCAAGACCCCGAACCCGGGCCCACTCATCTTCATCATCCCGGACAGGCGGGTCAGGGGAGGTGAACCTGGACTCGGGTTCGGGTTCGGGCGCGGATTTCTCGCCCCACTCGTCCCGGACAATGAGGGGTTCGCGGTCGGGCTCTTCGTCGTCGTCGAATCGGGAGGAGCAGAAGATTTTGGAAGGAAGGCGGTGGCGGGATGGGGTGGAGAGAGAAGTATTACGGCGGCGGAGGGAGCGGGGAAGGTGGCAGCTGCGGTGGTGGTGGTGGCGGATGAGGGTTTTGGGAAGGGAAATGGAGGGTGGAGGAGGTGTGGTGAGGAGGGACATTTTTTTTCTTTGTTTTTAATTTTTATTTTATTTTTTGAATATTAATAAAATAATAATACTAGTAGAGTAGTAGTATTGATTTTGTTGTAGTTGTTGTTGCTCTCTCACTTTTTTTTTGTGGAGGTGAGTGTTGAGGACTTGAGGTTATTAGTCCTTTTACCATTCATGGGTTTTGTTGGGTTTGATTTGTTGCTTAATTTGTGTGATTTGTTGCTCTTTTTGTGTGATTTTGTGTGTGTGTTGGTGATTTTGTCAGAGCATTTTGTTTGGCAATGTGGATGTTCATTGTTGGTTTGTCTAGTGTATTGTACATCGCTGGTAACTGGTGTTTTAATTTATTCATCCTTGTATTTTGTTTTCAGTTGTATGTTTGAGTGTTTTTCATTCCGTGGTTAGATTAGATCTCCTTCCTTGCCTTTCTCCCCTCACACAGTGTCACCACACGTCAGACCATTCTATTGAACAATGACCACCCACTCTATCTATCACTGGCTGACCAGGCGACCACCCATTTTCTAGAGATAATGCTTCATTATCTCTTAATTCTTGTGAATGAAGCAATCAATGTGGAAATATATTTACCCATTAAATTAACTTAAGTATCTCAAAAGATATTTTTCATGTGTGCGCATACCGTCGGTGTGGGATACTCTTGATTTGTACTAGCTAAACAATTATTGACATACCAATAACAACTCATATTCTTTTAGTAAAATATAGAATTAACTTTTTTCGCACATTCACCTAAGTATAACTAGTAATTCAGACATGGTTGATTGAGAGAAGAGAGAGAAGCAATTAGGTAGTGAAAATTATGATGGGAATAATCAAGTATTATTAATAGAGTGATGATGCAAGTTTAGCCCTATCTAATTAAACCAAGCATTAAGGTCTTAAGTCTTACTAATATACTACCCCCTATTTAGGACATTATCAATGCCCCGTGCACCAAATTGTCAGTCCACGGCAGTAGAAACTTTATTTCGTACTTAATTCAATTATCATCAGTTGCTATTATTAGTTACTAATTAATTAAGGATTTAATTCATTCATAAGCTTAATAAGCTACCTATAATGTATATACTCCTAACTAGTTCCTCAAATAAAATGAGTTGAATAATTATGTCCAAATTAAAATTATGTAGGAGAACTATATATACATTATTCATCTGACAAATTTATCATCATAAAGTTTTCTTAAATAATCCATTATTTTGTTTGTGTCATTGACATTCTCAAGTAGTCATCTCAAACTATATTATCAGAGGACTACAATTCATCTCAAATTATGATCATAAAGTAGCCATTCTAATTTGTCATTCACGTTCACTATGAGTATATAAGTAAATGTTCTTTATTGATATTATTATTATTATTATCATTGGATAACTAAAGGTAGAGATCCATCTCATTCATAAACTTTACTATTATCCAAATGAGATCATAAACTTTAATAAGAGAAATCATCATTAGTTTTTTTTTTTTTGGTTAAATTTAATAATTGAATTATAACTAAATTCGCATTGGATTAATCATACATGTTCATCTTTTTAACTAGTTCATTACTATTGCACGGAGTATGTCGCTATTCACATTCAATAGACAATTATTATTCGGTGTAGTCAATTTAAATTTTAGATGTATTTTGCTACTCATATTATTACGGTAAAATGCTCACTTATATATCAAGACACAACTATCGAACAATTTTTTTTGTTAAGTCAAGAAATTATATATCAATCAACGATTAGTAAATGAATCAGAACGATTAACGATAATATATATAAAAAAATTGGTCCATCTATCCCCGCCATACCCCCTGATCGATTATTGCGTACTATTTATACTACAAAGAGCGATCGTTCGTTGAGCTAGCTAGCATGTTAATGTGATGAAACTATACATTATCGGTAACAAGGTGACGGTGCAAATCCAATAGAGGAAGCTAAAAGTTTAATTTATTTCCGATAATACTCATGATGCTCAATCAAGTTTATTATTCCCCCTGCTCCTATGCTAATTGCGCGCACGATAAAGCCTGCGCAAGCTGCGAGTCACGCATCACGGCATAGTCGCGTAGACGATTGTGCAAATTACCGACTCTTATGGGATCGTTTGTTTTGAGGGATAAGAAGGTGAGATGGACTTAGTTATCCTCATGGCCTAATTCCATGTTTGGTAAATAGGTTAATAGGTGTAATAGCACGAACGAGTTATTTGCTACTATTAGATTTCATGGTTATGATAAATTAAATTTCATTATTAGCGGTGATGAATTGAAAAAACTAACTGACAAATTAAACTAAGGTTACATTTGAATGAAGGGAATAAGATTACAATGTAATGGAATGACATGTATTACATAAATGTGAAACTCGAGAGGGAGAAAGATGACTCACAAGAGAAAGAGAGTACTTCAATTACGTGTAATGACAATTACATAGGTTTTAGTTGAACAATGGTGATTACATTAGCTTGATGGAAATCTCATTATATTGTAATGGTGATTACATACGGGCCAACTTTCTTCACTCTCCTTTATATTCATTAAATATGCTTGATTATGTTGCAATTGCGATCCCTCCAACCAAACAAGCCCTAAATACATCTATGATTACAACCTCATCGATTTAGTGGCAAAAGAGCGTTATCAAGATATACACATTAGGTAGCGTTTGGAATTGAAACAAAAATTTGAAAATTTGTAATCATTTCAATTCCATCATTTGAGAATGTGGAATTCAAATATAAATCAAATGTTTGGGGATGGTGAGATTTCAAAATGACACCTCTTGAGGTGTCATTTGTTTTTGGCCTAATTGGATTTATACAAATTCCAAATTCTCAAATTCTTAAGTTCCCAAACATGTGATTTGTGTCAAATTTGGATTTGAGAATCAAATCCTTGTTTCCAAACACTCTGTCAATTTCTTAGTTGTCGGAGCTGCTTCTTAACTTTCTTGGCTAGATGATTCGCGGTGCCATGTACAATATCACTTTTATTTCTAGGATCTCATCGATATTATTGTATATGTCTTGCATTACAAATTATCCAAAAGAACGCTAACTAATACATAATTTGAAAAGGACGAAATTAACACGTGGATATCGATCTATTCCTTAGTATTTTAGTAATTACTTATGTTGTATGCTATATTTGACATGCATTGTCGCTATTTGTACCAAGTCGTAGGTATATATGATGATCTGATATAACCGACAGTGCACCTGAAACAGTTAGTCCTCTAATTTTGTCCGAATTTTTAAAGTAATCAATCGTATCATCATATATACGTCTAAATATACGCGTACACATACATCACACTATTATTCACACCCCAACCAAGAGGCATCTATAGATTCTTAAGGAGCTATGTCGACAATTTAAAGGATGAACAATTACTAAAAACGCGGATAATAATGTATTGATTTTTTTTTTGGTAATAAATTTGCACTCCACAACAAATTGTTCTTGGTGAATTTAATTAATTTCTACTTATGAAGGTATTTCTTCATCATCATCATACACAAGGAGCGGAATCTCATCTTTTCTAATCTTCCCTCACAAATTGTCGCAAAATACGAGGGGCCCACAGCATTGACATTTTTGCTGATTTCCCTCCCTCCCTCATTCCAAACCGTTGGATTCTCCTTTCCCGGGGACTTAGTAACCCCCAAATCAACGGTCCACATTCGTTGACTCATTGACCTTAAACCAAGACATTTCCCATTTTTAATTCTCCCCTCTTTCTCTCTCCTCCAGCTCACACAAAACACCGTACGTTATAACTATTACCGTCACAACGGACACCATCTGGACCGTCCGATGGAGAAATTAACGGTTTAGATCTTGTTGTGTAATGCACGTGCGTGAATTTAAATAAAAGAAAATGGTTTTGACTTTTTTACAAAAGGACAGAGAAAATTTTGGGCAAAGAAAATTGAAACGGTATTGATTCATCCAATTAAATGCTGCCACGTGGGGTTATGAAACAGACGACTGAATAAGTGGCATTGATCGGTTTTCGTCAGAACGAAATTAATTACTTGCCCAAAATAAAACCCAATTTTTTCTTAAAATTATAAAAAAAAAAAAAGAAAAAAAAATGAGGTATACCCACTAAAATAAATTACTAGAGCTCTATATGAGAGTATATATCTCTATCCATCTCTCTCTACTTGAAAGTGTGTGAGTGAAGCTACAACTGTTAGAGAGAGAAAGAGTGAGTTGAGTGAGTGTATATGTGTGTGTGTGTTGAGATTATTTTGCATTGAAGATCTTGAGAGAGAGATAAAACAAAATAAAAACCAACACCAAAAAAAAAAGGTATTTTTTCGTAGAATTTTCTTGTTTTTTGTAAGATTTATTTTGATGTTCAAAAAAAAAAAAATTCATTCTTCAATTATTTGATTTTTGTAGGTAGGTGGAGTTCATGGGTGATGTTGTTGGGAACTCAAAAAACATTTATGGGAAAAGAAAAGAAAAGAAAATACTACCCATTTGTTTTTATTTAATTTTTCTTATGGGAAAAGTTTTTGACTTTGGTTTGTATTTGCACAAGTGGGTATATAGACAAAATTGAAGAACACACAAAATTTAATTAATTTCAAAAGTGTAGTTATACTAGTTTTTAATTTTTTGTTACATTTTTTTTTGGGAGAGACCTAAATTTCAATAATAATTATTACTCCCTAATCAGTAATAAACTCTTCACACTAGTTGTTTATTTGTCCATTGTAATTCCCCATCTTTTTTTTTTTTGTTCATGTCATGTTTCTTTAATTTGTTTCTTTTTCCCTAAATTGTTATGTGAATTCAACATAATTATGAAATTATATTTTTGTGGCATTTTTTGTTGGAGGGTAGCTAGGATAGGAGGGCATGGAATGGTAGACATGGACCAACAAAATGCATGATGATGATCATGATATGAATTTACAATGATGAAAAACCTAACCCTAATCTTGTTTTTTTTTTTTTTTCATTTTTAATTTGATGTAGTTGAACAAATTGTGTAGTTGGTGTTTGGTATATATATATATATATATATATATATATATAGAAGAGGAAGAATTCAAAAAGAAGAAGCTTCAAGAAGAAGAAGAATGTATGGAGGAGATTGCCAAGTAGTCCTACCATCAACAATGGGAGGTGGTGGTAATGGTGGTGGTGGTGGTAGTGGTGATAATGGAGATCATTGCTCCTCATTTTTCTCATCACCTCTTAGAAACCCTACCAATGTCAATGCCTTTACCTTCATGGCTACGCTTCCTGCCGGTTTCCACCCTTTCCCTCCTCACTCTCACTCTCACTCATCACTCCCTGTAATCCTCTTCCTTACTTCCTTCCTTCTCTCCTACTTTATTATTTTTAATTAGTGTGTTAATTAGTAGTGAATTAATAATTATTTTGTGTGTTTAATTAGATGAAGGAGGAGAGAGGGAAGGAGGACATACTAGAGAGCATGTCAGGGAGTGAATTGAACATAGAAGGGCAAGGTGGTCTTTCAGGAAATGAGCTTGAGCTTGACAGTCTTAGCGGCGGCGGCGGCGATCCCACCCTTCACCAAACACAACCGTCGTCGTCGTCTCAACCTCCTAATAAGAAGAAGCGTTACCACCGTCACACTGCCCGTCAGATTCAAGAAATGGAGGCGTATGTGTTCATCATATTATCATATCATATAATATAACATTCTATTACATCAATATCATATTATATAAAGTTTAATTATTAATTTTTTTTGGGGGGTTGTTTTCTTGCAGGTTGTTTAGGGAATGTCCGCATCCAGATGACAAACAAAGGATGAAACTAAGTCAAGACCTTGGGTTGAAGCCTCGCCAAGTCAAGTTTTGGTTTCAAAATCGCCGGACCCAAATGAAGGTATCACAATCAATCAATTAATCATCTGGTGACGCTATCTCATTTTTTTTTAAATAGATATAATGAAAACCCAAGTTTATTAACTAATTCTTTTCATTAGGTAAAAATGTTTGTAATGAATTTTTACTAGTACATTTTGTGTTTAATTAATTAGCTAAGGGTAAAAAAAAATTACCCAAATTGGGTACCTGTAGTAGAAGTCCATGTACAACAGTTAGTGACATTATTGACGAAGTTATAAATGTTATTGTCATTGTTTCTTTGGTCATGGTACCTAATGGGGCTAAAAGGGTTTCACCATTGATGGCAACAAAAATTAGGCCAGCTGTGAGATAGACGGGCTGGGAAGTGTGGTACAGTACAGTGACAGGCGAGCGCGATTCCCTAGGTTGAATAATGAATACGACGAGCCAGGAAGATATAGAGATAGAGATAGATAGGGAGGAGGGCTGTGTTAACTTTCATCATGAAGTAATCTTATTAAGGTCACCTTAATCTTATTATTATATGAATATGAAGAAGAATTTAAGAAAAATAAAAGGGTTTTTTTTTTTTTTTAATCATTCAAATTTATGATGAGGATTAAATGTTTTTACCTGTATCACAGATTCACAGTCATTTCAGATTGAAAGTGAAGTAGTATAATGAGAAGGCTTAAATGTTCCCAATGTTTAAAGGTCCCAGCAGCCGTAGCAGTGACAGTAGATGAGTAGAGTAAAATTTAATGTAGATATCAGTTTCTTCTCACTTCTCATCATCTTTTGCTAGCTTAGCTATACTTTGTACTTGCTGTACATACAATAATGTGGTAATAATCGTCTTTGATACGATTAGTATAGATTAGATTTGATATATAATGCCGTGATAATGTGAGCTTAATAATAATCTTGCATTACTAATCAGCTTAAATGTTGTGGGTGTTGTTGTATTGTTGTTATATGTAGGCGCAACAAGATAGAACAGATAATGTGATACTGAGGGCCGAGAATGACAACTTAAAGAATGACAATTATCGGTTACAAGCTATGTTGAGGAGCCTTGTTTGTCCTGGCTGTGGAGGTGGTTCCATCCTAGGAGAGGTCGAGTATGATGAGCAGCAACTTCGTATTGAGAATGCTAGGCTTAAAGAAGAGGTATTGATGAATACTTGGTGATCTGGCCGCGATCCTAGGAGTTTTGGACTTGTTATTTGATACTTCAAATGCCTAATGACAGTCTTAATCTTCCAAATTACTAATGTCCCATTACATGATTATGTTCACTGTTAATTAACCTAATAATGTATCATTAATGTTAGCTAGAGAAAGCAATCACATTCACTTGGGTTTAAATGATTATTTACAGTGAATTTTCGTATCTAGAAGTCATCAAATAATCTTCATTTATATCATAATATGTAATTATAAAGTTTTGCTTAATGAAACTAATGAACATTGGTACAAGCTGAGGTATCTAATAATCCTGTTTCTTTGTTTCTTACAGTTGGATCGAGTTTGTGCAATTGCATCAAGATGTGGTGGCAGGTCACTTGGACCACCACCGCCACATCTTCTTTCTCCGCCTCCTTCCCTTGACCTAGACATGAGTATCTACCCGAGGCACTTCCATGAGCCAATGCCGACTGGCACACAAATGCTTCCAATGCCTTTGATGCCTGATAATACCGCGGCATTCCATGGTAGCAGCAGTAATAGTGGAGGCCTAATCATGGATGAGGAGAGACCTCTTGCTATGGAACTTGCAATGTCATCTATGGATGAGCTGCTCAGAATGTGTCATGTCAACGAGCCCCTTTGGGTTCGCAGTAGTAGTAACAACTCCATGGATGTGCTGAACATGGAAGAGTATTCGAGAATGTTTAATTGGCCTGCTGATCCGCTT
Organism: Spergularia marina; assembly: GCA_963680865.1. Classification (NCBI taxonomy): domain Eukaryota; kingdom Viridiplantae; phylum Streptophyta; class Magnoliopsida; order Caryophyllales; family Caryophyllaceae; genus Spergularia; species Spergularia marina. Next base: position 4,918,180 of record OY804552.1, on the reverse strand, counting down.
AAGCCACATTACAATGAATTGAAGACCGAGGCAACTAGGGAGAAAGCACTTGTGATTATGAATAGCATCAATTTAGTTGATGCTTTCCTAGATGCTGTAAGTGGAAATTTACTCATACAATGATTAGGGTTTTCTTGCTTAATTTGGTACCAACGGGTTGCTAATGAGGTTAATTGTGTCTAAATTCAGAATAAATGGGTTGAGTTGTTCCCTTCGATTGTCTCTCGAGGCAAAACCATACAGATTCTAGCTACTGGAGCCTCTGGTCATGGAAGTGGTTCACTTCATCTGGTTAGTTTAGTTGCTAATTTTAAACCATTTCAAGTTTTGTTCTTCGCTTCTACTAAGACTCGTAAAAGGGATTTGAAACAAATTTCTTCAATGCAGATGTATGCAGAGCTGCAAGTGCTTTCACCATTAGTACCAACACGCGAGACTCATTTCCTCCGGTATGTCCACCAAAATGTAGAGGAGGGGATGTGGGCAATTGTCGATTTTCCCGTGGATAACTTCAATGGAAGCCTTCAACTCTCACATAGTATGCCTCGATATAGGAGATGTCCCTCAGGCTGCATCATTCAAGACATGCCTAATGGGTACTCTAAGGTACTAATCACGTCTCAGCCTGACTTTGCACAACCTAATTGATTAAGCTCATTGTCACTGGACTAATCGTAAGTGTTACACTTTCTAAATGTGAATTGCTACAGATTACTTGGGTAGAGCATGGTGAAATCCTCGATGAAAAACCGACACACCAAGTTTTCGAACAGTATGTTGGTAATGGGATGGCATTTGGAGCAAAACGATGGTTAGCTGTTCTACAAAGGCAATGTGAGAGAGTTGCTAGCCTTATGGCTCGCAATATCTCTGATCTAGGAGGTAAGCAACTAAGCAAGACATTTTTTTTCAAATATACATGTAACTTCATTTGATCAAACTTCACATTTCGTCGCGATTTTTCTTAACAATTTGCCTATATATTGCTTCAGTGATACAATCACCAGAAGCAAGGAAGAATCTCATGAAATTGTCTCAAAGGATGATCAGGACATTCTGTGTTAACATAAGCACATCCGGGGGACAGTCTTGGACCGCGCTGTCTGAATCTGCAGAGGATACAGTCAGGGTTACTACCAGGAAAATCATGGAGCCAGGGCAACCTGGTGGACTAATTCTCGGTGCTGTTTCGACAACCTGGCTGCCTTACTCTCATGACCAGGTTTTTGAACTTTTGAAGAACGAACATCGAAGATCACAGGTAATTATTAGTCTTGATGACATCAACCATCAATTCCTTTCTACAGAGAAAGTTTCTTTTAGCCTGTCAATGACTGAATTTTGTTCCTGATTCTGCTCAACTACTTCAGCTTGAAGCTCTCTCCAACGGCAGCTCATTGCATGAGGTGGCTCATATTGCGAATGGATCTCATCCAGGGAACTGCATCTCTCTTTTCCGCATTAATGTAAGAAATCTTTACTTCTATTGGATGAATAGATATCGTAGGACACTAATAAATTTTCTGGTGAATGGTGATCAGTTGACACTAAATTTCATCAATATACAGTTAAATTGTGCACAATATCATTAAAAGGGTACGCGTCAACTCAAAGAAATTCAATAAATTTGTCAACAGTGCATAAATTCTGCACAATATTATTAGAACAATCACTGAATTTGTAGTTTAATTCGCGCAATATCATTTAAAGGGTTCACAGGAATATTAAAATTGTATTGTAAGGGTAGCTCAATCATAATACTTGCACTTATGTATGTATTGTATCTTACAAATCAATCTTCCAAAATTTGAAATACATTTACTGTTAGTGAATGATTTTATAGGTGGAAACCACAATTGCTGATTTAATTCAGTGATTTAATACATGTTATTTATGTTCTATACCTGATAGTATAGTATTGATTCTATTGTAGGTGGCAAGCAATTCCTCTCAGAATGTAGAGCTGATGCTGCAGGAGAGCTGCACAGATCCCTCAGGCAGCCTTGTAGTGTACGCCACAATGGAAGTCGATTACGTCCAGTTAGTCATGAGCGGGGAGGAGCCGTCCTGCATCCCTCTCCTCCCCATCGGATTCTCTATAATCCCCCTTGGACCGACTAGTGACAGTGCTTCGGATTCTACCAGTGTCGATGGCTCCCAACATAGGTCAGGGTGTCTTCTGACAGTAGGGCTACAAGTTCATGTCAGCACAATCCCAAATGCGAAGCTGAACCTGTCTAGTGTGAGTGCCATCAATAACCACATCTGTAGCGTGGTCCAACAGATTAATGTTGCCCTAGGAGGCAACAATGTCACTGGCTGTAGCAGCGCAAGCACTAACAATAACAACAACAACAACAATAACAACAACATTGCTAGTGCTTGCCCTGCTACAGCTATTAACAGTAGTGTTGTTGGCTCGTATTCTGAGCCTACCGGCTCTCTCTAATTAACAACTCGCACCCCATTTACTCCCCCGCTAATCATACTTGTGCGGGGGAGTAAATGTTGGGTACGAGAGGGGGGAAAGAGTAGGTTATCTTAATTTCATAATCATGTTGATCAAATAAAAAAGGCTAATATAGTTAAATTAGGTTAAACATTGTACGATTATATAGATGATGAGTCGAGTTAAAACTTGGTGGTCGAAGTCAAGAGCGCACCATACGTGACCCTTAAGCCTGATTGGTTCGGAGTCACCGGTCAGCGAGGGTGTTGGTTCGGGCATTGACTTCTGCTCTACTACTCATATAAGTATTAAATTTGGTCCATTTTTTGTATTTGATTTTACATTTTTTTTTTGTGGGTTTGCGTTGGTTCCCTTTGTAGTATTATTGAAGATTGTTGAAAGAATTCAGTGTTGAATTTATGACTTCATTTATGTTGGTTGTTACTCTCTGGTAACTCTAGTTATTCTTCAATTGCACTTTAATTTGTTTGTTCCATTTATTTCTGTTGCATTTTTACTTTTTTGGAGATTTCTAGACTGGGTTATTTTTGTTCCTATCCACTGGTGTATGTGTTTAATTCAAGTAGTTGGTTGATTGGTAGTTTGTCTGTATGTGTACTGAAGGTTTCTGCTTTCTATACGCATAGTAACATGGTAGGTTCTTTGTTCATTTGGAAGAGCGATTAGCTGCCCCAGCTGTCAGGGTTCAATTGGCACGGTTTTGTTACCGCTTAACTAGAGTTCTCGATTTCGTTATTAAGTTTAACTTGCTCAAGAGAAAGAAAAAACTTCTCTTTACCTATGATTAATAGGTACGATCCAACTCAAATTTGGAATAAGTTGCGCATTTCTCCTGCTCAAATGCTTGATGATCGACTAAACAAGTACGTGAACGGTGAACCACGGTCAATGTGCTCGCTCAGCCCCGCATGGGCTTCTAGGTCATCGTAAGCCCGATAGTTGAACATAAGCAAGACTAATAATGGGAGATCGAGTACAATAATGTTTGAAGTTATGTATCGTGTGTGCCAAGACATTTGGGTCTCCAGCTATTCAAGTTAGTGTTTCTACTGTGTGATTTTTGTCTCAATCTTCACTCATACGCAATACAGCGTCAACAAGTTTATTGATGTGGTAAAATTCTTTAAGGCAAGGTTGGTTTTCAACTTTGGAGCTCTAAACAAACTCCTTTCCTCATAACATTGTACTTCAATTCACTTATGTTGTATTTAAGGACTGCCTTGCATAATTATTTGCTGTAAAACATAGATTATTATATCGATTGTTTTCTTATAGAAGCCCCCGATATGTAAAGAGAATGAGAGATAAAATGGCGTTAGATATATATAGCTCATCATGAACATGCTCTCGATCATATGATATTCTCGCCATTTGAATTAAAATGACATGCGATTTCTTTTTGACAAACTTCTTGTTTTGCAGTATCGTACTGTACTATCTACATTTAATGGTTCTCTGTAATTGATATCCACGATTACATACATACTACGATTTGATGATAAAACTATTGCTAATCCAAATCATTTTAGCATTATTCATTACCACGCTTTGTTGATGGTCCTCTTGCGGCCACGAAGGCACAAATTAAACTACGTATTGTACATGGTCATCCTGATGAATACCAAAATTTCAACTACCTTATCAAATAAACTAGTATATCATCTGCACAAAGATGTTTATCCCTCTATCAAGTGCCGATCGACAGAAATTAAATCAGGGACCAGCTAGCAAACGTTAATTCCTTAATGCTCGGACCTATCTAACATTAAGGCTAATACAGCAATAACAAATGTCAACGCCCATAAGAGCAGCCCTTCATCAAGGGTTATAAATGTTAAGTGGTCCGTACTAGGAATAATTAGATGATACGGTAGAAATTTCAGACAACTAGTTTTATGATGCGCGGTTAATAAAGTTCATAAACTATACAGTGTAAACAATTAAATACCCACTGTTAAATGTTAATAATAATATTATCGGTCCACCAGATATGAATGAATAATGATCGAATCAATGCTGAGCAATTGAATTTTTTCACTTACAAACAGATTTCCTCACAACTGAGCCCTATTTATATTTGCAAGATTAATATTTTGAGCTGGTAAATTATAAATACTACGAATAATAAGTATCTGTGATCGTACAAATTAACTCTACCTGCTAACCTGCGAAAACACTCTACAATAACCATGCATGCTCTAACACGTGAGTCAACGCTTAATGTGATGATGAAGAGGGCTCAAGAATATTAAAGGAGCAATTATATATCACACCCGAGGAGTCAACGTAGTGTAAGTTGTGTTGATATTTATGATGTGATAATGAAGAATTCTATGATAATATATCATTCACAGAGGGTTCATAATACACCAACCTAATGAAAAGAATTTGCAGTTTTAGAGGGGGAAAACCTAATTAAAGCTAGACAATTATGTCGGCGCGATCGAGTAGTTGGCCTTAACCATTCGATATATAGTCTAATTGTTTAAATTAGCATGACTTAATAAATACGCAGTGCACAAACAAAAGTCGAGTTATTATGTATACAACACAGTGCAAAAAGGGTGACTACCTGACTAATATAGTCGGGAATTATGCTGATCATCGCCACCAGTATAACCACAATTCATAGGTCGACCGTGTTAAGCGACAATTTGTCATATCATCACATTTGCAAATTAAAGTTCTACTCTCGGATGTGAGTTACTTATTATTGCAATCAATCAACCTTAGAAAATTCCAGGAAAACCTAGAAATATAAAAGAGTCAACATATAAACCTAGAAATGATTAGAATAAAAAACAAACTCCTCAAGCCTCCTAAAAAGATGACATAATGATAATAATCATCCTATAAGATTCATATAAGCATCAATTACAGAACCATCGACCAGTTGTGCCTCCTCTACAGTTTGATCAATACGAAGCCGACGCCCATCGAAAATTAAACGAATTCGAAAACTAGGGCATGATACAAGCTCCGCGTACCTTTCCACCACTCTACTTAGAGAAGTTCTTCCCGTGGCTCTGAGATAATGTACTTTGCCGAGATTATTGCACACTTTCAAAGTAATAAGTGGGCGATCTGGAGTAAAAATGCTCAAGGAAGAACCTGATGATGCAGGAAAATCATTGTTATTATTGATCAAAATTGTAACCACAATTACTGTCTCCATCGATACAATTAATAATTTTCGACATATCTTTTATGACATATATGTTCAAGGTTCGTATGAAACCGTTATGTATATGGGTTCTAACCACAACAATTACGTTCTCTATTAATGTTTTAATTACCAATAGGTCAACCTTAATCCTGACTTTCAACAATACGGAGTATAGTAATAGTGCAAGTCATTTTGTGTGCTTAAACAAAACCTTAATTATCGATCACTTCGGTCTTCAATTGGTTGAAAGTGGGTTATTAGCATGCATAAAACCAATTTCAATATATGCAAACCGAGTCATTTATCATGATTTAAAACAAGAAATCCAAATCTGAACTCGGAAATCTGTAGATACTAGTTAGCTAGAATTCAGACCAAGTGAGAGTGCACGGAGTACTACTAACTCAATTTTACATTGTAGACAGATTAATAGTGTCTACATGCACTGCAGACCTTTAGCAATTTGCATCTATTAAACCCTAATTTCCACAAAAAAAAAAAAAGAGGGCGCGAGTAATTAAGACTTACTGCAATCAGCAAAATCAAAGGCATCAATGATATCACCATCCTCCATGTTCAGCTTCTCTACTGTATGGTCCTCTGTCAGCTTCACCCCATTGTACACAAAGCATGTTGTCGCATGTTTTCCTGCTCCACTCGAGAAATGGCGCTCAAGTTGACGCAACAGTGGTTGAGTGCGGGTAACTCTCAGAAATGTATCTCTTTGTTTGTGCATCCGGATGCACAGCGTTTCATAACAAACAGCAGTACGCCCATTAACACCTTAGAAGCAACCCACAACATAAAACAAGTCAATTCCGATATTAAAACTGGAACAATCAAAGAGATGGTATAAAACAAGGGTCACAACTTGTAATATTATCGTTTCATTACAATAACAACATGACCTCAATGCCTCAGATGCACGATTATAGTGCGCTTGGCGCTTCATAGCGCAAACATAGAATTTTGTCTAATGGTTTATGCTGACGTGGTAACGAAATTGAATAAACGTAATAAATAAAATTGAATTGAATCGTGCGACAATTTAATTTGTTCGTGTATCAGCCTCTTAACAATTAACCTTATATGTGGACAAATCAAAGACGTACATGAAAATAATAATATGTTTCGTCGATTAGGGGCAAATCTAGGGCTTGTGATCGATACGACGAAAATTCTAAAATTAATAATTTCACGCAATTTTACTACTCTTTTTAGGGGTTTTAGCGAGATGAGAGGAGAAAGAAAAACCTTGGTGATTAGAATTGGAGAAGACGAAGATAGAGAGTCGATGGGGGCGTATCGGAGTGGCGAAGACGAGCGCCATTGAACAAGAACTTGGTGTTGCGGTAACCCAAACCCACTTTGTCGCAATAGTGTATCATCAATCATCTTAACTCAATTTCTCTGTCAATCTTCATACAAATCTCTTCATCTTTTACTCCCTTTTCACCTTTCTTCACCTTCACGCTTATCATCTTCGTCTCTTCTTCTTCTTCTTCTTCTTCGTTTGAATGAACTACTTCTTCCTTACTTTCATCTGCGTTCGATTGAACAAAACCCATATCTTCTTTTTGACGGAAAGAAGATGATTTAAGAGATGGGATTATTATAATATAGTGGCCGCGCGAGGGTCGATGATGATACAGTTTATTAAACCTAATGAAAAGAAGTAATTTGTAACCCTAATTATAAGGAAAATCACATTTGAACAATTGTACCCTTGGGGGAATATTGCTTTTTTTTTTGGCCATCTTTTGCGGACTGTTATAGACTTATACTATGAAAGATTAACATACTCTGCTCATCAAATGATTGGCAAATGCACAACAAATTAGATCAATTGCTCATCAAAATGCCCTGGGGGTATTGGATATACGATTTCAGCTTATGCCGATTCAACTGAAACACAAAACTAACAGAAGAAAAGACTGCATGCAGGACATTTTTAATGAGGGGCACAGTTCGTGAATTGCTTATCAAATCTTCGTGAATTGCTTATCAAAAAATTTCATGCGACAAAAACTGCGTATACCCAAGGATATATAGTAAAAGAATTGAGGTACATACTCCGTATTCAAATCTGCTCATCAAAATGACTCTAGTGTACAAAAACTGCGTATACCCAATGGGCAGGACACGTCTTAAGCACCAAAAAGCCCTTCTTTTGGGCCGGTGTTTACTGGATCGTAATGCATAACAAGTTCCTTGATTTGGGCCGAAGCCCAGTGATACTGTAATTCATAAGCCCGCACAATAAGAACATGATAATACAAAACCAAAATAACCAAATGGGTGACCTGTCACATTGGTGTGGGGCGCATACCTGGCCTGCAGGGAATCCCATGTGAATCTCAGATAACTGTGCTGCTACGCATTTTCATGCTGTTTCAGGTCAAAGTGTCCAACCACTACTTGCAGTACCATTTATCTTTGGAGTAATTCTAAGGGTTTTGACGGTATGAAACGATCAACTTTAGAAGAAGCGCGACATGAGTGCATATGCAATTTTCGATTATCAAACTCGAGACTTTCTGACTCGATCAACTCTTTCATTATTGTTAGTTGGTTACTCCTAGAGTGAGAAAAGAAATAAAAAGGACTTGCCAATTTGTTCAAAACTAAAAAAGTTATCCATGCAATATCCTTGGGAGATAAGGTCAACAATTATAAATCAAGGTTTGGTAGACTAGTAGTATACTAGTATAATTGATTCATTCATCGAGGTTAAGATACTCCATTGCTTTACGTAATGTGATTGGTACGTTGGTCCTACTTACAAAGAGACACTTAGCTTTTATTTTTAGCTTGTAAATTATACGACACACGTTATTGTATTAGGTTATTGGGTTAGTAGAAGTTTCTATGATGTTGTAAATTAGCTAAATTGACTCGACTGACAATTGGCTGAAAAGGTCCGAAATACTTGAAGGTTATATAGTATAATGTTTGATGGATGACCCAAACTTTTGATAATGTTTTCAAATTGGGGTGGAGGTAGGTTCTTAGGAATTATATCTCATTATCAAATCATTAGAAAGCTTCAATTTTAAGAACTTTTGCCCAAGGTTTTGACCCCTTTCAAACATTATTATTAGTGGTCTCTCCTACTACATACTCACATCACCATGAATTTATTTATCTCTTGGTCAAATATGAGTAATTTGAATGACACTTTCTTAAATAATTCAAAAAAAAATAGTAACTATCTTCGAGATAGTAGTCGGGAAAAACAGTCTTATGTAAGGTGAATGAATCGATCAGTAAATATAGAATTTAGTTGATCAACAGGTTATAACCATCAACTATATATCATTTGTTCAAATGCTTTGTCGCATGATCAAATTCAGAATTACAAATAACAGATCGAGTAGTACAACTTAGTAGTCCTTTTCGAAATTAAACGTCACTATAGCATAACCAATGAGGCAACGATTCAACTCTGGAGACAGCTTCCTGTTCACAATACTTATCAAAGTTGTCACCAATTTACCACGCACTGACCACATAATGAAATGAAGATAAGCATGAAGCACCGGCCTTATCAAAAAAATTACCACAGTACCGGGACTAGAGAAAATTAGATAAAGACGTTAAACAGTTATGAAAAACACTCCATATTTAGACCTTAATAAATTAAAACTGCAGTTTATGATCTGAAATGAGATGGACCAACATACACAGATTTGCGGCTTTCATTTTCAGCTAAACTTGGCAACATCATATTCATAGGCGGGGCCTGACTTGGAGTCTCTGGAATCTTTGAGATTTGTATTAATAAGTCTGAACTCGACTGATATTTGCTACTTTTCCAAGCTCAAACATCTATAACTAAGCTTTTCCTGGTAAAAGGTAAATTAAAGTTGCTGGCACCTTTGCTTTTGCTCTTATGACAAAAGTAGTGGGGATTTGCTTACGTGGTTTTGGAATGAAGCTTGATTTTAGGAATATAATTCAGAATATATCATTGAATCACCAAGTCTTTTCATGTGTGACATTTGTATCGTGGCCTTTTCTCAAGCTTCGGAGTCCACAAATCGACAAGAATAATGTTAGATGACGTACGGAGTATCGTGGATATACACGTTAATTTGTGTACAGGCCATGAGATCGGCTTTGCTTGTATTATTAGTATGCATGTCATTGTCTCATGCATGTTTAATATGCATGTATTATTTACGCATGTTTGGTTTGGATTGAACACTCATGTTATTTGATAAATCTAAATGTAAATAATTCAACAAAATCGATTTATACCCTTCAATAATGGTAATGAAACGAGGTAGAGCCACCAAATAAGTAGGAGGAGAAGGAAAAGGAGAGGACGAAAGCTAAATTTATTTGGAACGTTCACATTCACCACATCTCTCATTAATCATTATCTCGTCGATCTCCTACTAGATATGCTCTTCACACTACTGCTGTGTCGTCCTCTCCATTCTCCACATATTAATGATTAACCAAACCACGTTTCCTTTGACTTTCAAGCAATCGTCTTTTTCAAGCTTCTGTATGTGTATGTAGTTTGTACTATGTTAGCCGTAGAACGAAGAAGAAGAATTGACCGTGGCAAAACGCTAATTCGAAACGTGTAAGGAATAAATGCATAAAAGGTCTCTCTCGGACACTTCTTGAAAAGTCAAGCCTAACATCTTGAGTTTTGACTCTTGTCAACATTTGAGGCACAGACCTTTGTTTTGGTTCCTTGTGTTAGCTGTATGACATGGTCCAAATACTCTGACATTCATCCAAGTGATATAATCGGTTGACTTGTCAAAAGTGCTCGTAAATCGGTTTAGATTATACCTCGGTTCAGTACAAAGTAAGAAATGTATTCAATTATCAATAAATATACTTCATTATTATGTAGGATTACTTATTACTAATCTTAAATTACAATTACTCAAAATATATGTTAGTTTTTGTAATTTAAAATAAATTTAACATGTTTGTAATTGGATTTTAACGTGTTCATTCATCTAGTGCTCGAACGTGAGTAAAAGTGACAATGTCTTAACTTCAAAACTACATTACAAAATATTAATGTTTGTTTCAGGTTAACCTAAAGTTCTTACATTACGTAGAGCGTATAACTTCATCACAGAGAGACTCTTTAAATATTAACAAGTTAATTAGCTAGACTAGTACACGAGAAAACAAGTTTTTTTTTTTTTTTTTTTGTTCACTTGGGCACTTTTAATTTGCAGCAATTTGGCTGGACCTTAACAACAATATATTACTGTAGGGAAAAGAGAAACAGTTGGAGGGAAAACAGTTGTTGTGTGCTGTAGAAGTTACTGTAAAGTGTACAGTACCTAGGTGAGTACTAAATGTGAGAAAGTAGTAAGAGCACGACACGTTGAGAAATGAGAAATGGCAATAGCCAGAATAATGTCAGGTGATGCGTAGGCGTGCAGCGTGGTTATACGTCGTCGTAGCACTGGCGCACTGCTCCCTTGCGGTATAGTCGCGTGCTCAGTCTCGTTTTCTAATCAACCGACCACTCCCACTCCGCACACAGTATTTTTATTTTCTTGGTCAGCGTCGCCCTTTCCTCAAAATTACCAAAAATCGCATCACCTTGTTGCATGCTTTTGCTTTCATTACATACATTTTCATACCTAACTTATGTACTTTCTCTTCCTTTCTAACCCCAACTACTCATACAAAAACACAATCTACTAGTAGATCAATGTTGCCTCATGGTGAGCTCAGTTTCGAGTCTCGATTGTGTTGAGTTTATGCGCGGTTTAATTGACTTAACTTGTTGGTGGATCTATCCCGACTCTGATCTCGAGAGTTATCCGTTGATGAGATTTGAACAAGGCCGGAGTCTAAAGCTCATCTGAGCAAAGACTACTAGCTAGCTCCTAGTAAACTCGGTTTTTTTAATACTGTAATTACAAATATTTACAATAGTTAAATAATTACGAGATCAGTATTAACTACTCGTATATATTAAAGATGAAGATGAACGACATGTAGTTGATGCTTGAGGAATAAGAAATGGCACAGTATCTAAGCAGTAGAATTTTGTTGGCCCATTTACATCCACCATTATTTGAAGCTAAACTAGAGGCTAGATATGTAGGTAGACTTTAATGGACGGATACCACAAAAGAAGCTTTCGTTTAAAGATTTATCCAAAGTACAAGTACAACCTTCGTCGTTCGCCCGGACAATTCAAGTCTCAAGTTGTCAAACGTGAAGATGGAACAGTACACCTACTTCTCTGCTTCGTGTTAAATATATTTTTATTGGCACTTGCGTTAGAGCATTACTCATTTACTAGTACTCCATGTTACTCCATCTTTTCATTTTTGATATTTTCATACCTTATCGGGAGGCAATTCAAAATACGAAATTCACTATGCATGTTACATATTGGACGAGCAATTCTATAACACGGGCACACGGTGATCCTTTTTGGGTACTTATATTTCCGGAGCAGAAATAAACATATGCATACCACATCGTCAAATATCAATTCTGCTCTTATCTGACCTTGTTGCTGTAAATGCAAATTTATGTTTAAGCATTTTTTAATGCAAAATGAATTGTAATCTGGAGTTGTCGTTTCTCGTAGATTTAATAAGTACTAATATATGTCTATGGTAAATTGGTAACTTGACAAAAACGTGTGACACCGCAAATGCATAAAATAACAAGCGTAAATAATTTGATTGTTTTAAGAGTCCTTTTATGATAGAGTTATTTTTCAAAATCAGATGTATTTCTATTACTATAATGTAGAGCTGGCAAAAGTTCGTGTTCGTGTTCGTGTCATTGATAAAAGGGTTGAAAAACCCTTGACACTAACCTGACCCGTTTATTAAACATGTCGAAAACCGTTGACACTAACCCGACACGTTTATTAAACGGGTAACACGCTAAGAACCCGCCTTACCCGCCTAATGTAGAGCTTTGAAAAGTTAAATTTTTATTTAGAAAAAAATGCTACTTAATGATCTTATCGTAGAGTAAGATAAAAAATCATAACTGGGGTAAAAAAGACATAACGTGAAAATGGGTATATAAAGGGAGGTGATTAAATGAGTTACAGTATTTTAAGAGTTTGAACCAATATAGGGTGAAACTTGGGATGAGTAGAATTTAATAACGGGTAAATTCGTGTTAGATTCGTGTTCAATTTCTCAACACTAACCCAACCCATTTAATTAATCGTGTTAGACGTGTTGACCCTTTAATTAAACGGGTCGAAAACCCTCAACACTAACCCGTTATTTTCGTGTTGGGTTCGTGTCGTGTTGTCGTGTCGTGTCAGCTCTACTATAATGACACGACATTGATATGTTGTAAACATGAGTAAAACTAGCAAACCACTCAATTGACTGGGGGGGGGGGGAATCTACCAAAAGTAGGTTAGAAATTCGGTGAATATACTATCCTAGCAAGATAACCCGGCATAATAATTTGGGTTATAAAACATTGTCAACAATATGATTGGCGATTGATTAATTATGTTATATATGGTGTCTACATGTTGGATTAGATATAGTTGTTTTGTTATTCTTTTGTACAAATTGAATATAGTTTTTGTCAGAAGTAAAGTAAGGTAGCATAAGAATTAGTCAACGTAGGAAACAAGGGATAAAGAGTACTAGAAGGGAAAATGGTCAATGATACATGTGTTAACAACGTGTTATTATTGTGCCTCATATTACAAGCATTACTCTGTTATTGAAACTATTACATATAAGTGTGGTGATGATTGTTTATGGACATAGCTATAACTTAAGCTCCATTTTTTCCCAACAAATTAGTTGAGTGGACCTTTTTTATAGCACATTTCGTCTAATTATAGATAAAATCATACTCGTTAATGGATAAAACATAAACTCTACATATCTGACCAAACTTCCAATCTATGTACTGATATACGTATCAAATTGATCAAATGCTAGTATGATGTTGAGTAGCTAACCAACGTAGAAAATTCTATAATATACTCCTCCGCTTCCTTTTATGGTCGTAGCATTTGAATTTCTTACTCAAACAAAACATAACCAAAGAGAGCATACCCCTTGTGCCAAACCCTTTTTAGGGATCATTTATATAATGTTTTAAATAAATCACGACAAAACTACATATCAAATAACATGACTTATCTCATCCCATTAATCTACAACATGTTAATTTCGCAATTTTAAATACAGAATGTCGACATTCTCAAAAGTAGACGGAAACAACCTGCTACTAGTTACTAAAAACGCCATCAACTACTAAACGATTACGACAATCGAAAAGCTTTTAAAACACACCTTGACCAGGAGCTAGTCTGGTCAACCCCAAAGGCAGTACTGGAAAAACGCATATTGGTAATTATGAATTGAAATCGAAAGGTTAATGGTAACAGAACGCGTATATTTGGGTCGGCAAAAAACTGGGTTCGGTTGAACCACCAAACAACGACCCACCTTTTTTTCCCCATTCACACAAATTTCCCTTTCATTTTCTTATTTATTAATAAATAATATATTCCTCACATTATCTACTCTAATTAATATTCCTTTTAAATAATTTTATTTATTATTAACTCTTTAATCCCCCATTTCATTTCCATTAAAAGCAATATTTTTTTAATTAATCAATTAATAACAAAATAAATTAATTTCCTAATATAAAACAAGTATAAATTCCCCCACCTTCTCTCTCTTCTAGCTTCTTTTTTTTTTTCCGGTTTTCCTAACCACTTTTTTTTCCCCTCTTCCCAATCCACTGTTTCTTCTCATCTCCCCTTTCTCTCTCCTCAACAAACAAACAAACCCGCCTTTTTCTCGCCGGAAAACCGCTTTTCCTCCTTCTCCGACATCCTCCACCACTGGGAAACCGTGTCACTCACTCGTCCTATCTTTTTCTTCCTCTCTCTCTCTCCTACGTGTCTCTCCCGCGTTTCGTTCGTTTGTGTGGGGGTAGTTGAAGTGGAACAAAAAGAAAAACGTTTCGGATCTTCGGAAATTCCGCGTGAATTTGTCGAATTCGCTTCTGTTTTGTAGAATGTGGGTGGCTTCTTCTACAAGGAATGTGGAGATCGTGATCTAGGGTTTTCCGGAATTTCTCAATTTCTCATTCTTAATAATTAATTCGGAATTTCATCCTCGTTTTTTTTTTCTCTCCGCCTAATTTTTTCGGTTGAGGAAAACGGAGCTAATCCCGAAGAAGAACCGGAATGAGATGGTAATTAATTAATTAATTAATTTATTTATTTTCCATGCATTATATTATGTAGCTTAATCTTGACGATTTTTTTTTGAGGAAATTAGAATTTAAGATCCTTGAATGCATGTTATTTTAAATTAAAGAAATTGGTTTATTTTGAGTAATTTTTGTTTAATTTGAGAATTATGTAATTTCTCCATTAATGGAGATAATCTGTGATTTTATTCCATATTTTCGTGATTTTATTCATGATTTTATTCCAATTTAGTTTTATTATTATTATTATTATTATTATTATTATTATTATTTTGTTCTATATTTATTTTTGGCGGGTAGATTTTCATTTGTGAAGAAAAAAAAAGGTGGGCTTGACTTTTCAAGGTCTACTAGTCGAAGTTTTACTGCATTTTTTTCATTGTTTTTGTTATTAGGAATTTCAAGCTCTTTTTTTTTTTCTTTCTGTGTAGTCTCCTACATTTCGTTGTTGGTCAATTTTGTTGACTTAGTCCTCGTTATTTGGAGGGGTAATTTTATACAGGTTAGTTGAATTTACCATTTCAATTGAACACTATTTCAATCGGTAATTATTGAAGTCGTGTTGTTTACTATTAATCTGTAATCACGATTGATTCTTATGGGTTACGGAATTGGTATTTCGTAATCCGGCCACATTCTTATGACCAGCAAGTATACATGATGATTGATAGACCTTGTCGATTTTGCACAAATCCCGCCACATTCTTATTAGCAAGAATCGGAGATTCTTTTGAAATCGCGGTTTTTGATTATTGTGTTAACGAAAATGTGGGCATGATTATGAAGAAGATTTGATGGTTTATGTTCGTTTTATTGACTATGGATGTTTGGAGATTGTCAGTTGTCTGCTCGTAAACAGTGCCTCTCTGGGCGGGAGGAGATAATTTGTCTTGAGGCCGCGTGTTTTATGAAAACAGTCTTTTTATTTGACATATTTAGTTGCAGTATCGCTTTAGATTTAGTCGGGAAATAGCTTTGTTTCTCGATGACTCATGGCTATTGCTTCTTTGCTTTAATATCGTCATTATATCTCTTGAAGTTTGTGATTAGTGTTCTCGAGCTCTTCGTGACTTAAATTTAATCTAGTGGTGGTACTCTGCGCTTTTGTTACATGAATGTTGACAGCCTTTTGTGATGGCAGGTGGAAGGGAGGGTTTGTTTGTCGAAAGATACGAAAAGCAGCTGTTTAGAGTTTCTGAGGCAGAAAAGGCTTCAGAAAATGAAGTCAGAAACAGAAGTGGATGGTGTCAGGGGGGGCAACATGCTTGCTAGAAGTGGAGGGGATGCATTAAGAGGTTCCGACTCATACAGCTTTGGGTCACATGGTGATGCAGCTTCAGTTTCTTACTCTGATGTTGCTTCAAATAGAAAGGATTTCCTTCCGAAGCGCAAAGTGAAGAAATTTAATACTATTGATTTGGATTGGACAGACCGACTTCCAGAATGTCCTGTTTACTGTCCAACAAAGGATGAGTTTGAAGATCCCTTGGTTTATTTGCAAAAGATAGCTCCCGAAGCGTCCAAGTATGGTGAGTTTTATTTATTTATTTATTGCACTTGATCGATCTTGTGAAGTTTTGTGTCCGTTAGAGGTTGGTGTAAGATTGTAACAGTTAGCTTGTGTACCTTTTTTATGTTTTTACAAAGGCTGTTTGTTTAAGGTGAGTAACATGGTGATTTAAGAATTTGACACACTTGAGCTTTCATCCTCGTATTCAAGTCAGTGTTTGTGACTTTGTAGAAAGTATGTCAATGTGATTTGATCCTTGTATGGACCTTTAAGGGCTAGTAAGAAAGTAGGGCCTCGCATTCCTGATAGGAGCTAGATTTCCATATCGGAGTCAGACGAATGGGTTGGCAGTATTTCTCGATCAACAATACATCTGTTTTAGATTATGGCAGAAACAGCGCTCTTATGCTCAAGTCTGGATGTTCATTATGGTGTAGCTTGATGTAGAATTAAACTAATTGTGCTATGACCGGCCAATTGCTTCTTGATGCTGCCACTCTGTGAATTTAGTTTTCTGTCTTTTGTTTGTTATTGTCTCAATAAAATTCGTATAAAACCTAATTACCTGATATTCTCCATCTATGGTCTGATGCATGCATGGTGTAATGACATAATCAGTGCAACTTTTCCATGTCAATCAGAAACAAAAGCAATTATTTTATAGTTCTTGTTACCAAATAATTGCTCTTCTTGAACTGCGCAGGTATTTGCAAAATAATTTCTCCTGTAAGTGCTTCTGTGCCTGCTGGCATTGTATTGATGAAGGAGAATCCAGGTTTCAAGTTTACGACCAGGGTTCAGCCTCTTCGGCTTGCTGAATGGGACTCTGTTGACAAGGTCACCTTTTTTATGAGTGGCAGGTGTGTCTTCATACTAAATAAGCTGCGGATAACCTATATGTTCGTAATTGTTTTTATTTCATCATAATCTTAAGCATCTGGCTGATACTCTGATTTTCCAGAAATTATACCTTCTCTGAGTTTGAGAAAGTGGCGAACAAGGCGTTTTCACGTAGATTCTATAGCACAGGATGTCTCCCAGCTTCGTACATGGAAAAGGAATTTTGGCAAGAAATATCTCGGGGAAAGATGGATTCTGTCGAGTATGCTTGCGATGTTGATGGGAGTGCGTTTTCATCTTCTCCCAGTGATCACCTTGGTAGAAGCAAATGGAATTTGAAGGTGTTGCCTTGCGCATCCTTTTCTGAGCACTTTTTGTTATGATCTTGTCAGTTGATGCTTGACGTTACTTGATAATATTTGGACTTTGTGAAGGGGCAACGCTGGTTTAGTAAATTTGGCCGTAGGAATCTAAGGGGCGAATCATGAATGCTGATTGTTCCTTTTCGTATCTCATTTGTCCAAACCTTATGTATTGTCATGGTCATAAGCACCATTCTGAAAGAAATCATATTGTTTGAGTAGATTGGCGTGTAAACATGGATGCTTATATAGTTCCAAAAGAGATGACACATGGATGCCTATTTGTTCACATAGTTCTGCAGTGTTTTATAACTTGTCATCGCCTGTGATTAATGTTGATATATTGCTGATGACATGAGGGGCAATTGGTAAAATATCTCAGGAAGAATACATATTTCTAGAGCAATGAGATTATGTGTGTATCGGAGATAGATTTATTTGTGCTAGCTTTCAAAGGGTATAGTTATGTTTAAACTGGTTTTTCTTGATCAATGCAAGGCTATCTTATGTTCCCGTTACATGCGAAACATGTTTTAGGATGAGCCTTGAATATTCCTCCTTTTGCATTTTATTCGGTGGTATTTTGGTAAATTAAGGATGAATAAATAGGTTTCGACTCTGCGCAGATTGTAAGGCAACTAAGTCAAGTCCCTACTGAACTTTTTGTTAGTTCTAAGCATTGGAAGTTATACCTACTTGAATCAAACAAGACACCAAATTGTGGCCTATGACACGCTTGCATCGTCTTGTTATGGTTCATAGTCTTTTATAGCCCTTCCACTCAAGCCAAAATGTTTGGCTAGTCGACATTTGCGCTATATATTGCCACCAGGGACAGCAATCTTATCTTCTGTCCTCCAAAAGTTTTTTTTTATGTATTTAGCAGTTTTTTTTTGTGATTTTGAGCATGTTAATTTTTTTTAGACAGTGTATTTATTTTGTCAAGGATTTAGTGTTTTAACTTCACAATGTAGCTTTGTGTTTCTTTTTGGAATGACATATATATTTTGTACATGGCAATATAGTTTTTATGGTAACACTTGTGATTTCCGACTTTCCGTTACTTTGTAAAAGTTGTTTAGATCTCCCATTACTCCATTAGCCATAACTAGGTATATGTTGTTCTTAGATTGGGTTTTACTATAAAATCTCGCCATTAGTATAGTTGGGGGTCCTTACCTAATAGTATTAGCTATGCTGTTTATTCAAGTTTCAAGAAAAAAAATTGAGACATCCAGATATGCCATTTTTGCTGGATTGTTAAAACACTTCAGTGGCATTTTCAGTATCTGCCGCCTTTCCTTCACATCGAGTTACACTTATATCCATATATAAGTTCTCGCCTAACCTTCTTTCCCTCCCATACGCATGATGTTCATTGTTCTAGAAGCATACTTTTCAGTAGATTATTTTTTTTTTTAATGTGTTTGTGGGATGTGAGATGCTATGTTACTGTTATTGTTGCATTTATCTCTCTGCTGATGTATGCTATTGCTGCTCGTCTATTTATTAAATTTTGACCTTTTTGTTTTCAGGAGCTTTCCCGCCTTTCCAAATCTGTCTTGAGGCTCTTGGAAAACCCTATTCCGGTATGGCTAATAAACCAGAGCTGAGTACGATACCATCTGTCCTACTGGTTGTTGATACTCAGGGCTGATATAATGTTATTTATATGTCGGTTCCTTTTGACAGGGGGTGACAGATCCTATGCTATACATTGGCATGCTATTTAGTATGTTTGCCTGGCATGTTGAAGACCATTACCTCTACAGGTATAATTTACCTTGTCAGTCTGAATATATTTTTCCACGAAAATGATTGTTTGCCCTTGTTTTTATTTCGTGTGCTTTTCCTGCTTTGGTTTGGCAGTATTAATTATCATCATTGTGGTGCTTCAAAAACTTGGTATGGCATACCTGGTGATGCAGCTATGCAATTTGAAAAGGTTGTGCGGGAGCATGTGTATAACAAAGACATTTTAGAAACTGATGGAGAGGATGGAGCCTTCGATGTACTTCTGGGGAAAACAACAATATTCCCTCCGAGCATTCTTTTAGAACATGGTGTCCCAGTATTCAAGGCTGTGCAAAAGCCTGGGGAATATGTAATTACCTTTCCTCGTGCATATCATGCTGGTTTCAGCCATGGTAAGATGAATTCCTGATGACCGGTTGTTTTCTTTCTTTCTGTAATGTTTTGTTCTGCAGTCGAAAATGCGACATGTAAATATGTAATATTGTTGGAGTCTTAGATTGCAGCCTTTATTGTTGTGCTTTTATGTTTATGCAGCTTATGATCAGTGACTTTTGTTGCTTATGTATCTCCCCAGTTATGACTTTTGTTGGTGATCATTCTTATGAACTTGTGCCTGGATTGATTTTAGCTTTTTAGTTAAAAATAAACAGCAAATGCAGAGTTTTTGGACGCTCTCTTGTGAGATTTTTCATGTTTAGCCAATGGCCAGTTTGAAGTGGCCATACAGTTTATATGCAATCGTTTCTTGTAACACAAATATACAGTGTGATACTATTATTCTTAAGTCTAGTGATCATTTAACACGCCATTTGGATGAACGATTAGGAATTAGACTCCAGTAACTTCGCCATTTGGATGAACGATTAGGAATTAGACTCCAGTAACTTCGCCATTTGGATGAACGATTAGGAATTAGACTCCAGTAACTGCCTGTCCAAGCATAACATTTTCTGATGCTTAAAGATGTACCTTTGTTGGATGCTGGTGGTACGTTCGTTAAATTGTCATTATTTATGCTACATGCCTGTTTGCGCTATACGGCCTCTGTTGTTAGGACTTCTTAGGAGTAGTTTTTATCTTTTAATTATTATACATGTGTATGTCCCTTTTTGTTTTAGAGTGGTGACCAATAGTAGTGGAGTACTTTATACTTTTACTACTAATCATAGTTTGTTTTCAAGGTTCTGTGCTTTTCCTAGTTCAAGTAAACTCTTAGGGGTTTTCTGAAGTTTAGTAATATTGGCTTTTCTTTCTGGCTATAGTAACTTGCGAGTTGCTACCCTCTGGACTCCTTTGTTTCATTGTATCGATAGATCTGCGTATCTTACAGAGTTGCAATTTAGCAAGTATCTATCTGTTGTCAAATGGTAGTTCAATTTATGATCTCGCCTCATTATGGTTCCTTGTCTATTTGTTAATTGCTTTTTCTTTCATGATCAATATACTTACATCATTTATATTCAGGTTTCAATTGCGGTGAAGCAGTAAACTTTGCAGTTGGGGATTGGTTTCCATTGGGAGCGATTGCAAGTCGGCGATATGCCTTTTTGAAGAGGATTCCTCTACTTCCTCATGAAGAACTTCTTTGCAAGGAAGCATTAATTCTGTACAGACGCTCAAAACCTGCAGTTTCAGATGACTCGACGTCTGACATTATGTGTCATCGTTCAGTTAAAGCTTCTTTTGTCCAACTTATGAGATTTCAGCATCGTGCCCGTTGGTCTTTAACGAGATCTAGGCTCTGCTCAGCTGTTTCAACCGATGCTTATGGCACAATTGTGTGCAGCCAGTGCAAACGCGATTGTTATATTGCTTATGTCAGCTGCAGCTGTTTGTTGCATCCTGTGTGCATTCGTCATGGTATTACCCTTTTTGGTTGGTAATGTCCTTTTATAGACTTGACTTTGGTTTTTGTATTGAATCTGCGTTTGCTTCTTTCTAGATTTAAGTTCGGTAGTTTTCCCTTGTGGTGGTAGCCGTACCCTTGTGGTAAGGCAAGATCTTTCAGAACTTGAAGCTGCGGCAAAGAATTTTGAGCGGGATAACGCAGTTATGGAAGAGCTCAAACTGTTTACTGGGAATGAAGATTCAAGGTTGCTATCAACTCTATTCCCCGTCAAGAAGGATGAATATATGCCGTATTGTGATGTAAATACGAAGCTGTATCTTGATGTTAATAACACCTTAGACCAGTCACATTTTGAGAAGCATCCATTGACAACCCATGGTGCGAAAATAATTGGTGGTAGCATGTCATATACGTCACTCTCCAGTGCTGCCTCAACCCTCTGTTCTTTGCGAGTCAATGACTGTTCATATACAGACAATGTAAGTGTCCGTCGTTTGTGTTCATGGTTTCTCCCTTTCCCGTGGGTTCCTGGTTTAAAAAGGTAAACCTTCTAACTTCATTATTGCTTGCAGGTACAGGATCTTGCTAACTCCAATTTTGTAAATTGTGGCGATAGTTTACCTCAGAACACATGCCAGTATTCTTTATCCTCCATGTCAAATAATGAATGCTTAAGATCTAATCAAGGGGAAAATCAGCATCAACCAGATATATTTGCTAATGAGGATCAGTGCAGTGATGATTCTGATTCAGAAATATTCAGGGTTAAACGCAGGTCCTCTGTCAAAGTGGAGAGGAGAAATGTTGTTGGTGGTATAAAGTCAGATCATGTTCAAGATCAGGTACAATATGAAAGAAGACTTGCTTCTTAATTTGTGGTTTCTTTTTTTTTCATGGTAATTTGTGTTAC
The DNA here is from genome assembly GCA_963680865.1 of Spergularia marina. Classification (NCBI taxonomy): domain Eukaryota; kingdom Viridiplantae; phylum Streptophyta; class Magnoliopsida; order Caryophyllales; family Caryophyllaceae; genus Spergularia; species Spergularia marina. Next base: position 4,896,099 of record OY804552.1, on the reverse strand, counting down.
GAGTAATATTCCCTTTGTTTTTTTTTATGATGATGAAGGGAGTAATATACTGCTTGAAAGGGTTTCATATTTTGTATAACTAGCTTCTTGCCCTGTAATCTTTGTCCCTACGTCTTGAGTTTTCCTTGGGTAAAAGGACTATTTTTTTATTTATTTGTTAAAAATCATTCTCCATGTTCTAAAACTTTCGCTGGTTTGACATTTAAAGTTTTTAAGCACTAATGTTTTGTAGTACTGTGGTAGCTCGGTAAGGTGCGTCATTGACCAATATATTTGCTGATGTACACCAGGGGCTTAAAAGGCTAAAGAGAAAACAGCCAGGAGGAAGATATGAGGAGCTGGTACGTGCTGAATATTATGATACCAGTTATTCCAGAAGTGGTGTTCCCATCAAGGATACGAAGGTTACTGCTGTTCGGGAGAGACCCCCTAAAGGATCCAACAATCCTGTGACGATCAAAGTGAAGAGGTCGTTGAATGGCTCAGGTTTGAATCACAGAGAGCAGTTTGTAACTGGCATTCCAAGAGAAGTACCTTCAGTTGCGATGGCCCCCAAACGTCTAAAAGTAAAAGGCCCCTCATATGCGGGGTCAAATAACAGGATACATAACCCATAAAATTAAAACCCGGAAACTGGGGATGGATTAGTTAGCCCTCTCTCTGGAAGATTTGCTGGGGGGAATGACTTTTAGCTGACTTTGATTTTTCTCTCATGGGGTCCTAACTACATTCAAATTACAGAAACTGATATTCAGAAGCAGTGGAGGAGCTAACCAATGCCTAGAGGACTTGACATTCTTTTGTGCACTCCCCGAATTGGGGTAAGTTGCAGTAGATCTGATTCGTAGGTATTCTTTTGCTGGAGTGTTTATCCGTCTTCGGCTGGAGAAGTCTGCATTTGGGGCAAGTAGTTAATTGGGATAGTGGCTTTTACTGTACATCTCTCTCTTCCTTTGTTTTTAGGCAATTTTTTGTGAGGGCCGATGGATATGCCCGGAGCCTTCATCGTTAGTTCAAAGTAAGATCTGCTGCTTCCATTGCTCTTTGGGTTCCTTAATTCTTTTTGTAGCCACAGGTGATTGTAACCTTCGTCTACATTTAATAACATACAGAGAAAAGCCTCCTTTTCTCATTCTGTGATTCTTTTGGTTCGACATCAGGAAGTTGTATATCCAGTTAACTGGTATTTTTATCTTCCCTGCCTAGCCGGGAGCAGAAAACGTTTATGGCATGGTTGGTGTTGTAAATGTACCATTTGCGATACTGGAATGGTGAATGAGGTTTTGAACAGTGAAAATGGCTGGATCAAGGAAAACTATTCGACAGTCTTAAAAACCATCTGACCAGGGGATCCACTGATTCCAGTTATAAAAGTCAGGGGACTCAGAATCTGCTTGTTTTAAGTGGTTCTGTAATTTACAATCCCATCCGTTTTACTGTTTTGTTCAGCATCTGGGTGAAAGAGGCTAGGTGTTTGGGTCAAAGTCTTTTGCATTTCAACACAAAGGACCGAGTTTTGTTAGCCACAACACTGTGTTGGACATGGGGCGTAGCTATAGAGAAATGGTGGGGACGGGATTTCACCTTACTTCTATAAGCCAGTATACGCCTGCGCCCCAACACGATATCGGGGATAGCAAAACTCCGAAGGAAGGAAAACATAAGGACGAGTTATACTCAACTCTTCTCTGAGATTCCATAGTTCCATTTAATCCTTAGTTCGGGGTTTGGAATCTTCGGACAACATGGGTTAGAGGTTCCCAACTCTGGTAGGGATCCAGTATTATGGGCCCAACAAGTATGGTTATGAATGTTCATTCAACGGGTTGGCTTACCTTCTACACAATGGGCTTGTTCACTATTTTATGGGCTTTGTTGGGTCACTGATACGAATCACTCCGTTCGTGAACATTTACCTCAATATAGACTCGAGGAAGAATGATGTGACGATAAGTGTTTACACTCCTTCATATGAGTCATCGTTTTCGCTGCTTTTATTATGTGAAAAAAAAAGTGAAAAATGGATTTCGAGATTGTATAAATTCGGATCCCATAGAGTATTGGCCATGGAATAAACACAACTTAAAAGGACGCAAACCATTGATATATGTAAATTGTAATGTGCTCAACTAAGTTCATTCTTAATAACATTGATAACATTGTCTTATATGAGAATTTGAGACATAAGGGGAACTAAACCAAGAGTAATCCACTAATCCATCAATTGTGATGACATGCAACACTTATAAAGCGTAAGATCAAAGTGTTCAAACTTCAAAGGGTTGGGTCACAAATCTTGGACGAATAAGTATGATAAATATGGTACTGAAATGATAGATCATATTTGTACTATTTTCTTATTAAAAATCTCTACTCCAACATGAATAATCGATACAAGCATACAACCTACACCACACTCGTATGTTTGATTGGACATTTGGATTAATATTGTGTGCCATGTTTTTCTTTTTTAAAGTAAAAAATAAAAATAAAAAATCAAGGTGTTTGTAGGACCAAATACCATCCAAATGTCCTCCTTGGCCTTTCTTAAAGAATAAAAATTGAAGAAACTTGAAAATAAAACAACAACAACAACAACAAAGTGAGAGGAATTATTTGAAGGGAACAAAGTTACTCCGTAAAAAGGATGATCCATGCAATTGATGGGGCTCCTATCAAAAACATATTCATGCACAAAGTGATCATGTGCTATATACTTTCTTTTTTCATGCTTTCACTCAACTCTTTAGTTAAACACCTTTTTGACGTTTTTCTTGCACTTAATTGGGTCATTTGCTAATATTCATCTTGTCTCATTTCTTTCACTTCTCTTTGCATAAACTACATCTTTCAGGTTTGGTCATACGTATGATCTTAACTCATGCTACGACTAGTAGGTGGGTTCGACCTGAGAACGTGTGAGTTTATTTATTTATTTACACAATAACACAAATTTGGTTATCTTTTATAACAATTTTGTTTATTTTAAATTATTTAACTAAAAGACTGATCACATACAACATCATAAAAATTCAAGTACGATAAAAGTCTTGGACTCAGGGTACAAGTGTACAACCCATATTAGTTACATGAAGAGTCGTACATGGACTCAAGGTACATGACACAAACTTAACCCAGTTTGAAGTGATGCATTAAGAACAAACTTTTCATAGAGTGAGATCGACAAAAACGCGTTTTCTCTTATATGAATTTGGAAGTTGGAAATAATGCTTCCATATACAGAGTATAAAGCTAAAGTTAGAGGCCTAACATTGATCCTCTAATAATATAGTCATATAAATAACACTAGCTAGTAGCTACTCATAACTCGTAAGTCATATATGACTCGAGTACAAAAACAATCTCTGGCGATAATAGTCCTTAATTACAGCCTCTTCCACACCAGAACAAAATGAAAAAGAAAGTTAATAGGAAAATCAAATCCAATAGACAAGATTAGATATGGTTTGATATGAACCTAATATAAATCACCATGTCTTAGCTTTTTTTTTTGGAGATGCTTTAGACAAGACTCCTGTTGAGTACCAGCAGACAGAGAATGGGCTGACGTTAATTAAGAATGTAGGATCTTCATCTTTTTGCCCGTATATAACTACACACATTCTATTCTATTTGCATTTTACAAATTAATATTATTGATGCAAATAGGAATGGCCAAAATAGTAAACATAGTACCCAGGAACATTATTATTATTATTATTATGGATCTAGATATAAAGTGTTTGGCAAATAATTAGAATCAAACATTTCAAACTTTGTACTCACTTTGTTGTTATATTAGCGGATGTTAAACTTGGCATATTGTCAGTGGAGACATTAATTAAATGGAGCACAAATATCGGATTATTGATATGTTAAACTTGGCATATTGTCAGTCCATCATGAGATTTCATAACAATTTTTCAGGTACTACGACGAGGGTTGGAATTTTGATCACCTTTTACGATAACTATTTGAGTAATTTATTGCGAGAAATGAGAAGTGAAACGACTAATTTTAGACTGACTCGTTGCACATTATCTTGGAGACAAATCGAATTTTCAATTTTCCACAACCAATACCTAAAATCAACCGGTTTGATGATAAGATGGATCATCCTAAACATTGGCTCAATGTTTGGTTTAAGATATGACAATGTGAGCTCCCCCCCCCCAAAAAAAACTCGAATTGTCCAAAGCACTAGTACGCTACGGGTGAGGATTCTCAAAAGTTATTCTTGTACAGTTGATAGCGTAACCAAAAATGATATCTAAAATAAAATTATTATTATTATTATTATTATTATTTGGTAAAATCAGGAAAAAGGTGTCAATGTTTATTCACCTGATTTTGAGCAAACTCTTCCATGCAAAATCTAGATGTCCCAAATGCATGTCACAGTAATCACTGATGGGCGGGCCTATACCAGCCCACGACCTTCAGCCCAAGTAACATGATGTCGTGCGTTATAAGAACAACAAAGACAATGTTTTCATGTGGCCCAAATTAATAGCCCAAAACAATCAAGTTATGTACGTTTCTCAAACCGGGTGGGCTTTGAGAAATCAAGTAGATCCATACGGATTCTACCCGAACCCGATAACCATAGTTCGGGCTTTGGGGGATAGTGAGATAGATAGGAATTGGATGATTACATAAGTAGAACTACTTAAGTAGAATAAGTGACAAAAATGCTTTATGAATTAGTTGAGAAATAGTGATGATTGGCCACATATATAGGCAAAGTTAATCAATCAATTTCATCACATTCCCATTCCCATGGATATAATCAACCAAGCTCACGTGACTGTAGCTTTCTTTCCCTCTCCAACACTTCTCCAACACTCTACGTACTCATAACATAGTGATATAACATTTGTTGTATAATATAAAGTCAATATTCGCCCCAACACAATATTCCATAGGGTCATTATTTCATTGGAGAAATTTTTGGAACAATTCTTTCAACGTACCCCAATGTCGGGGGGAAGCGTTATTCCCTTACCTTACTTCTACTTTGGTTTGTAATAGTACTACTAGTATTGTTGAAATGTCGACCAATATGATCAACTAGTAAATCGGTACTCATTTATCGTGGATGCCCGGATGGGTGTAATAGTATTAATTTTATAAATGTCTTATCAGTCTACTTAACAAATCCGTCATACTCAATAATATAGTTATTACCACTGTAGCAACAAATGTTGATATTTGTACTCTCCAATACTCCATTATTGTTAATAGTTTCCAGACACACGGAAAAAAAAGGAAAACTATTTTATCTTCAAAGGTCTTATCATGTCAAGGTTATAAGTATATCTTCCATTATTGATATATTAATTATAAACAATAAATTACAAAAAGTTGGTTGGGAGGCGCGAAACAATCTGGGCCCCCACACTAGGCTATAGAAAAAATAATACGAGTGAAAATATGTGCCGCAGTCTGCGCACCAATATCTTACTTCCTGGAGTACCGTTGAATGCGTTGATGCAAAGCAACGACACCTAACTTCAATTCTCCCAATGAGAAGAATGAGAGAGGGAGGAAGTCATAACCCAAAAAAGCGCACAGAGCCATAATATACATTAGATCATAATGTTTGATCTCGCTAACAAAAGTCGCGTTGGATTATTTGTTAAATGTAACAACATACTATACAGACTAAACGTAGTCTTCTTTGCTGACTCTCTTATCCTAATACTATTCCCCAATAAACACCTGGCCTTGGTCGCAAATTTGCAGTGAGATAATTAAGTCGTACACTGAGGGGTTCCATCAATCGAAGATAGATTTGAAAATATATATAGATGATTACACGACATAACATATTACAAATGACGAACCATGCATATATAGTAGTGCACTAAATTAAAACCTTAGCTTGGACATATGAGTTGATTATTAATCTCAACTATCCAACTGACTAAATCCATTCCAGTTGATGCAAGTCATGACGTTTGGTTCGAGCCAAATTGCATTTGAAGTGCCACTTCTTTCGCACTACCTGTATAACATGAAAGAAGCACCATCTAGAAATCAAAGACACACAATTTGAGACATTATTTAATAAATTAATTAAGAGTTTAGATTAATTATAACAAATGGAGACAAAATATCGATTGAAGAATTGAAAGTTCCAAGCCAAGAAATGAAATTCAGGTCCACCATCTATGATAAGATTTGGTAATAACGAAGCAAAAGCGAGAATTAAGGCCAAAATAACAAATATTATTATGCCAAAGGTATTAATGTAAGATTCCATTTTGCAAAACTCGAAATCTTCTAACTTTGATTATATCTATAATTAATTAATTACTAATACACCTTGTTCCTAGGGAAACTGACATCAAGTGTATTGTAATTAAATGTTAGGAACGATCTAATTCGTCTTTGTACCGACAAATTTCGGATGCTTCCACCATGCATGCACAGATCATCCTTTTGGAACATTACAAAGCTAACCCTAATTATAGTAATTAAATAATTTACTCGTACTACCTCAAAACATGTAAACAATTTAAGCTATACACTTTCTCATTACCGAGGACTAGTTGACGTTTACATTATCAGATCACAAAATCTCCTAATTATTCAAGTTAATGAGCTCAGTTGGTAAGGTAGGATCGATTTTTGAAAAATCCAATCGTATTAGGATTTCAGAATCAGTATGCAACGATCATTTCAATTTGCTTGTCAGTAGCTCAGTGCTACTCCTTTCTTACCCAAAACACTCAAAATGTGTTGTTAATTAAGCTGTTGTGCTTTGTGGCTTAAATAGAAAACGAGATTTCAAAGTTTAAGTACAAAACAGTGGAAAAACATAATGCAACTACATACAATAATGTTTAGTAATAAACACTGATCAGCGACCTCTTCGTGAACCATACAAGTAACACTTGACTTGAATAATAAATAAAACGAATATTGCAAACAAAGCGCGAATCAAAGAACAATAAAAATAATATATAGAGTCCTATGGTGTATGATATCTAGGAAGTATATATGATAGAGTACAATATAATGCCTGGGGAGTTCATAATGATGTGATCGAGTTATACGGGGAGAGAGAACATAAATTGTCAGTATCTTCTATTTCTGCTCCGTGTTGATCGCTGCACACAAACCCTCGGCTTGTTTGCTTGTGCCTTAGTTTATAGGGATACTACGTCGTTAGCATTGAGATTGAGTACACTTTAATTCTAATTTTAATCAAAGAACATGCACGCACATATTAAGCACAAGCAAAAATGCTTCTTCTTTTTTGTCGGGTATTTTAATAATTATATTGTTATTTATTGTTTTGAGGATCTATGGAGTACTTTTAAAGTTGTTCAACTACTAAACATTGTTCTATCTAGGTTCATATTTTTAAATTTGCATAGCCGTTGGATTAAAGAACAAAGAGAGATTTTCTAGAGATTCGAGTCATACTTTGTTGACTTAAAAGTCAACATTAGGGACATCTAATGATCTTTGTGCAATGTGGTGTAAACTAATTATGTCAAGGGTTTCCTTTTTTTTTTTAGATAATTGAGTAATGAAATAAAGGAGATTTATTTGTCAAGTAATTGGCCATGCAACACCATGCATGTGAGTGGGGTATCAATGTATTATGGTTGGTATACCGTATATATAGCTTCTTGCGTATATTTTGCGTACGATAATCTAATTTACTTCAGATTAAAGTCTTATGATCATACCAAATAATAACATGATCGAGAATGACATACTATCAGGATGAGTTCTACTGCATAGTAAACTCGAATAACTTGTTTAGTTCAAATTGTGTTGAATTGGTGATCGATCTACAAGTTCAATCAAAGTTATCAAAAGTGTCGATTGTATATATATTAGTATAGTACTTAATTAATAATTATAGTCTAGCCTCTCCCTAATAGATAGTGCGTACGTGAAAATAAATACATACCTTTCTGTCATAATGTTGCTTTGAAGCCACGATCTTGCGTTATTATTGTCATCTGACTTTGGAATGCCAAATTCCATGGTATGTTACCTTCTGTCATGCATTCTATTAAATACTCCATTCCCTACTAAGTAGTAACACTACTCAAAATTATAGTATTATTACTCTTCAAATCGATCTGGCACCCAAAAAAAATGGTTGGACAATCCTCTTTATATAATAATTAACTTATGTAGCTAGACGTTTCCAATGTATGTATTGCCCATATAATTAAGCTTTATATAGTTTTTAAGTTGGACAACTCATAGGTCGTTACGGGGTAATACATGACTACATATATATAGACATATAGTCATAGTTTCCATCAATGTATGTTAGTTCGACGATATCAGTTCTAATAATGTATAAATAAATGTAATTCGACTAATAATGCTGACATGAAATATGTCTTATCAACATTACAAAGACACCTTTTAGGGCAGGCGAGAGGGATAGTCGCTCAGGGCCCCCGATTGTCCCCCAATTAAACTTTACTCTAAAAAATTACTCCCTCCATTTCAATATATACGACGTTTTCAAGTTATGAGACACTTGTTTGACCTTCGATATCTCTCAAAATATAAGAATAAAAATTATGAAATTATGATTTTGTGAAAGTATATTTCATAACACGAATCCAATAATAGAACTTTTATAATTTTTTACTAGATATTTTTTACTTGAAAATGTCGTATATATTGAAATGGAGGGAGTATGTGAGTTTATAGAATGAAGCAAAAAATTAAACATCGCCGGCCAACACATTACGTATGCATGAAGATCGAACAGGACTTCATTTCCTTTCCGCACAGTGGTTCTTTAATTTGTTTGGTCAAATTTCCAACATTTATTCTTGTGTTCTTTCAAAGTCGGGAGTATAGAATTTTATGAAATGCTGTTGGAGGTTGATAACTAATTAATTTTCGTTTCTCTTCTTTTCTTGAGGAGATATTTGATCTTTTCGTCTCTTTTTATTGAAAATTGATATCATCAACATTTGTTGTATCCATCATGCATATTCTAGAATGTAGTAGTAATGTATATGTGCATTTACCTTATCCCTTTATTTATTTACTCATTTGAGTGCATCTCTTTGTCTTTTGGTGCAAAATTAATTCGAACGCATTCTTATTAAATCGGTAAAATAACAAGTACAATAATTTTATGCCAAATAGTAAAATAGTGGTTTATAAACTTTTTATAGGAATTATAGCACCGAGTGATAATGCCGTAAGGATAGGAAACCATGCACATTAATTAAAGGGAAATTATCCAATATACCCCTGAGGTTACCGAATTTTTCAGGTATACCCCTCAGGTTACCGAGCTCTCCAATATACCCCTGAGGTTTGCAAAATCCCTCCAGCGTACCCCTAAATGAGGAATTTTTGTGTTTTTCACTAACGGACTCTAACACCGTTAGGTCCTTATTGTGTTTGACTTTTTTAAAACAATTAACCCTTAATAATACCATCAATTTCCCAAAATAAAAAAGTCATCCATATTCTCTCTCCTCCCTCCTCCCTACCACCTGCACTACCACCTCCAAAACCCCCAACCACCACCGCCTCCAACATGAACCACCACCTGGGCTACCACCACCAGCACCACCAGATGGGCCCTCCTCCCTCGACCACACTCCGGCTACACATTACCCCGACCACTCACTCCTCCATAGGCCACGACCCTTTCTCTCTCTCACTTAAACGTTTCCTTCATATAATCCTCCACCAAACTCCTTGCTCCGCCCACCCTCACACTTGAACGCTGCCCCTTCCTCGACATGCACCACCACTAGCCACCACTTTTGCCGGAAATAGAAGATATTTGAAGAGAGAGAAAATTGGAAAAAGAAGATGATTGGCGTGAAGAAGCGCGACGGTATCGCGGATGGGGGGCGTCCATGACGCCGGAGGACGGCGAACGGGATGGTGGTGGTGGATCCCGGTGTGGTGGTGGTTGGTGAGGGCGGTGGTGGTTGTGGCAGGCGGTGGGTGGTAGTGTCGGGTGGGGAGATTGGGATTGGGGGAGGGGAGAGAAAATGGGAGAAATATTGGGTTTTATTTATTTATATATATATTTTTGAATTTATTTGATTAAAGGTTAAATATTTTAAAAATTAATCAAATAAAAATAACGGTGTTAACACCGTTAGCAAAATTCTGCAAAAAAACGCGAAAACGCAAACCTCGGGGGTATATTGGATAGTTCGGTAACCTCGGAGGTATACCTGAAAAATTCGGTAACCTCAGGGGTATATTGGATAATTTCCCATAATTAAATCAATGACACTAAATTTCTTTATAAATCTAACTCGCTCAAAAAAGCAACTTAAAACAAAATTGTGGATTACTTTGTTTACTTGCAAAAATGCTCAAATAGATAGCTATAGTAGTGAAGAAAAAAATTAGATACTAACATTTTGTGCAAATCTATTGTAATTTTAGCTTAAAAACAAGGAAGAGGGGTGAATTATTATTGTATATACATGGCTTTGTATGCATATGTCTAGAGATAAGAGGAGGATCGGGCGTAGTATAGTCTTAATAAGAGTCATTTATGGTTGAAAACATTTGGCCCGACCAAGTTTCCCCTCATATAACAATTGGATGGTTGTTGCATGCCCACAAGAATGTACCAATTTTAAGTACTCTGATTTGTTCCTTTCAAATGTACAAGTAGTCCATATTAATATATTGTAAGAATAGTATTGCCTTAAGGAATAAAAATACATTATTACATAACAACCTCTCATATAGTACGTTGTTGTAGCAAAAGAGAATAGAGGATTTTGTTGTAACTACCAGCAGCAAACAAAACCTAACACCGTTGTATATTATGAAATTAATAAAGGAATTTATTTAATAACAATTAAGTTCTTCCGAACAAAATATCACAGTGTGAATCAAAATTATTATAAGTTTTAAATGTCTGATCAAATATTAGCAAAGAAGAATAACTATTTTGAGTCATGCAATGGTTACGAAATAACTGTTGTTACTAAATATTTAGACAATGGGATGTCTGTAGATTTTTGAGGATATGGATTAATAATACTTTAGTTGACCACATTAACAGATGCATAATAACTTGCTCTGATATATAATACAGTGAATTAAAGAATTTAACAAAACTGTTGCCCTAGATAATTATTTCATTTGTCTTCTGTTAACATAAAAGCTTTCAATTTTCTTCGACAATAATAATTATTAAATGAAAAACAACTAAGTACCCATGCAAATAAATTGGTCACCTCAACCCTCGCCTAGCTAACCATATTACAAACGAGTAGTATGTAACTTATTGTCCAATTCAATCATCCGATGGCCCATTTGCAAGAGCCCTCTATTCCTCAACAATGAGCTAGCTAGGACGCTACCAAATAAAGAAGAAACCTTGCAATTTGGGCCCACACGTGTGATGAGTCCATTTACACACTGTCAATATGATGGTGCAAAAATTAATTAAGCATTATATATTCTTTCTAAAATTTAGTTTTATCCCCGGGAGATTCTAGAAAGAAGACTCTCTCGATACATCAAACGAAATAGGAACGATACAGAAACAAACGAAGAAAAAAATGTTGGGGATGGACGTATGGTACACAATTTACCAATTGTGAGACTATTGACATTGATAATAACATGGCAAGGGAAAGACTCTTGTTAGTGTTGCCATCTTGCCAACTTTATATAATTCTCCCCGATGTCTTTGATCTATTATATGCTTTTGAATTGAACCCTCTTTTTAATCTCTTTTGTTTTTTTTGACTAAAATGGACTGTGAAGTATGTATGCATGATTTGTTAGGATCATCAAATAATTGTTTAGCTTCAATCAGTTTGTTGACAAATCTAGGAGAAAGCAAGCACAGAATAATGTAATTTGCCCCTATGGTGCGGGCCCCATCATTGTCAACAACAACAATGTTTTTGCAGTTAATTATTGCTACAAACCCATAATAGTATGTGTGCCTTTGATTTGGGATATCTATAGAATGGACTTGTCATCTATCTTTTGATTGATTTTTCTATATATATGATACAATCAAATTTTTGATAAGCATATTAAGTACTTGAGTTAGGGTTAGATAATCCCATATTTGACATCTTAGCATCTACATAAATATAATTACCATGTACATTTAAGCCAATTACTTGATCGTCTCACAATTAATAAGCATGTTTTTTTTAATGGAATGAATCAAAATAACCATGTTAAAGAAAAAAAAATTTATACCCTAGAGCTAAGTATGTCGTTTGTAAAACAATTTGACTTAGACCATATCGAATTTCAAAGCTCCCTAATAAAGGTGGTAAATGGTCAAAATCGATCTCAAAGTGGTCATCATATTATAATTTATGGCTATCATTATTTTTCTTTCAACCCTTCGATTGCGTTTAAGTACAGTGAGTAAGACTGCATATATAAGGTGAAAATATAATAGGGGTGGACATAATCAAAATTGAAACATAAACCGAATCGTTGGAGCAAGACCTTACACCGATCGACCGTGACTATAATCTGATCTAGTCTTCGATCGATAATGCATGGTCTAGTGTTGCGGACTAAATTGGAACATTTAGTCCTAACATAACCTCGATCTAGTATATATATATCAGATTTAATTTGCAAAGATCTTCCTCCATGGTTACTAACCTTGTTAAAGGAGCTCCACCTGTGAGTGTCTCACATTGAAAAAAGAGGAAAGAGTTGAGTCATATATAAACCAAAGAGTTACTCCTCCTATAGCCAATTGGTTTTAGGATGAAACCTCTTTGGGTTTATAATGCGGACTCTCTCTCCTCCTACCGGGTGTGGCTCAGGCTCGATCGTGCTTTAACAAACCTAAATGAGAACCACCAATCCTGCCTTTGTGTATTTCTTTAGCCTACATCAATAACATCGTATGAATAGTGGAATGTATAAGTAGAATGGACATCAACATTGTAATTGCAATTATTGTTATTATCATCTCAAAGACTCAAACTACATCGTATTAATTATTCCCCAGGTGAAGGAGTAAAGAATTTAGTAACTTAACACTAGTAACTTCCTATTATGGAAGTACATTTAGTACATTGAGTTAATTTGATGGAGATTTACAGATAAGGTTGTTCTCTTTCAGCTTCTAGTTCACAAATTTTCACTCGCTCTAAACATCTTATTATCATGTCACACCCTTATTTTCTTTAATGAATTAGGTGGTGTGTTGTTTTAATGGGCAACTTAGCACCTACTAATTATTCATTTTTACAATGAGTTGATAAAGAAAACATAAATTATTTTAGTGATAAATAATTAGGGCTACTTAAAAAATGTACCCATGATATTGTCGGATCATCCGATACTATATATTAACTGAAACAAAGTTTTTCTTAGTAGGACATTTGGCACTTATTGATTTGATAGCACTAAGACCCTATTTGATAAGACTTAATAAAAGTAGTATTCCGATCAGTTCAGAGTCACTCAAATTAGATCAAATCAAAAAAATATTCAAATAACTATCAATGTATTTGGTATATAATTTACACTAATTCGTTGAAATTCAATCAAATTTTCAACAAATTTAGATAAAATCAGAATCAATCATTCAGATTAGATCAGATTGATTCTAGAAAAGATGCAGTCCTTTATTACAGGGCCTAAGGAATCATACAATATGGTAAGTAATAACTAATTCATGGAAAATAATATAATTCATGGTGATTATGGTGGTAAGCTAATTTATGGTTATAGTTTTAAATATTTTATGATATACTAGGTGATGGGACATTGGAATGAAAATGACATAGTATAACGGGTGATGTACATGTGCAAAGGAAATAATAATACTCATGAGTGTGTAGAAATAGATAATATAATAATATAGTTGATAATAATATTATAACAAAGACAGACTAAATAAAGATCCACTTAGACTCGTTTTTCACTTCTGCACTTTATTTTAGTTAGAGAATTGTAATGGTTTAAGGTTTGGATGTAATGGTTTTATATTTTGGTTTTGGAGTTTAATAGACAATTAGTATTATTCACTTGTCTATCGATTGAATTGAGGTGTCAATTATGGCGGTAACACTCCCAATTGTCATTATTTTAAGTCAAATGCATTTCTAAAATCTCAAGAAACTGGGTGTGTTACAGGGCATGAGAACTAGTACGTTTTTAAAGAGCTTCATTTTTTTGCAACTATCCTTTTAGTTGAAAGGATTTTTCTAACATGTGTTCATATGGCTTATGATAAAACTTCATCGTTTTCCTTAATTGAATGATATTCTCCTTAATTAATAAAAAAATTATTTCACAATTTATTTTTTCAAGTGAGAATATCAATTAATTAAGGAAGGAAATGAAGTTTTATGCACTATGGGCAAACGTTAGAAAACCCGTAGTTGAAATAAATAAATCACAATTGAACGGTAATATAGTGTTAGAAATGCTATTGGAAATAACACCCCAAAAAATTATGCTATTTGAAAGATAAAAAATGTGCTATTGGGTTGGAGGTATATATCACTACTTCCCTTAACAAGATCTCATGATTTTCTCATACACAATTTCTATTAGAAAATGAAATTGTATGTTTGATATACGGAGAGTATATGTCAAAAAAACAAACAACGCCGATAGATGTCATGAATGAAGTACTAATGAGCAAGGATATACGGGAAAATTCAAACAACTCTGGATTGGATACAAAAAAAATGTCAGGGTCAGAGATTTAGGGTTTGTTTGGCGAAACTCCAACTTCTCCAAAATTACTTCTTAAAATAAGTTTCTAAAAGATGAGTTACAAATTGGAGCTTCTATTTTCTATGAACAAATTTAGACTAGAAGTGTTTCTCATAAACCAAAAATAGTTTTCTCAAGTTTGGATGTTGGACCAGTTTTTAATTTATATGAGCCGAAAACATTGCAAAAACACTTTAAGAGTTTGGTCAAACACAACCTTACTAGATACTCTGTTTGTTCCAGTGTTACATTGGACTATTTCATATTGAGATGTTTCAGTGAACTGTTAGTTTTCCCTCATTTTGGGGGGTTTCGTATTTGTAAAATTATTATTTTGTCCTCACTTTTAGTCCTCTACCCTATATTTTATTGGTTTTGTGGGGATTTTAAGGGGTCGTTTGGATACCCTCAAAATGCATAGGAATTTCATTTTCCTGTGAATTAGATTTTTGTGGGGTTGTTTGGATAACCCATTTTTGTAGAAGTGGAGGAATTGGAAATTCCTTGGGAATTTCTAATTCTTATGAAGCATAGGAATTCAATTACCTAGCCCCCCATGGTCATTCACAATTCCTATGGTTTAAAATATATGCAATTACTACTTTACCCTTTAATTGCTCATTTTATGTTTATTTAGCTAAATTAATAGAGGGTAAGTTAGTCATTTCGATAACTAAACAAATGAATTGTTGTATGGTAACCAAACAAGACATGAGAAATTAAGTCCTAGATGGTATCCAAACGTTGTAAGGCAACTTCGCGGGAATTTACCATATGAATTCATTTCTCGAGATATTCTATTTCCCATAGGAATTTAATTCCTATGCTATCCAAACGACCCCTTTTGTCTTTCTCCTCTCTCTACCTCTAGCATACATTTTTATTGGTTTTTGGTCCAAAATATAATTGCAACGGAGCAAAGGGAGTAAATAGATAGCAAAGGTTAGTATGACTTGTTGGAAATGATGGACAAAGGCACACACGTTTTCTACTTCAAAAAGACCATAACAAAGTAGATTATAAGAATATAAATAGAGGTGAAAAAAAAAAAGGAAGCGGATGATACAACATATCAATGATACACACATTGTGGTAAAAATCAAAATTGGACCATAAAAAGACTCTTTATTATTAAAAACCAAAAAGAATCAACTAAAAAATTACCAACTTTTTTTTTTTCAAGTGTGTGTGTGTTTTGCCCTTTCTTTTTCTCACTTTTGCTAGTTACCCCCACGTCCACAAAAGCGAGCAACTCTCTCTCTCTTTTCTTTCCATTCTTTCCCTTTCATCTCTGTGTTAGTGTTTCTCTCTCTACATCCCCTTGCATTTCTTCTTCCTTAGCTTCTTCATCAAGTGTCATTTTCTCACATATACTTCACACAAAAGAAACAACCCATTCACTTATACTCCTACCCTTGTCATCTCTCTCTCTCTAACTCTCTCTGCAACTACAACAACTACCCTCTTCAAACAAACCAAACACCCCCTTAATTCTCATCTCATCACATCACCCTTAATAATATTAATATCAATATCCAATAATAATAATAATAATAATAATAATGATAATAATACCCACCTCATCATTCTCTAACAATCACTCTCACTTCACTATGGAGTAATACCACTCTACTTCTTCCAGTCTACTTGTACTCCCTACATCAAATCCCTCTTTCTTGTTATTCTTGTGATTTTTATTATATATATTTATTTTGGGGTTGTTTTAATTTGGTTGGATAGGATATAAATTTAGACATATATATTAACAAGTGAAGCGTAACCAAGAAGAAGAGATGGAATTATTCCCTGCACAACCGGATTTATCTTTGCAAATCAGCCCACCAGCGGCTAAGCCAAACTCGGCCGCCTCGGCGGCGTCTGAGATGGACTTAGCCTTCTGGAAACGGGCCTCCGAGACTTCCCGGGCCGCCAAATCTTCATCAGAAATCGACTTGAGTCTCACCCACCCGTCTACTTGCACTCCCTCCGCCGCCGCCCCATCTCACAACAGCTTCTTCCACCATTACAACCACCATCACCACCACCAAAATCAAAATAGTCACCACAACAACCACCACCACCATCACCACCAGCAGCAACTCTACCACCAGTTGCTCCAACAACACCACCACGTAGCTGGTGGTGTTGGTGGTGGTGGTGGACTGGGCCCTGAACTGGGATTTTTACGGCCCATTAGAGGGATCCCAGTCTACCAAAACCCTCCACCTTCTTTTCCCTTTGCACCTCCAGTTGCTCCTCCACCGTTGGATTCTTCTTCCCCTTCATCAACGGCTGGTGGTGTTGGTGTTGGTGGTCTACCTAACGGTAATAATATAGGTAGCGTCACACAGAATAATAATAATAATAATACCCATCATTTACCGTACCAATCTCACCACCACCACCACCACCACCAAGGGCTGATGCGATCGAGGTTTCTTTCGCGGTTTCCGGCTAAACGAAGCATGCGTGCCCCACGTATGCGGTGGACTTCTACTCTCCACGCTCGCTTCGTCCACGCCGTTGAGCTACTCGGTGGCCATGAAAGTACGCCATTTCGTTTTTTCTTCTTTTTCATCGGTCCGTCTACTTTTTCGGAAATTTCATTAATATAATCGTTGTAACGATATTATACATGTTGATTTTACAGGGGCGACACCGAAATCAGTCTTAGAGCTCATGGATGTCAAAGATCTTACCTTAGCTCATGTCAAGTCTCATTTACAGGTAACTACTAATTTTTTTTAAATAGTAATCATAATAATCACCTTGATTATTAAACAATTGATTAATTTCGTGAATAAAACAAAATGATTATAATCTCAACAAACAAACCTATTGGTTTGTCAGCCAAAATAAAAAGTCATTCCCAACAATTCATCTGCTAATCAATCTTCACGTACAACTCAAATAAATCCAAAGTTAGGGATTTGACCTATAAACATTCTCCTAATCAATCAAAAGATCTCCAAAAAAAATTGTTAACTATTTGGTCTTTACTTCCAAAAACCGGTCTGAGTTTCGACTAATATGAATCGTCATCTAAAACCGTCAAAACACTAGCCGGGAGATGGATAATTTCATACTAGTTAGTACATAAAAGTGGGTTTTGTTTTTTTGTTTGTAAGTCCAAATTTTGTAATAATTATATGAAAATCATAGCTAGATCTGATGGATCAAGGAGGAAAAAGAAAAGATGGGTGTACATACATACATGTTTTTTTTTTGTTGTTGTTTTATTGCATATAAATATACACATACTCATGAATCAGCTTTTTTTTTTTTTTTTTACTAGGAAGATCGAGAAGAAAACATTGTTGTTGATCATATTTGCATAATAATACACCGTAATCAATATAATTATAATGTAGAGTAGCTTCCTATATACTACTCTGAGTAAGACAATGGCCCCGAGGAGAGAGATAGAAAACAAAGGTTGGACTAGTGATTTAATTTGGGATTAAATATTTCTCGGGAAAATGCTAGTTGGTCCTCCTAGAGATGGGCGAAGAAAATATATATGGGAATATAAAGAGAGAAAGTACAGAAACACCATCATTTCTCAATGATATCATGTTCCTCTGATCTTCTCAACTCTTCTTACTTGTACAGTACACTTATTTTTTTTTACCTCAGTAAATTTTTCTTCTTTATGTCCTACACATTTCTCCATGTACATCTATTGCCTGCACCCTCGGTCTCCCCGCATACATTTTCATTTTCCATTTTTTTTTTAGTATATGGTTTGAGATAATGGGTAATTTGACTTTTATTTTGTTGGTTTTTTTTTTTGTTATGCAGATGTATAGAACGGTAAAGACAACAGATAGAGCAGCAGCTTCTTCAGGTACATTACATTGTACTACATCCATCTAGTCTAGTAGTAATGTGATTTATATACAGTCTGCTCGAATTCGGAGTAAATTGGATTGTGGTGTAATAACTAATACGAGTTTATATATGTTTTCGATGTTAATTGGTTTTAATTGTTTCTGGGAGGACAGGGCAAGGGGATGTATACGAAAACGGTTCATCAGGGGATACGTCGGACGATGTATTTGCTAGTATGCAAAGTAGAAGAAGTTCAGAGCTTCCGACGCCGAGATCATCATCAAATGTACATCAAGATAAAGATTATTCTCATGGACTTTGGAGCAATTCTTCAAGGTAGTTTACTATATATCCTCAATTATTCTCCACATTCTTAATTTTCACTTGCTAATTAGTGTATGAATTAATGTAAAATTAATCCTTGTACTTTTTACTTAATAAAAAACCTTAAGGTATAATAAGAGGGCTTTTATTTAGGGTCAAATTTATATTCATTTTACTTAATCTAGGTAGTGATGATGACCATTTCAATGCGAATTATACGTATTAATCAACTCCAAATCATGTCTTAAAAATTAAGACCGTACCGTGTTGTATGATCTAAGGAAAATGTTTCATTTCCTTTTTTTCATACATCTAGTCTCTTTATTTGTGGCTAATACATTTGTTATTTTGATGATCAATTTTCCAATTAGCTTTGTGGATTGTTTAGTGTATGTAATTAAGAATTATTAGATCTAGTTCAAATTCGGTCCTTACAAGTTGGACATCAAGAGACTTGCATGCATGAATTCATTATGCATGCAAAAGGGTTTCGTTGATTTATAGATTATAGTGATGGTCTAGTAATAATCAGAAATATGCGATTGAGACAAATTCTTTTGCAAGATTGCACTAACAAAGCTTACCATGCATTCCAACGCCAAAAGAATCTAAGTTTGAAGAATCCATTACTACAATTCACCTTATATACTCAAGAATATTGGACGATATATCTCTTTCCTTAGATTTTGTGGGCTCTTTTTTAGGACATTGTTCTCATTTTTAACTATTACATATGGAACCCTTTTTCCTTGACTTGATGTGAGTCATATATATTCTCCATGCATATATGTATTTTGTTGTAAATGGCACTAGGAATTTCATATATTCTCCTAAGTTTTCCTGTCTGTGCACTAATTTTCCCAACAATATTTCAGTCTTTAATAAAGTACTCCAAGTAACTCTTAATGTATCGAAAATTGTTCGATTTGTGGTTCGTATATATAAGCCCCATAAATTCAAGCTTTATGTAGCAATGTGTCTGATCTTACACATAGTTTGTCCTAAAGAGCTAATTATGATCAAAATATTGGATGATTTGAATTGTTTGAAGCTGAAATAATTAAACATCAACTGATTAAAAGTATTCTATTTTTCTTTGGTTTCTAATTTTGTAGCAGGGAAGCTTGGTTGCATGGAAAACCTAGAGATTCTAGTGGAAACAACATGCAATGTCAATCTTCTCTTGAGGTGCATAATAATAACTTTCTATTAATTCCTTAATTTTTTTTTCTATTTTCTTGTTATTTGTTGAACATGCTTGATGAATCCACATTGAGTTTGAAAGACATACTATAATAAACATATTATTCTTGTGGGGAATATTGAGAGGGAATGTGCATAAAATGAAAAGGGGGTTTTAACCATAAAAAGTAAACAAAAGTAAAAGGAAGAAAAAAGGGTTTTAATTACATTTCACTTATTTATTTTTTTTTTCTTTTTCCATATAAAAAAATATAAAAATTAATTTTCTTTGCTACAAAGTAGGGGGTAAAAAAGAGAATTTTAGATAAAGGACAAAAGCCTTTGAAAAGCTGTACAAGGGAGGGAGTGTCCTATGGTCATCAGCAACTCTTGAGGGGACAATTTTGTCATTTTATTTCCCAAAGGAAACTTTGCTTCTCGTGACCAAGGAAAAGCTCTGTGCAAAAGCCTCATTTTAAAAGAGCATCAATGAGAAAGTAAAAGTAAAACTGGGATGAATTTGATAGAAAAAACAAATTTTAATTTATTTGGTCAAAGGGTAACTCACTTTAAAACATATATACGTTTGTACAAAATCATACCCCATAAACTTTGTTCGTGATCCTATACGCCAATGCTGTCTATACTACTTGTCTAGTACATTTTTTTTCCCGTAAACCATGCATGATGAGAGGCATTGTTGAACGCACTCACACAATTATCGCTATATATGTCGTATATATGTAGTCGGGAACGGGATTTTGATTCAGGCCGAAAGTCGGGTTACAATTAGCTACTTGCATAAACAGTTGCATGGTGTTGTAATTGCAATGCGCGATTTTTTGTAATATTGTTCGCAACCATTGATTCTGAATTCTAGCTTCGCCCCTAAAAAGGGAGATAGGGAAGCTAATTATGTGTTTAGAATACATGCGTGGGATTGGAGTGGCATAACATAAAGTCTAAAGACTACGAGGAAGATTTGGTGGGAATAAAGAAAAGTTTATGATGAGAAAATAAATTCTCAACTCGACTTTAGAGAGCTAAATAATCTTTTTAGCAAGGTGCACATGAGACACACACGCACTGTAACAGGCTTTTCTACACGTAAAACACTGATTTTTTTTTTCCGACTATTTTATTAATAATAAAAAAATGAAAATTGAAACAATTGTTCTTTTATTCTATCAGTCCAATGTCCTTGGATTCCTACCTCGCTAAGTCTCCAACCACATTTTATATGGTACTCAACCCTTAGCTTTGTAAACCAACTCATTTGGCCTTTTTATTTATACCTTCTTTCTCATTTTTTCTTTTCAGTTCCTTCTTTTTTGGTAAAAAGTTATTGTTCCTACATTGGAATTTACACCCTCTTTGTTTTTCACTACATTTAATTTGTTTTTTGGGTAAGTAAATTGACAGAGATCTATAGTTTAGACACAATTAATTTGTCTACAATGTAAAATTGAGCTAATAGTAGTAAAATTGAGATCGAAATAGTTAAATTAATTGTAGTAAAAAATTCAGGTAGTGAAATTAATTGTGTGAGTAGTAAATTTTTAATGGTGTAGTAAAATTATCACGGATTGTAGACACTTTTGGGTGTCTACACTTTAGACCTCTAGCATTGTCCTTTGGGTAAATGGCGATTTTTGCAAACTGTGAAACAAATTACTTTTTTTTTTGTGAAGATTTATTATTTGTGACCTGTTTACCATATTCAATTCCCGTCACGTTGTATATGTTGTGTACAATAATGCAAGGTGATTCAAGGTTTTTACGTAACACAACAATATTATAGTGGCCGTAAATACGAAAAATGAGATAGCGTCATCTGGTGGTATTAACTAACATTGCTTATAGAATAACGTCTCATAATCTGTTGAGTTTTGGCTTACGTTAAAATTTAATTTGTTGCAGAAGGATTTAGATCCAAAATGCTTGAGTTACGAGAGGTTATCAGAAGCAAGCTCCTCAAATTTATCAGGAGATCTTCAGACAAGCCCAACAAAGCCAAATCTTGAGTTTACCTTAGGAAGGGCACTATGATATAACCATATCATTTTTACTAGTTTTTTTTGTTATATTTGAGGGGAAGAGACTTGCTAAATGATGAGGACGACAACGACGACGACAACAGTCGATTACGACGACGATCATGGCATGGCAATGATGATCAATGATAAAGGAGGGAGGAGAAGATTGCATTCTACTACTCATTTAGAAATGATTATGGTTCTGACTGAGGGTGTGATTGAGAGAATCAGGTACCCACTGGTTGAAATTCAGAGCCAAAAAAAGGGCAAAAAAGGAAAAGGAAAAGGCAATGCAGGAAAAAAAAAAAAAGAGAGCTAAAGAAAGACAAGGGGGACAAGAAAGACATAAAGCAACAAAAGGAGAATGAATTGAAGGAGATGAAGAAAAAAGAAAGAGGATAATTGCATTTTGGGTGGGGAGAAAAAAAAATCATATGATCATGTCCTAAGATCTACATTAGTCATATTATATTCCCCAAGTAAATATGATATGCTAATTGATTTTGTAATATGCTAGAAAAATGCTCTATTAATTAATTAATCTTCATGATAGAGTTAATAGTAGAGTGTAAGGGAAGTTATTCGAGAGATATATTAGCTAGATATGTATGTGCATGAGCCTCTAATCGGAGTGTACTATCTCTTAATTATGTATGAAGTAATAGATCCTTAATTGGTGAAAAGATGGATAATTCCTTTTCTTTTACATTTTGAAAAAGAAAGAAAAGGGTTGTAAAAGAATGAGGAATTTTAATTTTGACAAAGCATTTTTTTTGGAGGGGTTTATTTTTCCCCTTAGCTTGGCTTTCTCATCACTCCTTAGCAATGTCACATGCTCTACACTTTAGCAACAACAAAGGAAAAAGTATGAAAATAAAAGTGAATATGACAAAGGTACTAAACATAAAGAACATAATCTAATTTTATTCTCTTTAGTCATTCAACAAACGAGATAGTTAACTTAAGTTCTTTGATTTGTTAGTGTATTGTCATTATTATTATTATTATCACAACAACTTGTATGCAAATTACTACAATGATCATTTAATAGTAATGTCTCTCTTAAGATTGTAAATCTCTTTATTTTGCCGAGCTCATGTAAGTATATATGGAGTAGCTAATCAGCTAGGACAATGCTAGAGGTCTATAGTGTAGACACCCAAAAGTGTCTACAATCAGCAATAATTTTACTACGCCATCAAAATTATACTACTCACACAATTAGTTTTAATACTTGAAATTTTCATTATAATTAATTTTACTATTCGATCTCAATTTTACTACTACTAACTCAATTTTACATTGTAGACAAATTAATTGTGTCTACATTGTAAACCTCTAGCAATTTGCAATCAGCTAGAGGTTTTGTTGTCATCACATGCATGAGAAGGTCAAAGGAACAAGTAATAATGTTTTTAAGAAAGTTACCACAAACCATATTAATTAATGGTGTAGCGTATATATGTGCCAATGCGGGTTATATATGCTGGATGATTTATTTTCTTTCTAGTTATAATTAGTGTTCGTCCTTATCTAAGGCCCTTATCGAAAAACACATATATTTTTTTCTTCCGATAAATCGACTAGATATCCTACATAGAATGTATATCGGTCATAATAAATCAAGTTCCAATCTAAGAAAACATCAATCCAATGAGGAACATTCATGCAGTAGATAAAAGTTACCACAAACGTAACACAGTAACTTTACAGTTGTATAAGAGGAATTAATTAGAGGAGTTGCATTACAATATGGTCCACAATAATATGCTTTGAATTAAAATTTGAATGAACATCCAAAGTGCCAATTTGTCACCGTACACATTTACGCAGCAACTTCATTCCTCTACTTTCCTTTAAAACAACTGCAATAACAGACCATTGTTGCACCAAATCTAGAAAAACTTTCAATTTTCTTTTGTAGCAGTAATTTTTACTTTGAACTCAATAATTGAAAATGAAATAGTACGCTAAATAATTATGCATGTTTTATTTCATCAGTTCTCTACTTTATTCTTATATTTTCTAATTCTCTTGTGTTTGCAATGAATCAATGTATGTACAAATTGAATAGTCAGTCCATAACTTCTAACGAATATAATGAAACTAAACTTATTTGCACCGAAAATGGATGTCACTTAACTTTTGATCGAACATGTATAGATTATTTGTGACAATTATCGATCATCTTTGTGTCAAGTGAAATCACCAATTCGCTCTTTAAAACCAAATTATGGCAATTTAGACAAGATCAAATCATTGAGGTAATCGAGTATTAATCACCTACATATATTTATATTATTAGCGTCTTAAATCTAATTGTGCGTGCGTCGTATCATAAAGGGGTCACTAACCACAATCACACCATTCTTCATATCGATTGCGGGTTTTTATGCTCACTATGACCCCGTGCGATTCAACTTATTGAATAGTGTTTTCAAATTAGATCATATTTATTCAAATCAGATCTGTTTCATTCAAATCAAATCAAATCAAATCAGAATCATCCAAATAACAATCAATGAATGTAGTCTACTTCTAGTTATTAATTTGTTTAAATGCAGTTAATTTATCAATGTTTTCAGTTCAGATCAAATCAAATCAATTTAGAAAAATGCGATCCAATCCACGTGGCCTATATACAAAAACATTAACTTATACTCCTCATCAGTATTTTGTCACGTACGATCAAAATTACATAGTGTAATGCCTAAGCTAATTATCGCATTCTGATCCGGCCTGGACCAATATGCTCAAACTCAGATCGAACCATCCCTAATTAACTCATATTATGACGGTAAATTAAATAATATATGCACTATTACTAATTGTTAAGAGGAGGCCGGCACATCAGATGAACGAAGGGAATATAAATAAGGTCAAGCTAAGTAATCGAGTACTATATAGTAACATCTCGTAATCAAATGCGAATGAGCGATTAAGATCGGGAAAGACCCATACAAAGACTTATAAGTGTGTGTAAACGATAGTTAATTAATAATGTACACATGCAAGTGCCATATCAAGTGACTTTTCATTTTTGCGCGATTTAATCAAACATTAATTAACCGTTATGTACAAGATGAGTATATTATAGTGTGAACTTTTTTGTTGCAAAAGCCTCAAAGATTTCGACCCCAATATGATTGGAGGATGGAAGAAGACGATGAGACAAGAATTTGAAATTGTGTAGATTCCGATCTTTGCCTGAAATTCCTTTGTTTTTGTTAGAGAACGTTTCTTTCCGATGTGTACAACCGTATGAAAACTATCTTTAATTTTGGACCAAATGGAAAAAGGAGAAGATCACACATTCATATAAACCAAATAAGTCGGAGCATTGCAATATACTCTTGAGTCTTGACACTTACATGTGGTCCGACTTCATTGATTAGTTCACTATATCATCGTCGGCACCCATCGTAATTCAATTATTATATAGATTTTGCCTTGCTATAGTACCATAATTCGGAACCTCAAAAAAAAAAATCATTCGGTCATTCCCGTCTGATCATCTTATCCGGAGTATATATATGTTTCTGAAAATTGGTATACATACACTTATGTTTCTAAAAATCAGGATCATTCATCAATATATCACATCGAAAGAACATGATCGAAACGAGACTTAAGGTTTTGCTCGCTTGTCCTTAAACCTTAATTGATATTCTTTAATTTATTTATTTTCTGAACTTTCTTAGATTAATCTACATATAATGCATGGTGTGAATCCCAGTCGATCCATTTCATGAACATTATATTCAATTCAAGATTGATCTCTGATACTACCTGTTGATCCTTTAATTAGTCGTTAATCTGCTGGTTAGTCATATGACAATCTAAATACACATCAGTATGTACATTACGTTTGTTGGTAATAAACTCCACTAGTACTTATTAAAACCATTAGTTATAAAGAAGAAATCCAAGATGGAAAAGACATTAGCTAATCTCGACGATTCGACATGTCAAGCCTTCATTGGTGTGCAGGATTGTACCACGGATGTGTTATGCACAAAACGAAAGAAGCACAGAGAAATAATAATGTGACAAAGATGTCACATAAAGAAGACGTTGGTTTGACACTATTGACGTCTTGCATTGATCATTCTATGCTAGAAAATAAGAGGTCTTATAATTTCTTAGTCTTCAAATTTGTACGATAACGACACGTTCTTTTATGTAAACTTTAGAGGAGCGCCCGTGAGAATAGCTTAGCAACATCGCGTCGTGCGTAGTATATTTCCTGCATCACACGGCACCTTACTAAAATATGCCTAATCAAATCGAATACTCAACTATCCCAACTCTAGAAGGGCACATTACCCCATTGTATTGCAACAAAATGGAAATAATCACATTACCCTCCTTTGCGAAAAAAGAAATTTAGAAAGTTGATGAGACTGTTTTTGCTTTGCTTCTTTTAGTAGTGTTATCGATTTATTGTACGGTAGTTAATTTTATTCAATAAACAAATGAATAAAGTAGGGGCGTTCTGGTCTTTATATATACAAATAATGTAAATTCCAAATATGACGTTTAAAGATGAACACCGTACCAGAAGATAAAAAGTAGGAAATTTATGGGCGAACGGAAGGAGTAGTTAAAATGTTGTAAACTCTCGTCAATTTTCAAAGAGGTAAGAATACGGGTAGGGTGAGCAATTAGGCCCCCTACTAAACTCTTGTCATTCATATCCATTGTACTGTAAATAATGCTTTCGTGTGAGATAAGCCCTAAACTTGCTCCAAATCAACTTTATCTTAAATTAGACTTTATCAGCATAAGTAGTTGATGTCCCTACTGAATTAGAGCAAAACTTATGAAATTGTTTCAAAGTTTGGTCCGTCAAGCTAAAGAATGAACAATTTCATTATTCCACTTTATAGTTAGTGGACTGTGGAGTCGCATAGTACTAGTCAAGTAGTCATCAGCAAATTAAAGCAAAGCAAAGCACATACAGTCAATTTTAAAGGTACCAATAGACTCCTTCAACATTGTACTATCACACACCCTACCTAGGCGCGTGGACCTCACAAACAAATTGAGTTTTTGCACATGATTAAACGAGAAGGTTGTTCGCATGTCCCCTACTCTTAGTATGTTGTCGTTGGGTTGTAATTTTAATGGTAGTAAGTTTGGAATAATGCCTTAGCTCGGGTATTAGTGTTGTCTGAGTTCGGATTTACGAGTTCCTTAGTGTTTTATGTGTCCCATAATCTATTTTAGTTTGGTTCTCATGTAAACAAGTATTTTTCCAGCTCCGATCATTTTCTTAATAAAATGAATATTATATTGTTGTCGGGGAAAAAATGGGGTGAGGATCTCCTAGAGTTATTTTTTGGAAGACTTGGTAGAGTTTGGTAAAACTAGTAGTAAGACAAAATGAAGAGAATCTTGGAATATTGCACCAAGAAAATACAAATTAATTAATTATTACCTTATTAAGTAAACTCTACCATGTAGGCTTTATTTTCAACTCTAGAGGATCCAATTCCGAAAAAATGCTCTAGTCCCTAAGGTGTTGTCAAGTTACTAGCAGTTACTATCAATACTCCATCCATTTTCATTTGTAAATGTATTCTTCGTCTTAAAAATATACAATTATTTCACTATTCTGATAATAATAGTGCGTCATATAGCCCTCCTAATACGGAGTATAATCTTACAGATCCAACTTCGGCCCGGCGCGGCCGTGGATTCGAAGAACAATGCAAGGACGTTATGATAAGATTAGTAATAAAGACATTAAAGAGCGTGGACAATAGGGAGGGGGGATGGGGGGTAAAGAGGACAGAAAGAGAGATAGGTGTGTGTGTGTGGTCGTGTGGGTTTAAGAGGAGTATGTTATAAAAACAGACAGACGGAAGGAATGGAATGGAATTAATAGACAATGAAATGAAATGGGGTTTTACTAATTATTATTCTTTTGTATTATTATACCACTACTTCTATTTCTTAATTTATTCTTGTTATTTTCATGAAGAAGAATGTACGTACGTGCTTCATTGCCACGTGTCGAAATGTTTAGCGTCTGCATGGTAGCTTTCTATTCAATTATTGCTGGTATGATTAGTGGCTACACCACCCTCAACCTTTTGTTTGAAGTTGCTCCCACCACCTTATCATGCTTCTTTAATTACCTCATTATATAATTTCTTAGCATTATTATTAGTGTGAAAATTTAATCAATTATTCATGAGAAATATTAATTTCTTTTTTTAAATATTTTTATAAATCGATCTCTTATCAAGCCCTAATCATGTCTACGTCATCAACAAAGACACTATAGTCGGGTCGGAATACTCAAAATTCAGGTACAATAAAGTGTATGTAGTAATTTCAAAGATAAAAACAATACGCGCAAAAAGCGAACATCAAAATTAAACCACCATCGTTAAATTTTATCTGAGTGCTACGTATCTAAAAGTTGAAATAAAGGCGGAGTCCTTAAAGCTGTAACAAAACTCATAGGTCAAGTTCCTATAGTATGGAATTATGGATTGTACAAATTTGCGTTTGAAATAGTCAAGCCCTTTGACAAGTGCTCATGTTTTTGGATTGTCATGGTCCCATTTTTCGACACATCATATCATCCTTTAAACCCAGAAAAGAAAAAGAAATGTTTCATATGAATGTCACAAACCAAATATGAAAAAGAGATAATACATACAAATTTGTTCTAGACTAAGATGTAGATGTAGCTCATAATTTGTCTCTCTGGCACTTAAAAAAAAAGTGATGTAAATAATAAAAGTAGAATAGCTAAAAATATATTATTTAAATATACATAGACTCTCGATCTCTATTCAAAATAACCTTCCCATTTTATAAAATTGTTTTGATTTGCCATGTTGGAGCTATTTTTAGACTACATGAAAAACTTGTTTGTCTTAAAATTAAGTGAATTTGGTAGAATGCAATACATTATAAAATATCTATTGTTGCATATAAATAGTATAAAAATGACTACAACTACAGCCCTTGTATGGGTTGTGTTAGACTTAATATAGAGTCAATCTACAACATATGTACCTTCTAACCTTCATGTTTATATACATATGGCAGGTGTAAACAAGCAATCAAATTACTTGACGACATTCAAGAACGTAATCACAAAAAAATATAAGAATTGGGTATAGTTCAGCCTATTACTACTTCCATGAGGTCCATCTCATTTCGAATTTTCATATATCATCTCATACCGCTTCAATCAAGTAGCATACTACCATCCATGTTACAATATTAAAAAAAAAAAAAAAGTCAACATTATTGTCCAAGCTAAGTTACTTTGAAATGAAGTCCTTCTAGAGTAGTAGTATCTCTTTAACACTAAACAATTCCCAAGACAAAGATCGTGGCACCTTAATAAATTTCATTCGGTAAGTATTACCATATTCAACGTAAGGAAACGGTGAAAGACTAGTGTACAGTACTACAGTGGATGGAAATTGATGAGGAATAGTGTAGGTGAAGTAATAGGGACAATTTAAAAGGATGAGTGCTACAAATCAGAGAATAGACAGCATAGACGCACAGAAATTGCGCAGAGAGAGAGAGGAGTGAGAAAATGAGTCGAAAAATTCATCAGTCAAGAGAGCTACGACTAAAGCCTACATATACATCATCCCTATACGATCAGATCCATCAGAATGTCAAATTATTTAATAATCATTACGCTATCATTTATTCATTCATTCCTTGGTCCAACCCTGCTTTCCACGTGTCACAATCTTGGCGTTTTGCATTGGGGTACTCACCCCTCTAACTAGGGCTGTCAGCCGTCCGATCGTTCAAGGGTCAGGCAGCTCTGATGGGTCTGTGATTTTTTTTTACTGCTACTGTACTACTGGCAAAAACAGGAATTTAGGAGGGAAAATAATGTTTTTGTTTTTTTGACAGCATTGTTTTCACACAAAAACGTTCATAAAGATCACAGTAAGTTTTAGTAGCTCGAGGAACGTTGCATGAAAAAGTTGTACCATTATTAGCCTTGTGTGGACCCTACTCTCTTACTACTGGATGAATAAAGTGGATTGTTAAGTTTGTAACACTTTGGTAAAAAAAAAAAAAAAATCAAATCTTACTCGTATAAAAGAGCTTCTCTCATCAGTCAACATAAACTCGATTATGATGGCTACTTTCTTGTCTTTAATTTTGATTAATGTTACTCCACCAATGAAACAGAAGTAGTACTCCGTATGACCGTATAACTTAGTAAGAGATACACAAATCAGTATTTGTCAAAAGATTAGGAGTATTGTTGTCATAACGTCGTTTTATGGTTCATGTTTTGCTACTATTTAAACGTTATTTCAGGTGTAGTTATGTGCGTGCTAATATACCCGCCTACTGGGTTTATGTACGACTAATTAAGCATAAACTAAGAATTCAAACTCGACACATCTAGTTAAAGTGAGTGAACACCGACTGAAACAATCGATCAAGCTAAGTAGGCATAGCCTCAACATAGGTATGTAGTAAAGTAGCAATAGAGGTCTAGCTAGCTACTTTATGAAGATCATAAGACTGTATGTGTATGAGCAAAGAAAAGTGTGGAAGAAGATAAGATGGAAATAACTCCAAGATCGAAGAAGGTAAGAAAGAACCAATTAATTTTGCCTCTTTGACTGAAACAGACGCACAATGTGGCGAGATTCTCGCGGGGTTGGCCAAAACGGTATTATTCCCTTCTCTTCTTCTTCCTTCTTCTTCTCTTCCACAGTTCCCCACCTTCAACGCATTACTTACATTCTACCCTTAGCTTGTTCTTCAGCCACAGCAAAAGGCATAATTACACAACTTAGTTATTATTAATCTTCCGTATCACGCCACTACTATTTTTTTAACCCTTTTCATCCTGCTCATTCTCACGTGCCACTCGACGTGACATATCATGGCTTTGCTACAACTCGACGTTCGTACTCTTTAGTCTTTAGTCATCTTCCTTCTATGGGAGTGAGACCGTCCTACATACTCCAATTTATTAGTTGGATTATTACAAAGGGGATGATAAAACTCGACAATATGTTGCGACAAGTTATAATGTTCGGCTCATAATTTGTCTTTCTTCCTAATAACTACTTCGTATATATGTAAAAGTAGAATCGTTTGCATTATTTCTCTAGCAACGTTTTAGCGAATGATTGAGACCAAGAGAACAATAATGCATACCTTTGATGGTTCTGCCTCTAAGAACACCTCTGCCTCATGAGTTTAGTTATACACCAATAAACCCTAGTTGATTCGCCACTAATTGAACTATTGTAAAAGTCACAATTTTCACCGTTCGTATATTATAGAAGTTTAGTTTTAAACTTTTGATCAAGTAGTAGAGTTATGTGTCAGTTTAAGCAATAATAATAACATACGTGATTAATCAATAGGTACCATGTAATACTCTGATCTACGGTGTTACAAATTAATTTAAAGACGTACGAGTAACTTTAATCGTGGGTTAAAAAAAAAAGAATTTCCGAAGAATGTGAGTACGTAACCATTAAATGTGTATACATTGAAGCTTATTATTCTTATGGAGTAAATAGACAGGTCAGTTGTCAATAAATACATTTACGAATTTACAAGAGAGAAAGAAAATAAGAAAAAAAAAGTAATAATATATTTATAATGTACGTATGTAGGGGGGCACAAGGGTCGAGCAAATGATTTTGTAATCCATTGCTTTATGATTGACGCCTCTCTGCAGCTGACCCTGAATTCTCTCTCTCTCTCTTCTAAGAGGTTTTTTGTCCTTTCACATCAAGCGGGCAGGAGAGAGACGGGCAGGACGGGCAGGGATACTTTCGTCCATATACATAAAAGTTGCCATGCATGTGTATGTATGTATTATGTGTGTTGGACGTTGGTGTTTTCTCAAGTAGAAGTGTATGGGGATGAGGAGCCAACAAGGAATTGAATACGACCATACTGTCCCTTGTTTTGAAGGGCAGTCCTGTCATTGTCAGCCCCCTTCCCGGCATTTAAGGTCACCTCCCGAGAATTTCTCCCCTTTTCATTCTTCTATTTTAGCCTTTGCCATTTATATTAACCTTCTCCTCTTCAACGGTTCAACCTATAGTTTGAGGGTATAATGTTATTGTACATTTCACATTTGTACGTGGGTGTTACTACTTATTAGTACAATTGTGCATAAAGACTACTGTAGGATGAGATTAGGTGCATGACTAGAAATGCAGGGTGCATGACACTGTATGTGAGGCAATGTCATTGACCGGTTTTCTTGTTTGGCCCTCAGAGTTGTGGCTTAAATATGACTTCTCTTACAATTAGAACAAGTCAATTGCGCTAATTCATCAAAATAGGCCTAAAGACCCCCATTGGTCAAGGGTAGACCATATGCTATAACCATTTGATGTGGTATTTAGGAAATTGATGCTCATTTGGGCCGCTCTAAAAGTTGACATCCTTCTATTGTACTTTTGTTCGAGTTCAAGGGTAAATACACTCTAATAGTATAAAGATAAAATCATAAACCATATCAGTAATATAGATTGATCTACGAGTCTACTACTGACTTTCACATGCCCTGCTAGTACTCTACCGTTTCTATTAGTAACTTTTGCATGTTCCGTTATTACTCTACCAGATTCATCAGCTCCAAGGTCACAATTATAACCGAAGTGAATTGTAGTACCGTGGTAACTCAATTGATAATAATGTGTACTCGTAGTTCACAGTTAAATTTGTGAAGTTAATTTTTCGTAGGCCAAATAATTGAAATACGATCATATGAGGGTATAGTATGACTAAATGCACAGATTAATTAGCATGCATGTACGTCATGCATCCAAAGCAGGATACAGATAGGTCGGTAATATTGACTACCCGTACGTCTATGGCAATAAACCGTCGGAAATGCAAATAAAGCTAAGTTTAATTTGCTAATAATCCTGGGATGATAATATGAAAAGAATCAAAGTCTCTTTCTCGCTTTTGTTGATTTAAGTCACTGTTCTCAAACAGAACTACTCAACCATCATCTTATACTTACTTGGTCTAATTTTTAGCTGAAAAAGTTGCTATTGATAACGATACTTTGTTAGCAATAATAAAGGGAGACCACCCACCATTTGTCTTCATAAATATGTAGACCAACGTATTCAATTACAAGCTTGTAGTCTCTTTAATTCTTTTTGTTTTTGTCATCGAAAAATCTAGATTAAAAGAGCCATCGTATTCTGATTTTAAGTGAGAATATACCGTATTTTATTTGAGAGCGAAATTTATAAAGATCGCTTATTTACAAGTGTTAGGTTGAGCTGTTTCAAGGATATGAATTAAGTATTCGACTTCTAAGTCATACTTGTTGTGAAATTTTAACACGTACGACCTCTTTCAATTTATTAGCCCGACCTTCTGATAAATTTTACGGTCGTTTTTTTTTTTGGTATTATTTATGGAAGAGTAATTAATTAAGTAGCCTTGAAGTTAGCAAGAAGCCATCAATTTCCTTTAGACACCTACAAAAAGAGTAGGGACGATCAAACATCAAAGTGATAAAAAAGACTTGTTGCAAAAAATGGGAATAATGCTAAAGTTGGAGTAAATATTTGGCAAAGATGTAAAACAAGGGAAGTTGAGGTTAACATCTCAAACCTTTGGATTGTTCTGAAATTCCAGCCAAAAACAGATGAGATAGAGTTAGAGTGTAAGAAAAAAGATGACAAAAGAGTCCAACATTTATTCAGCAAACTTATTCTGACACAATTTTTTCCTTTTTTTCTTAACAAATTTTCAACCATGACCCTTCAATTATTTTTTTTTTTGGGTATTTCTCACTTTTATCAAAAAAAAGTTCTGAATTTTGAATCATTCATTCATTATTACTTGCTTTTAATGCTATGGTGGAAGGCAGTGATGTGACAAATCTTTAATATGTGTATCATTTTTTCTGTGGTTGTATTTGTGTTATGTTTAGGACTACAATGCAAAGGAAAAACATTGCCCTACTGATTTTTACCCTCTTCCCTTTTTACAGTCAAAAAGTTGACAATGAAGTCCTCTTTTATTTTGATAAGACTTTTGGGAGTTGATCTTATGTTATATACTCCGCGTTCTTTTAATTTGTGTGTATCAAACCAATTTAATGTTATTAATCAATCATATAAAAGTGAATTAAAATCATTTTATTTCGATAAGTCATTTTACATTCGCAAACTCTGATTATTTTGATTTAATGAATGTAACGTACTGTGGAACAGAGAAGTCGTATTTAACCTTTCTTTTAGTACTATGGTGGGTCATTGGTTCCTCTCCTACAAAGTGACTTGTTCTTTGCCGATCCATCAGAGTATGAAGCTATGGTAAGGGCCCTCTGTTGATTAATGTTGGATGTTTGAATGAGGCCCACATTTATAATTTGCAGCGTTTACTGAATGAGCTTGTTAGAATAGTGTTGATCTTTCCCTTGTCAATAGACCTTACATGGTGGAGTAGTTGTTAATAGTTTTGGTCATATAGTGATTGGTGAGGGAAAAAGAATTGTGCAAGTTTTATAGGACATTCATATAGTCACATCATGTGTTGAAGAACTACACACCTAGAGAAATTGGCAATTAGTTAGGAGTTTAGGTGTTGTTGTGTGATATGTCTATAATTTGTTTATACGTACATCGTTTCTTCAACTGAATTTATTGATTTAAAACGGAAAGTATAGACCTGCATTGATCAAACTTATATTTACGATAGTATCAAGACTACCTCACTTGGTTCTAAATTGACTAACTATTTTAGTCTTCAAAGAAAATTCCCGTAAATTCAGTAACATCTTATTTCGAAAACAGTTTTCGAGTAAGCATGTTTGGAGCTAGTTTTAAACCAAATGAATAATTCACTTATTGTAAATATTAGTACATATTATATTTAGCATTGCATTTTACCAACTCCCCTTGATTTTAAGGTAAGCGGGTCTTTCATTTGGTCTAAAAGTAGCTCCGAACATAGTAACTCAAAAAGCTGAAAAACGAAAGGGGAAAATCGTAGTGGGTAGGAGCGTGTATATAAATATATAATATGAAAGAATTATACTAATTTTTCTCACATTTGGGTCCCTATTATCAATATCTACTTGCTTTTACCGGGGCAGTTCGTAACTTAGTAAAATACTTTGAGTACCACCCGGCGACGCAATGTCATTTTCCACTTTATTTGAATTGTAACTTGCTCAGCCCACAAGAGTCGTACTTG
Organism: Spergularia marina; assembly: GCA_963680865.1. Lineage (NCBI taxonomy): Eukaryota > Viridiplantae > Streptophyta > Magnoliopsida > Caryophyllales > Caryophyllaceae > Spergularia > Spergularia marina. The sequence continues at coordinate 4,860,820 of OY804552.1, read as the reverse complement.
ATATTGATCTCATGGACTGGGCCTACCCATTCTGGGGCTAACAAGTTTCGACCCACAATTCTGGACTAATTAGTTTCTCATCAACGGACTATCAGATCCACAGTTTATGACTTCATGCCCATTATTGTGCTTAACAATCCAAGGAGCTGGCTTTATGACTGTTTCGAAAACTTTTCTACCTGCACCACTGATCACACTCACATGTTGCTAGTTCGAATACTCATTTTTCGTTCATGAACGACATTAACTGCTCCGGTGGTGCAACATAAAAGACATCTCCTAATACTAGCACTAGTGTGTTTTAAGTTTCATCTTTATTCGGATGTAAAAGTTAGACTAATCGAGTAATCGGGCAAAAGTCATTTAACTTTTCAAGCATAATCGATTAGAGGAGTCACTCACTTATTAGAATGAATCTGATCTGATCTAATTTGAATGCATCTGATCTAATTTGAATACACTTTCTTAAGTCCTATCAAACAGAACCTCAGTTTCGAGAGTGCATTAATCATACCATGAATAAATATTATACATTTATACATGTAAATACGAGGATAAAGCGTTTGTGATTGTTTAGAGACGGAGTACATATTACACTTCAACTACGATCAAGACGACCCATACTAGTAATATCACAAATTCACAATCATTTTTTTTTTTTTTTTTTTGCAATAAGGCCCATACTAGTACGAGTATATTGTAATGAGTATTGGGCCTGACCAACAGATAAATTTCACATGTTGACTGGACTTTACAAGGCCCACGGCCTTTTAGCATGCCTTCCGCAAAATGCTTTCATTCTTTCAAGACCATCCACCAGAGCTAATTGTTCCAATGCAAAGGTGATCCTTAGCCAATTTTTAAGGCCCATCGTCGCACCTGTCGAAGCATTGCAAAGGGTGATTTTTTTTAACTCAACAACAAAAATACAAAGGTATAATGTTTAGACACGGAAAAAATCAACTAGTTGGTTGTGTTGTTACCGAACATACTTACTCATCATCCTATCCATGACTACAAGTCTACAACCAAAGAGAAATTCGTGTATTCTTGTGTGAAATCTTATTACCTGGTAAAATAACCATGTTCTCTTCGCTAGCAAGCTTAACACAGAAATCAATATCGTCCTCAATATCTTCTAGTAGAGACAATTTGAGCTTCACCTGTAACATGTAAAATTGCAAGCAACATCAAAAGCGTGACAAGCATGCATGCACTCTCCATTATTTTGAATTATTTAAACGTCTAATTTGAGTATAACCAAACGTTAACAATTCATGCATGATGAGGATCAAGGTAGGCCTAATGGTTAGAAACTCAACCTGTTTAGGGGATGTCTCGGGTTCAAATTCTCATACCCCCACCCCCGCAACATTAGTTGCTCCCTTGTACCAAAAAAAAAAAAACAATTCATGCATGCTGAATACACGGGTTCTTACCATCATGAACATTGAACCTTCTGGTTTGTGTGGGCAAGTTAAGACCGGAATCTCTTTGATTTTTTCATAGCAAATGTTGGCATCATTGTGCAGTATATTGCTGATGTTTGAGAAAAACTTCTCATCTGTCTGCTTAAGGAGTTTAGGTAAGGCCGCCTGAAATGTATTTATAGTTCAATTACACCTTTTACCACTCAAAATAATACGGAGTACATTTTATATTACTAAGAATACTAACATAATACTTGAATGCTTAATTGCTTATTTCCGATATCCTTTTTACATTATGCGTGATCAGTAAAGTCGACTACAAATTATAATTGAAATGACTGATATCGAAGTAATCAACAAAGCCAACAGTACCAAGGGCGTTCTCTAATTGTATTGTTTGAAACATCAACTTGACAGTTGATATGGCCACAATTAGTTTCTTATCAAAGAAGATTATCATGAAATTATGCATCTATAATCTATCACATATCACAACATGTGCTCCGTATGTGTGACATACCTGAATGAAGGTAACAGGGTCAGGCGATACATTCATGGTGTGCTCGATGCGCTCAACAACCTGAAGATCATAAAAGAATAAATAAAGATCGTAACCAACATTATTAAACTCATGTTTAATCTGTGTTTAACTAACGCTATACAAATCGAGCACAAATAATGGCATTTAGCATGCATGATGATACTTTAATTAACGAAATGTAACAAAAGAAATTTAAACGAACCCCAAATTTACGCAAGATGCCTTGGGTATCATTTGTAACAAGCCACCCGAGCCGCCAACCCGGAACAACCCATCGTTTGGATACAGAACCAAGTGTGATAACAGGAACCATGGACCCGAACGCACCCATGGCCACAAACGGGTTACTTCCAAATGTGAGGTGACCATACACTTCATCACTTATCACCAATATTCCTAGCTTTCTTGCTACCTCTGCCACCTGAAGTCAAAACTTTTTATACTTAAAAAAGAGTATATATATCGAAATTGTAAGAGTATAAGATATGTCAATTGATTTATCCACTAAGCCGATATCTAGTCACATAAACTTAGGGTAACATATATAAGACTTTGTGTTGATTGTGTAAGGAGTATGCCAAGACTCGACTCGATCAAATAGATTTCATAAGGTCATGTATGTGCTACTAGCTCTAAATTGTTACCTGGTCGTCAAATTGGGCCGAAATGGACCGAGATAGGATAATGATAGTAACAATATCACATACTCGTATGTGTAGTATAACTGTATAAGTAATCATTTAAAATGATTGTAAGTGAAAACATTATTACGGAGTACAAACCTTTTGTAAATGATTGTACGTGAAAACATTTCCGCAAGGATTTCCGGGGTTAATAATAACCATAGCCACGGTATTAGAATCAGCAGCGGCTTCAAGGCCATCAAGATCAATTTCCCAACCATTTTCGGGAACAAGGTCGAAATGTCGAGTTTCAAGTCCAATGTAAGCCGAAAAAATTTCGTAGTAAGGATATCCTGGTCTTGGTAGCAGTATGTTAGCTCCTGGCCGAGCCAGGGCCGAAAGCGCGACGTTTATGGCCTGAGTACAACCGTTGGTGAGGAAGACATCGGTTGAGGACAGTGTATATGGAAGGTCACCAGAGAGATACTCTGCCACTGCCCTGTTCATAAACAATTATGTGTAGTTTTGAATGCTATAATACAAGAAAATAACACATACTCATATCATATTTGTAGTAGTATAGAGTACGCATTTTTGTTTACCGTTGGTTGTGCATGTTTTAGCTTGTACAATAATCTTATCTACACCTAGGAAACACAACATACGTTTGTAACTTTCTATCATCTAATGAACGACCAACGTCAAAGTGTCTAACAACAACGTCTCTAACACTCAACATGGCTTTGAGAAGGAAATTAGAGACCGTAATTTGATCTCTAAATCATCAAAATTGGGTAGCTAGTTAGAGAACAGTTACACTGATCGTCTTGAATATCTGACATTACTGATATCATACGTCCTCTGTTTCATTGAATAACTTTTATGATTGACGTAAATATGTGAGATAAATTCATACCAGTTTACCAAATGTACGTAAATAATAGAAACCCATAAAGAATAGTACATTTATTATAAATCTGAGTATCACTTCTATATATATACACCCTCCAATTTCGATATGTTAACGACCCAAAAATAAAACAAAGGGGCAGAGAAATGCATACATACTTTCTTGCAGGAAGAAGACCCGCGGAGGTGCTGTAAGAGTTGTACATGCCGGAGCGCAAGGCATCGACGACGGCGTCTTCGGCCTTACGACACGTCCGGAAACATGAGAAGGCAGAAGGATCACCATGGGCAAGAGGAAGCATTGGCCTCTTGTCATTGGGATTTAACTTCTCCATTATCATAGTTCTAGCTTGTCTTACAGTAAATCCTCCTTTATTATTATTATTATTATTATTACCACACGATTTTTTACTACTTACATGATAATCACCATTTTTATCGCACTCTTCTAATTTGAACATCTTTTTTGTAATTGCTCCTCCGTTCTCCATTTTCTTCTCCACCCTTTTTAATTCTCCAATTTTATTTCTTTTACTTTGTTTTCTTTTGGAAAAAAACAATTACTTATGAGCTTATATATATACTTGAAAACATTTACGTGTCAATATATAATATTTACACTAGTACTTGTCGTATCATACGAAGTTGTCGCTGCTTATACTTTCAAACCTATGACTCTTCCATACCGTGCATTCGTGCAACCACTTGTACTAGTTTATTAATTCGGTCGGGTAATCCATATATAGAACTTTAATTTGTTTTAATTTGGGAGTGCCAATGAATTAAGAATGTTTCACTGATTGAGAAAGTCGATATTAACGACTCGATGTTAGATCGACGTCTGAAATAATGGTCTAATGTTCACATAGATATTGCAAGCTACTAACACGTACAATTTTACTATCGACAATTAATTTTACTATTGTGAATGCTAATTCTAGCTGGGTGTCTTAACGCATTTTTCATAGAATATTAGACCACTAACAACGTTCCGAATTAAAAGCCTTGAATAATTGAATAGTTAGTTTGTTAGTATATATCATGCTTACAATGTAATATTGGATATCTATCAAAGTAGTTACACATGGTGGCATTAAGCTTGCCACTTTGAGGACGTAAATTCATGCATGCATGCCGCAAATAAAACCACTACTTAAGACTATATTACATACTTTAATTTTCCCGTGTATGTCGTTATGATGAGTACATAGTTTTACAAATTTAGAGTAACTTTTGGCTAATTCTATGGATTATTAATTGGTACTCTGCACTACAAGTCAATTCTTATGGATTAGGTGGTACCGTAGTCCGTAGTAAGCTAAAGGATGAGCACATTAACTATTGTGGATTTTTCAGATATGTGTAATTGGTTTTAGGAATTAAGGAATAGGTTCATTGGACTCGTGGTCAATCTGCTTAATTAATTCGTCTACTTCTAGAAGTATGTTGCGCATGGTGCCATACATGCTGCCACGGTCCAGGCTACTAGGCTAGAGCTGGCCGCGGGCCGGGTTTGTTGAGCCGAGCTAGGGTTGAGCTACCCTCTAGGGTCAGGGCTGGAAAATCTCAATCCAGCCTTATTAATTCTGCAGGATTTGACCGGACTATGATAGAGTTTGACCAAGGTTAGGGTCAAAGGTAAGTCGGATAGGTTAAATAATCGATTTTCCTTTAGCTTAAGAAATTAGCTTAAAATCTAGCTCCCTTTCTCCAACACAGGCTACATAGCATATCAAAACTAATTTTTTTGTAATTTGCCGTTTGAGTGGATGTCCCATTACAAGTTGAGCAACTCCCCTTTGGCCTGAGGCCAACTCCATGCCGAAGTTCAATATTTGTTTATAAACTAATTATTAAAATATTAAATTATGGTTTAACAACCTTATCATGCAACTTTCAATTAGAAAGCAGGGCCGTAGAAGAGGGCGGGCGAGCAGGGCGCAGGAACAGGCCCTCCAAATTTTGGGGGCCCAAAATTTCTGATTTTGTAATATATACAATAATTTCGCTTAACATAACAACTTAGTAATCGTAGCCTAGCGGTATGTATGATGAATACTCCCTAGTATATGGTCTATAAACTAGAGCTTGAATCCCTCTAGCTTCTTGTTTCTTGTGTTTTTTTATTTTCATTTCTCTTTTGTTTTTTTTGCCTTTCTCTTTGTTTTTTTTTTCTCCCCTCTTTGTTTTGTTTCTATTTTTTGTTTCTTTCTTTTCTTGCCCAGATTATACATGTTTTTCTTCCTCCTATTCTGAATTGTCATTTGCTTATTCCAATCATCTCCAAGTGTTTAAAAGTTATATGCGGTTTCCAAACGCTGTTGATAGTTTAGGGCCTCTATCGTTTCAATCTATTTGGCCCCGGGCCTCCCAAATAAACGCTACGGCCCTGTTAGAAAGAATTTTTTTTCCGTGTGTACTTGGCAGTATTTCATTCACAAACATAACTCACACATGCAACCAATTCTTGAAGCATCACAGTACAATCCCGTTTTATGTATCCTGTTCTTGTTGGGCCCCTGCGTCTGCAGACCACCGATCCAATTGGTATGATATTGTCCGCTTTGAGCCTATCCCTCACAGATTTGTTTTTGGTCTCCTTCCCAAAAGGTCTCATATTAATTAGTGTGATGATCACTTATAAACAAGATTTTCGCTCATTCTTTCTTCGATGTGAGACTTGGGTTTGCATTCTAACAGTACTCTCTTAGTCTCTTGGTCCGAGTTTAAACATCCCATTTTTGTAGTACCCCTTTTGTTGAGAAGAATGTACAACTAATCGGTTAATCAAAGTTTCAAAAAAATTACATACCAAGTTAGATAATAGAGTTAGCAAAAAGTTCATATAATTTTTCTGAAATTTCGATTGACCGATTAATGGTCCATATATAGGGTATTTAATTAACTCGGACGGAGGGATCGGAGTAGTATTTATAGTATGGATCATCCTAGGAGTCTACATATAGACACAGAGAAAATTGTCTATAATTCAATCCATGGTGTAGTAAAATAAATTTGGTCAATAGTAATTAATTTGGTTGTGCAGTAAATTCTAAAAATTTGTAATAAATTTATGTCACTAATAACATGAAATCTACTATAAAAATTTACTACATACACATAATATTTTATTTACTGAAACTCAATTTAGACACTTTCGAATTCGTCTACATATGAACTCCTAATATTTTCCTTATGGTATACCGTATACCTATGATCATGCTAGATAGGTATAGTACAATAAAGGACCGTTGTTAGTCGCGAAGCACTCCACAAAGCAATAATCTTTGTCTAGCTGATCTCCATGATGTCAAATTGCCAACCATTGAAGCAAGGAGATGATGATTATAGTATAGAGGAGCCGTTTACGGGTGTACAAACAAGGAGACTGCAGAGGGATTGAGCAACACATCTGGAATTGCTCTTTCTGTTAAGACATGCAAGATTGCAAGTTGTTCATTACTGACTCATTGATGATATAACGACTTATAAGTAAAAAGCTAGCCGGAGACGTAGAGATTAATTAGAACGATCATTAACGGTCGATTTTGTGGTTAAAGTGTTGTTCCTCTAAACACAAGGTTATAACTTAATTATTATAAGTTTTATTTACTTGTAGTAGAGATGGAATAATTGGGTTTCAATGAGAAATATTGCTCTACTATATGGAGACTGTTGAACTTTTTTTTTTTTTTAGGGTTAATTCACGTGGTACCCTCGTATTTTTGCCGATTTGCATGTGGTACCCAGTGTTACAAACTTGTACCAAATCTCCTGAAAATTTGATTGTTTTTACATAATACCCTTACCTTTAAAATTCCGTTAACGCCGTTTAAAAGTTGGTTTCAATGGAGAAGGAAAAAAATGGTGGTTATGTTGTTTATTATGGGTGTAAATGATGGCAGTGGTGAAAAGGGGTGAAGGTGTTGATGACGGTGGTGGGAAAAATTGAATATGGTGATGATGAAGGTAGTAGGGGGAATATAGAGATAGTGATGAAGGACAAAATCAAGGTTGTTTTTTCACAATTAACGGCGTTCAGGGAGGGTACCATGTAAAAACAGTCAAATCTTGACGGTAGTTGCTACAAATTTGAAAAACATTGAGTACCACGTGCAAATCGATAAAACACGAGGGTACCACGTGAATTTGAAAAACTTTGTTTTTTTAAGACCATTGAACTTTGGTATACTTTTAGTGTCTTTGATTTTTTTCGTTTTAGTTGGCGTGATGCCAACACCTTTGGGCTCACTTTTGGCAAAATGGGTCTTCCAAACAATTCTAACATGACGCACATCCTAAGAATTGAAAATTCCTATAAAACTTGAAGGTATTTAAACAACACCTAGTAGGTTGGATAAGAGTTGTGAATCTTGTGATGTTAGGAGTTAGGAATAGCCGACATATGTCCTTTTTAATTTGGTTTTAAAAACAAATTTGGCGTGGGTTAAAGCGTGTTTTGAAAGAACCATCTCAAAATCACAAGTTTTAACAAGTAACTGAAACTGGTTTTATGCTTTTCACGTTACTACTTTGTGCACATGGTACCCCAAATAGTAGCTTCTGTTTGATTTTTCTGTTAAGTGATGATGATGTGCCGGTTAGTTGTTAGATACTTAGTTAATTAGATTATGTAATTAATATTTTTTTTTAAATTCAATAATTTTTTTTTTCACAATTTTTTTTTATAAAAAAAGTTTTTTTTAACTGATTTTTTTAGGAGTACCATGTGCAAAATGTTGTGATCTCAAGGGTACAGTGTGCATAAAGTGGTAACTTGAAAGGTACCGTGTGCACAAATTATAAATATTTTTCAAGAAAAATACATTTTTATGAAAATAAACAAGTTTTTTTTTGTTCATGAAAATATTTTTTTGGATTTGTTTTAAATAGTTTAAAATTTGATTTTTTAATAACAATTAGTAACTTTAATTAACTAAATTTACCTAAACACTAACTAACACCTCATTTAACGGAAAAATCTAACGAAATTTACTATTTGGTAACATGTGCAAAAAGTAATAACCCTCAGGTATACCATGTGCACAAACTTGCCAAATTCGATATCCACATGCAATCAGTCAAAAGTCGAGGATACTATGTGAATTTTCCGTAAAAAAAATTTGATATATTGTGAATGTAAATCCGTATCGCGAACCCGACCCGATCCAGGCTAAACCGACCCAGTTACCCACGACAAAGCAAACTTGGGTCTTATGGGGCTCTTTTAAGGTACCCAATTGGGCCGACTAGTCCAATTAGGTAAAACACAGCGGGAAAAGGCTTCTTCTACAATCTACTCCGTGCTGCTTCAGTAAAATCATACTGACAGCCAAAATTCAGAGGAGAAATTTCCAACAAATTAAACAAGCATTAACAATGGGGGATGAAGAAAAATTATTGGACGATTCTGCCATTGTTACTGCATTCGATCAAGCTATTTTAAAGTACAAGGTATTTTTTTTTCCTCTTTTTTTTTTCGACTAATTTTTGCTCCTAATTCCTAAATTTAATTACTTTTTGATTAATTAATTTTTGGATATTTGGATTAATGGAGCAGAAAATGCACGGAAAAGGGTACGAAGTTTGTTCAACTACAATCGCTGATTTTCCTCCGAATGATAAAAGGTTATTTTTTTTTTCCTAAGATTTTTGTTTTCCTAAGAATGATAAAATTAATTAAGTTTACCCATGAAATTATATTGTTGACTTGTTGAGCAAGTACTAGAATTTATGTGATTGTATGTGTAATTGGGCTCCTAGCTATTGTAAGGAAACTAAGTTGGGTTTATGTTAGCCGACCCGAAATCATTTGCGAGTAAGACTTTATTGTAGTCTTAGTGCCCAATGCACTACGTGAATGTGTATATTAATATATTATAGTGGTCTGTGCAAGACGGTTACAGATGACGATTCATGTTAGCCGACCCCAAATCATTTTGAGAATAAGGTTTTGTTGTTGTTGTTGGTTATATAGTGGTTCATGTATCTGATCTCCTGCAATGTGTTTTGGGTTGCTAACAAGTTTTGGCATTTCTCAAGATCGAGTTTGGGCATATAGATTAGGGGCTTGTTTGGTTGGAACTTGGAAGGGTGTAATGTAATCACCATTACTACCGAGAGTGAGGGGGGTTGGGTGTAATCCTCTTAGCATGTAATGACATCTTCATGAAACTATGGTAATTACCCTTGTTCAACTTTTTGTTTTTTTTTTTGGTACAAAGGAGCAGCTAATGCTGCGGTTATTAGCTGCCGTGGGGATATGAGGATTTGAACCCGGGACAACCCCCAAGTTGAGTTCCTAACCACTAGGTTAACCTTGATCCTTAGTTCCTCACTATTGTTCAACTTGAACCCATGTAATTTTCATTACATCTTCTCTCACTCACTTTCCGCGCTTTTGTACTAAATCTCATTTCATTGCATTGTCATGCTCATCCCCAACTAAACATGACCTAGGGGCCTAGGACTTGGAATTTCTCACCTTGGCAAGTAGTGTCGTTGCTGATCTAGGATCTCACCATTTCCAAAGTTGGGTCGATTGAATAGATGGAATAGGCCATTTTTCAGTAATCTGAACGATATGTGTGCCATACCGAGGGCTGGACATTGGACAGACTTTCATTGACCGTGTTGTGAAATGGATGCGTAATGTCTTAATGTTGTTTTAGGGAATCTACTGGTAGACATACACATACCCGATGGATAATCTTGGTCATATACCCATTTGTAGCATGTTGTGCTAATAAGTTTGTTTGAGTCCACTATTGGTTGGTTCATCTTCTTCATATTTGGACCCTTTTCTTGTTCTGACTTTGCAGCGTTCTTTCTTATGTGAAGTAATCCAGAAACGGTTGTCGATGGGGATAAAAATGGTTCAGAGATATCAGTGGAAGTAAGAGAGCCAATAAATTTGGGAACAGTCAAAGAATATGACGTCACGGACTCACAAATTCCCAAAGAACATGAACTTGAATCAAATGGTTTACTTCCTCAAGATCAATCCCAGAGCTACTTCACCTCTGCAGAAATAGATGAATACAATCAGTTATACAAACAGTATTATGAAATTGAGGAGCAAAGACAGAGTATTATACAGAAAATGCAGAAGTTCAGTAGTGAGCCCTATCCATGTCCTGGTGAAGCCTCTGTTTCTGGTATGCAATGGGGCACATATTCTGCTAACCAAGAATATCAGTGTACAAGTCATGTGCCTGGTGGGACAGTATGTGTGTCTTGCTCCGCATGCCCCTGCCAATGTTCTGTGCCCTCTTTCCCTTCATTAACTTGCCCTACTGCCAGCACTCTTGATGCTGGCCCTCCCTCTACAAAAGGTCTTGACACGAAGCCGTCACTTGAAAATGTTGACTTTGTCACAACAGCACTGGGAGCTGCAGAGAAAGCTTTATCCACATTGATGGACAAAACTTCTGGTAATGTCTGTTAAGAGTCATGTATACCTTTATGCGGTTTTGTTTCTTTCATCTTTTTTTAAGCATTTTTATTCATACTACATATCAGTGAATGGATTAGAAATTTGTCAGGGTTCAGTAATAGATTGAGGCATTTTTGGGGAAGGGCTAAATTGGTTCAGCATACACAAACTCCATTAATTATTACATAAACCTTCACTGCCAAGTCAAAGTCCATTAAAGTTTCCCCTAGCTTCATGCTTGATCTGTAGGTCACCGACACACCATTCAAGTTAGGCCACAATAGCAGGATCGCCAGTATTTGAATGTAAGATGTAGCTCATCTGTTAGGAGCCTAGGAAAGGATGAAGAGATTTTGGTAGAATTGACCTGTCAGATGATTCTCAACAAGAACTTATGTCATATAGGCGGTCAGTCTCACTTCCTCTGTAGTTGCTGCCTAGCTCACCTTTGTTCTGTACTCCGTTTGTCAAAGAAAATCTCTGTCCTATTGATGTATATATTTGATGAATATATTATTAGAAGTCATAAAATCCGGAACTCCAAATCACATCCTGCAACAACCTGGAGTCAAACTGAAAACAAGTTCATCCTGATTCCTGAATGAATTAAGTTGTTCTGTACTCCGTTTGTCAAAGAAAATCTCTGTCCTATTGATGTATATATTTGATGAATATATTATTAGAAGTCATAAAATCCGAAACTCCCAATCACATCCTGCAACAACCTGGAGTCAAACTGAAAACAAGTTCATCCTGATTCCTGAATGAATTAAGTAAAGAATTAAGCTAAAGTAATTCTTTGGGACAACATTTGACTTTGTGGGGATTAGAAAGTGCTTCTTGATGCAAATTAATATATGTTTCTCCTTGTCTCCTGCTCTTGCATGATGCTCGCAGTGTACACTCTAAGAGCTTGATCTGCACATCAGCACATGTGTATATACATGTTGGATACTAAGCTCTTTTTTATATGGTGCAGGCTCAGAGAAGGAGAACAAATTATGCGATATGGTGGTACAAAATGCAGACACTGAAACAGATCTGAGCACTGTTCTGAATGCCTGGTTTTCTGCAGGTTTTTACACTGGCAAGTAAGTGTTGTAGCATTTCCTTTATGCTCAAGTTTGGAAAAGGCTACTTCTCTTCCCTTCCTTCTCTTCTGAATTATGATCACTTCACTTTTGCGTGTGGATATCTGCATCACTATTCACTTGCATACCTTATCCCTGCAGTCAACCATGATTTCAACTTTGGATAATGTTCAGCTCTTAGACATTTAGTTTAGCTAACCAATTTTGAGTGATGGGTTTCACTTCTGTTTCGAATTCACACGTCTTAAACTGCACAGTCTATACTAATGAAGTAATGAGTCTGTGTTTGAGTCTTTAGCTCCTATTTTAAGGCCAACTGCCTATTTCAGTAATGATAAGCAGTCTCCAGATTGCTCCTTTTTTTGTTTTTTGCCCTGCCTTGGGTGCAGCAGTACATCAACTTATACTAATAGTCTAATAGGACATGTGGTACTTCAGAAAAACATGACTTGAAGATCTGGGACAATTACAAATTCAAGTGTAACAGTCTTTTGAGTCAAAATTTAAGGGTTTTTGGGAGGAATGTGAAACTCAGTCAAGGTCGTCAATGCCACTGATTATATATATTCAGAAGGTCTGTTTGAGCTTCCAATCCGTTTCTTATGTGAAGGCAAGTACATGTCTAATATATGCAATCAGCTGATGATGGGGGTGATCTCACATCTCGTGGGCTAATTTAACTTCTGAATTGATTAATTTGTTTTCGTAATGAAGTAGCTTCTTAATGAAGTAGCTTACAGATCCATTGATTTCCAGTTTCTTGTCATCTTGTGCACTCCGTTCAGTCCCAAAAGCAGTTTAAAATCCATACTGTATTGATGCGTTTCGGTAACATATCTTACCATCTTTATTCACATTGGAGACACATTTTTGTAGTTTTCTATTAAAAATCATTGCTTTCCTTTTGAAACCTTGCCCTTGTTTAAGGCTGGGCATTTGCTGGTTTGACTTCTGAAATTATAGTGACTAGTGAGCTCCATGTTTTCCGTTTTGCTGCTGTGCATGACTTCATTTTCGTATGCATTTGTAAATCCGTTGCTAATACTGTCATCTTACAATTTGTTCCCATGGGACTCGAGTAATGTGGAATGCTTCATTTCGTGGTAGGTATGTAACGGAGAAATCTCTCGCACAGAAGTGCCATGATTAGGTGATCACAGTGGTCGATGGAAGTTCTGCGCAATTTACACTGCATTGAAGAAAGTAACTTTTGTGTTTAGCTCTCTTTTGTGTTTAGCTCAAAAGTCAGTAGTTTTAGATGCACTATTTCAGCGATACAAGTAGCTAACAGGGTTTAGATGATCCTTGTTGCTAAGTTATCCCCTGTCGTATTACTGCTCGAAATTTCACCCATCGTCTTGTTTGTTCGACAGTAAACCTACCTGTAGTAAGCCAAAGGCTTGTATATCTGTGATATAACAATGGTAAAGAGCCCATATTTCTTGAGCCATTTTCGGTATACTCTGATTAGTGTACTTTGACAAGCTGTTGCAAATGTGTCAATATAACTTAATGTTTCTCTTTATAGATTTCGTCACAAAATGATTACGTTTTCCTGCGATCCGATAATATACATTGTATTCTACAAGCAACACAAACACCTGCGATCTGATTAGTGTACTTTGACAATTTGCTCAATCAAGCACTATTTTTCAACATCAAGGCTTTTTCTATCATACTGAGGGGAGCAGACCACATCTACACCTTTACATTGTCTGCAGCAAGCTTTATTTGATCAATGGTAAAAACACCGAACATGTCATCATCTCGTACTGCGTTAATAACAGCGAGTGCAAGGTCATCCACACTAACGGGTGGGGCCAAAAGCAAGTCTGAAGCAGGAAGAGAATTTAACGGTCGGGTAAAGTTCTTTGTTGCACGGAGAAGCTTCTCTAGAGGTTCTCCGACTAAATCAAGCGGGATCTCAAATCCATCCACCCTTCTTTTACCATATATGAAGCCCGGCCTTAGAACAACGCCTGTCAAAGTCCGGAGACATATAAGGAGTCATTCTATAAGACAAACCACAGCAATGTATTGAAAGCAACACAAATTAACTTTTGTAGAAAGCTAGAAGAAAACAGAATTTTCTCATAATGGACAACCGACGGAAGGGTAAAACGGTCTCAGGAAGGCAAGTCAAGAACCATAAGCTGATATAGGGTAGGGAACAAGCCAATGGTGTTCCATAGGACACAGGATTCATGGTTTTCTGTAGGCATAATGTCTTTTATAATCAGGACAGTTCAGGCCCTCCAACAAAGCTTTCATAATCACATACAAGTTTTCATGTGTTTTGAGTATTTCCAAGCTTAAGTAGTGCAAATCCATATACATATTCAGTTGTCCAAGCAGGGTCGTTCAACATGTTATACCAGGAAAAAAAAAACTGGCAGGTGTGACATGAGAAGAAAATCACAAATACCTGAATTAGGATACTTTGAAAGAACCTCTGCTTCAGCTTTTCTCTTTCCAGTGAAGTAGGAAGACTCAAGCAAGAAGGGCGGCAGATTGTAATCATGAACTGAGATCAAGATAAACTTCGGGATTCCTGCCAAAAAATGATTTGAAGGACAATGCGACTCCTTTAAGACAGCATACAAAGGGTGTAGATAAAACTCCTCCACCAGGTTGATAACTAATTGGGAACAGGAATGCTAATAAAATTCCTCACACCAGGACGAGATCAATGAGAAGACTAAAAGATTAAAAGTTACTCACCATAATCTTTTGCAACGTTTACAGCCACAACATTAGCCTCGCCGTTTATTCTTTTCATTTGCTCATCATTTCCAAAACCTCCAATGGTTGAAACAACAGCGGTGGCCCCAAGAAGGACCTCATCCCAATTTGCATAAAAAACATCCCCTGATCAAGATTTTTGAAAATCGCCTTGGTTAGATTCCATACTATTAGATTATTCCAAAATAGCCATAAGTGAGATAATGATAACCTAACCACTTAATTTGAGTTACAATCATTCAGTGAAGAGGGGATTCTAAGAAAAGTGTTGTCACATATTTAGTCCATGATGCCTCCACAAATGGTTGATGATTAAAGGAGAGAATCTATACCCTTCATATACGTAAAACTGCCCAAAGATTTCCATAGATTTATACTCACTACTCAGCCAGCAATGAGAGCGCAAAGTGACACATACCTGGTAACCAGGAAACCTGATCTACCCAAGGTTCTGAGGAACGGGGGCGTCCTGACCTGCAGAATTCACTACACCTTCAGACTCTGGATAAGTAGGTAACTAAATAAGAAAATGTAGCCTCCTTGCTCAACACTTTATGTAAAGAAGCAATGATATTCTCAACACTTTATGTAAATTTTTTACACACTGCGTATGAACTATCCAACGTTGAGGAAGAAAAGGTAACGGAAGGCAACAACTAGGGAATCATTTAGAGCCATACCTGCTTAGACTTACAGCCTCTATGCCTTTTGATACAGCTGCCTTGCATATTGCGGATCCAACAAAACCACTGCCTCCAAGGACGACTAGCTACTAGAAAAAGTGGATCCATGAGAATCACAGTCAAGCTTAGGAACAGAATCAACTTGAGTCAAGACAGAACAAAGACCTACTCATTCAAGTTCTTACCTTTTCTGTTTTAACATTAGCTGTAACATCTATTGTAGCAGATCTGGAGTCATCCTCTATGTCTATTCCCGCATAAGTACATTTTATACGACAACTTTTAAGCCTGTGGCAAGGGATAGAATGACAATATTATCACATGTAAAGTTGCCAATCTTTCATATTTATAAAGGAAATACATGTATATATGAGCAGATTGAAGATTACGGCTACATAAAGTCCTACCACTAGCAACTTACAATCAAAATGGCCCCCCTGCAGGCTAAAATATAAATCACTTTCAAATTGCACTAAGATTAATTAACAAACCACAACTTAACTATGAGATGCAAAAGCCACGTTCTTCCCACATAAATTTTTAAACAACGACAAATCTTTTAGTTTCAAAACAGTTTGAGGATCATCTATAATGAACCGTCCTAAAGAACACTACTACGAGGAGGTCTCCAATATAAACAGGTCAAACTAAAGAGACAAAATGAGGAATTGCAGACAAGATCATGCATTTCGTATATGCATGGTTTACAACTAAAAACTACAAGAGTATCGTCATGGTCTTGGTTCTTCATTAGAACAACAACACGGGCGAGAAAATCTTTTACACAAGACGTCAAATAATGCCTTCACCGCCTGCATTCTTTTTTCCGACAACACGGGAGTAGGGAATGCTACACTATGTCTACAAAAACATGAGACCTTCTCGTTACTACAATGAGAACACAGTGTTATAATTCGACTTCCTTCATTCCACCACTCGATTATCTTGCACGACCTCTCAAACAATAATCTCGATTCCCAAATCCTTCCTTATAAAGGAGAGAGCTTCACTTCCTCCACTATCAGCAAACATAATTTTCCATTCCATCTAAAGTAAATAGATCGAAATAACTCCTGAAATATTAATCCAATTTCGCCTTTGGAACAACTTCCCTACTGCAACATCATCAACATTCATAGCTCGAATTCCCACATAATTCCACAACTTTTACATATTCAGAAACTTATAAAACATCTCAATTATCAAACACAAAACATCAATCCAAATCAAAATCAAAATTATTCCTCGACCAATAAATTTCAACAGAAAAAAACCCAAAAATCAACACCATACCATATAAAATAACAGTATAACACAAAATCATGCAAAATTAGTAAACCCCAGAAAACAAATACTAAAAACATACTGATTAAAGAACAAAAACAGGAGATATAAAATACAGTAGAAAGTACCTATTGTTAAGAGGAAGAACAGGAAGAGAAAGGGAGCGAGAGGAGAAGAGGGTTCTGCCGCCATTGAAGTTTGATGGGGTGCAAAAAATGGATGTTACAAATGCAACAACTGAAGACATCCCTGCTCAAATTTTGCTTCTTTTGTCTAAATTCAGGTGGAGTATGGTTCACACTTCTACAAGTACTAATAAATTAGTAATGAAGAACTTTTGAGAAATGGAATTTTAAGAAATTTGGTGGTATGTAATTGTTGGAGAGAGGAGGTTTTTCAAGTGAAAGTTGGCCTCAAAAATTTGGCAAATTTTGCATTTCATAAACAAAATCACCTACCTTGAAACTAAACTAAACTAAACCCCCTTTGATATTTTTTCCTAATTATAGAGATTTTCACCTATTTTTGTTGCTCTAATGATGGCACATTGGTACGTAATTTTTTTTTTTTTTTTTTAAAATGGATAGTCGAACTCGTAATAAAATCGTCAAGAAGATCTATTTTGATTTGATAAAATTGAGGTTAAGATGATTTAAAGGTCTGTTGATGTATAAGTATGTGACTAAATTTTGATAGGTAGTTGGATGTGATGATGATATCAAATGCTTGTGAAATTGAAATTATTATACACGGATTAACAATATTGTTTGAAAAGAGCTTCTCCATCTCAACCGAGATCAAGAGAAACTAGAGAGCTACTTCAACCAAACTTGTCTCGATTTTTAGGTATGTAAAATCCGTATGTATGTTTCTAACTTAAATCCTTACTAGTAGCGGAAAATCTGAAAACAGAACGATAGCCAAAAGCCATCGTTTCCTACTTACTAACTTACCTTATCACCTAAGTTGACAACAAGTAACAAAAAAATGACCTTGGAATCAAATACGAATTAAGTCGGATACATCTAGATTCTAGAGTATGGCATTAAAGCAACTACTTCCTTATGCTTCCTCGCATTTAATAGCTAACTAAATCAATGTATTGTTCTATCAAAATAAATTTGTCTATACCCAATTAAAT
This sequence comes from Spergularia marina, assembly GCA_963680865.1. NCBI lineage: Eukaryota > Viridiplantae > Streptophyta > Magnoliopsida > Caryophyllales > Caryophyllaceae > Spergularia > Spergularia marina. The sequence goes on along the minus strand of OY804552.1, from coordinate 4,842,941 downwards.
TTCACATAATGAAGAGTGAAGGAGATCTTTCATCACCGAGGTTGACGCTCATATTTGGATAAGCATAATGCATGGTTAATACTCTACAAAGCTTTGTCGATGACGAATCCATCCTACCTTAATTATAGTTTCGCAACTTCAATAAATGGCGCGGACCTTATTGGGGATTAAATTCACCATTGATTCAAACACTTAAAGCCTCGATAGAGTGAAATTTTGTCGTTTTTAGTGACTTGAACCCTCACGATTTAAAAAGTCAACGCATTCTCCTCTTATTATTACAAATTACACAAAACACTTAACTAAAACAAAAACATTTTTACACGATTCCGTAACGTTGATTACATACTCTTCTTACCGATAATAATGTATGAAGATTCCGCAAACATTTCACGCGCACCCAAGTACCCCAACCATCCTTATTAGGAACCACAAATCCACAAGGTGAAAGCCAATCCCAAAGAAGGTGAGAAAAACGGCCAATTTGGGGTGACGCCAACCCCAAAAACGTGACCGCCGGTGATTAGTACAATAGGCCGGTGTGGACCCTCTCAACTAAACTGTCTCAATTCGTGCAACTTCTCTCACACTCTACTTCACTTTCTCTCTCCTCATCCTCCATTCCCTCCCCCCAACTTGCAGTGCTCAGTGTTGTTTTTACTACATCTCACCGCCAATCACTCCTCATCATCCCAATTTCTCCTCAAACCTCCCAATAACCGCTCATTTCCGCCACCGCTCTCCGCCGCTACTGCCACCTCGCTTACTATAAATAGTAAAGAGTAACCGCTTTTTTCTTTGTTATTTTTAGTAAGGAAGCTCCGAAAAATGCTGGTGTTGTCGTCTTTACGTTCGTCTACGCCGCCGATTGCGGAGGTTTTCAAAGATAGGGTTTCGTCTTCTTTGTTAACTTCCTCTTCTTCTACTTCTACTTCGACTACTTTCGCCGGTGTTGCTGTGCGACGTCGTAATGTTTACGCTGGATGGAAGGTGTTCTGTTGCTGCTCTTCCAAGCTCAAATCAATGGCGGATTCTGCTCCACGTTCTTCGTCGCTTCAAGAAGAAGATAAGAAGGTTGAAGTCAGGAGAGAGAATGTGCAGCTTCTTCGTTCTCGCGTTCTTCTCGACGTTAGTTCCGGCGAAGGTTTATTTCTTTCTAATTCGCTTTTATTTTGCTATTTTTTTTTCTAATCTTTCATGTTTTTGTTAATTTTTATGATTATTTTGATGATATTAATTATTGTGATATTTGCCGGTTAAGTAATGTAGATGACTGTTGAATTAATTTAGAAGTTTCTTTGATTAATTATGTAATTATGTTGATTTCGCGTGTCATAACCGTTCATCTGTTCATGTAATTAGTTTGATTGTTGCTGGAGTGAAATGTAGATGAATGCTGGCGTAATCTTGAAGTTTCTTGAGTAGTTGCGTTGTCGTTCGGTTTTTTAGTGTAGTTCATGCTCCGTCGAACTTCATCTCAATAGAGTGTGGTGATTATAAGTTTAGGTGTTTTGGTAAAGTTAATTAGTCTAGAAGTTTGCTGAAATGGAATGTAGACGAGTGCTGAAGTAATTCGGCTTTTCTCTAGTACTTACGCCTATGTTTGTTTTGATGTATTTACTTTGTTTGTTTAATTGTATGTAGTAGATTGACTCTTGAGTCTTGATTGAGATTAAAGAATTGCAGTGGTCGCTCTCTTCGGAAAGAGACTGAGGTTTAATGGTTAAAGAGAGTCTGAGAGGGGCAAGCAAGTGTGATTTAGGACAGTGCTCTTTAGTACGTTAAACGGTATGCATATATGTATATAGCATTACTGGTTATTGAGTGATTCAATACGGAATACAACATGTGGTGGTTTAGTCAGAATTTGTTACTGGAAGTTTACGGTGGACATTGTTAGAAATGGGAATCTGAAGAGTGTGATTAGATACAAATTGCTTAGTCGGAGACATTATTTGAGGAAATAATGTGAGAGTCCTGTAATCCGTTGTGATTCCTGGTGTAGTATTGGGAATACATCACAATTGGATTCTGACTTGAAAAGAAAGCCTTAGATATCTTGTTGCAGTTCATATTGATACTAAAGCTCGAGATATTTGGCTTGACATTCTATGTGGGAGAGGTAACTCTTGCTTCCTTGAGGTTTTAATTCAATTTGCTTAGATTTTACGAGGCAGTTTTCAATGACCTTAAAATGGCAAGACGTAACCCATCGTATCATTTGCCACATATTCTCTTGTATATTCTCTCTTCAAATCCCTGTTAACTCCACCAACATTTGTATCTGAGCATGTGCTGTTAATCTTTCTATGGTTCCGAAATTTCATATGGTTCTTTCTATGGTATGGGTAGTTAATCTTTGATTACAAGAATACATGAATCATGTTCTATAATAATGAGCTCTCTACCTCATTTCGTTTGACAATGACTGGGAGTAGTATAGACTATAGAGGTGTTACTGACTGGTGATTCCATGTGCCGGTGAGGTTTTGTATGGTAAGTCCCTTGTAGCTGTATTTCTATTCAGAAATGATTACTTCAACACAAACTTAAATCACAGCGTACCTGAAGTCCTAATATAGGGTACCTTATCTGATATGCATTGCATTTGAGGATGACATTATCTTATATTTTCAAAATGAACAAAGAGTGTTTAGTCTCTCTAGAGTTGGTATAATATATATGTTGGTATGGCACTATTGCCTATGTGAGTCAATGGACTAGGTGGATAAATTCAACTCCTATAAGGCTATACGTTACCCGGGATGTTGGGATTTTTTGAGCTCTCTGTCTGGCTGCTTTGCTCAAAATTGTATCATGTTACTCTCTCTGGATTTTACGAGATTTTTTGGTCCTTGTTGCTTATAGCCTTTAGAAAGTTCCCTTCTGTTTTTATATGCTTCCGTGTTGTAACTGTGACTCGTGATATGTGTCAACAGTCAACACAAGGATTTCAATTATTTATCTTTAGCAGAATCATGTATGGCCTTGTGTTCAGAAATATGTTGTGTACTTGAGTGCTAGCCGAATTAGGTATATCTACACAATGATGCAGGTATGTGTAAGACTGAAAGTAGTCGTTTTGTAATTAATGATCCCCCCTCTTCACAACTGCAATAATATCTGCTGCTTTGCATTCTGATTTAATTCTTTGTTTTGATGTGACCAGAGCTACTTTCTAGGCTGAGAGAGGAATCAGAGTATGGGAGGCTGCCTTCAAATGTTGTGTCTGCATTGGAGGAACTCTATGAGAATTACCGCAATGCAGTAAGTGTAATCTCGACAAGGCCTCTTCAGGAACTGCATCATAAATTCTTAGATCTCACACTACACTTGTATAGAATGGTAGATTAACTTTTACGCTGGGATGTTTACACCTCTTTTCCACACCACTTCACCTCTTTTGTTAGATTATATATGCATTGTTCACAACGTCTTGAAGAATATGCCGTCAGATCATAAAAAGAGCCATCCACTGAATATGCTCTAGTGTTTCTGAATGTAGATCGTTTTAATTTCAATCTATCTCTCATGTTTTTGTTGCAGCTTATAGCTTCCTTCCCATGCTGGGTCATGAATTATTTATGTTAGATATAGAACAGGGACTCATATGAATGGTTTACTTGATTCACAAATTTACTTGAAGTATTTTCGCTTTAGTGGTGAGGGTGTAGCTTTTGTATATTGCTGCAGAAAAATTTATTAACTTTGAGGAGTAGGAGTAATCATCTTAGATAGTTGATGACTAGGCTAATAACAGATCTCTTGGAGGAGCTGAAAGAACCTTTACTCAATTGCTATTATGGAATCCATTTTATGGTAGTTGAATGTATGCTATATTGCCATCCAATACCGTTCTGATCTACTTCCTTTCTCCAGGTCTTATCAAGTGAGATTCCCCATGCTGAGGAAATTGTCTTGTCGAACATGAGAGCTATGTTGGATTTCATATTTTTGGACGTGGAGGTATTAACATTGGTTTTTAATTGTCAATTTTTGTGTCAACTTTCCTGGATGTTGGACGTAGTCATCTTTAGCTTTGGGGATTACTGCTTATACTATTGTTATGAGTGTTTTCAGGACCCATTCATATTTCCACCCTATCACAAAGCTATCAGAGAGCCTTATGACTACTATGCATTTGGTCAAAATTACGTGCGATCATTGGTTGATTTTGGGTGAGTGTACATGCGCCTTCCCCCTCCCTCTCTAGCATCAATTTGTGTGGTGGCATTTGTTATTACTTCAACTATTCTGATCTTCAAATTGGATTCTATTTTTAGCCAAAAGCTAAGATTCTGCTAGCTAGATTCTATTATAAAAGCTTTTGTAGCTCCTGTTGCTCTGGTCAGAACATAGATTGGTATAACAGTAAAATCAGAAAAGGAGACAAACAGAAATGGGAGGAGACTTGTGAAGTGAGTATTGTTGTTTGATTGAGTTTGCGAGCTACCCACTTGTATATTTAAATTTTTTGTGGGGACTAGGTGAGGGAGGGGGTTTATGGGGGGTCGTGGTCTCTGGTGTGGTCTGGGCTTTATGCCCATGCTAGACAGAGACTGAGTGAAACATCAATTAAGAGAATGTAAGTTGGTAAAATGAAGGGATTTCAAGAAGTAGAGGATTGTGCAAGAAGACTTGGACAATAGGAGTGGAGAGGGTGACATGGATGTAGCTTTAGAAATCCTGACAGCAATATGGCTTGTAACTTGATATTGTAGCATCTTGTAATTTACGCGTCTATCTGTTGCAATGTAACTCGAAGTTGTAAAAGGCTGAGTATAGGTGCCTGACAGCATTCCTGTTTCAATTCGATGATCACCCAAAATTATGGATAGATATTATTAGTCCTCTTTGCTCATTGCTGTCTTCACGTTTAGTTTCCATGTTAGTTGAAAAAGCAAAATTAATTAACATCGTTTGGAGATTCTCTCCTCTATCGGAAGACATTTGGGTTGCCACTTCAGAACTCTTGGACTCGAATAGAAAATCAGCTGACTAAAATCACTTGTTAAGGGTTATATTATGGCCCTCACAAAAAAAAAGGACGATGTTGAGGGTTTAACTCAAATTGCAATATCGGTTCTCAACATGAGTGGCAAGCAAATCAAACTGTAAAGCTACCCACCTTTAGTAGATGGGTTCAACTTACAATATGTTCGTGTATTAATCTGGGTAATGCAAAGATAACCTACTTCTTATGGATATTATTGCTTTTATCTGAGCCGTCCGTAACACTCGCAGCCCTGCCTAAGTTGGTTGCATGCTGATGCAGTGTTTGCTTCTGCTCTTGTCGCATTCTTAATTTTTGGGTTAATCTGTTGTGTAATCTTGTCGAAGGAACTTACTGGGGGTTTGATGTAGCGCAAGTATGTGAAGCTGTGGAATTTTTGGGTTTACCTAATTTCATGTACATGATCATAGAATCAACCTTGCTATCGTTGTTTTTTTCTCAGATCTTCATATGTTGGAAATGTTGCGATTTTTAATGAGATGGAGAAGAAGCGTCAGCAGGTATCCATCTCGTATGCTCTCTTCTTTGTTGGATTGGTGTACCAAGGATGTTTGTTTGTCCCAAACCTCTACCATTTAATTTTGTGTAATTTTGGGGGGTAGAGTTGGGACTTGGGAGGGGAAAGCAGAAGTTAACATTCATAAATTTTGCTCATGGTCTGATGGATTCTTCGTTAGAAAAGATGGTATTGCTTGTTACTCTGTATATTATCTTGTCTGGTAAGAATTGTTTGATTTTTTCCACAACTTGCTTTGATGTCATTTTGGTATCTCTCGCCATGGTTGGTTGTTTCCTTTGTATAGTGGAGTACTTCATACTCAAATTTTATGTGTTACTCGTATTCTTTCCATAGATCCTGTTGCTGATAAACGTAAAATGAGAGTGCAATTCAGGCTGCTGTGTGCACGTTGTAAAACTACAAACCCATTAGCGTCTTGATGGAGAAATAGTTGAAAATAGCGCAGCTTGGCACTGAATAGATAGTCATAAATGTCAAAAGTTAAAACTTGGACTGAATAGATAGACACGACTGTTTGACTATGCAGGGGCACAACATTATCTTGATGTCCAACCATCAAACTGAAGCAGATCCTGCTGTTATTGCATTGCTGATAGAGGAAACAAACCCACACCTTGCAGAGGATCTGGTGACGTTGATAAGCTATTTGTCAAATACGTGATTTGCAGTTCATGTAGTTTGGCTTCTGACGCTTACATGGGGAAAGTGTAAATACTGTTTATTACAGGTTTATGTAGCAGGAGACCGAGTTATAACTGATCCTTTATGCAAGCCATTTAGCATGGGAAGGTGAATGAGTCGCCATCCCTTACTTGTCTGGGGAAAAAAGTTCTTCTTTCTTTGTGATGAGTTCTCTTATATAATTGATTGTGTCTTGCCACAGGAACCTTCTTTGTGTATACTCTAAAAAGCACATGAATGATGATCCTGAGCTTGTTGACATGAAGAGAAGAGCTAATACAAGGAGTTTGAAAGAGATGGTCTTGCTTTTAAGGTAACAATTGTTTCTGAATTCAACTACATTATTGATCTGGAATCATCTAACCTCTGCTCAAGATGCTGGTAGATGAATGTTACTCCGTTATCCAAATTGAGCATGTAATTCTACTTATTACCTGTCGGCTGTCTCTTTTCTTCCTATCTTTAGCTCACTTTAGATCCTTAAGTATGTTCGTAGATCCACTTCAAAAAAAACGTATGTTTGTAGATGTTGCTTCTTACTTGTGGACAGCTTATTCTACCTCACTCGCACGGAAATGTGACAAGGTTTTGCTTCTTCAGCTATTCTACACCCGGATCCCTAGGGAGATAAGTTGAACAACACCCCCCCCCCCCTCCCAAAAAAAAGTATCTAATGATTTTAATACATGAAGTTTGGATGGATAATATCAGTGCTACTGGTCAAATTTTGTTTTCCATATTAGAACATTGATCTTTTTGCTTGTTGATCTAGGTGATCACCTTAGCTCATCTTACCCCCCTGTATTCCTTTTTGCTTTTGGTGATCATCTTTTTTTTTTTTGTTATCCAGAGGTGGTTCACAAGTTGTCTGGATTGCACCAAGTGGTGGAAGAGATCGCCCAGATCCCGTCTCTAATGAATGGCACCCGGTAAGATTTGGCCAGAAAGTTTTTATGAGAGCGTGTCTTCTCTAGAGACTTCTGATACACTTGTGCTAATAATTGCTTTTCATTAATTTTCTCAAACAAAAAGAGCAGTAACCAATAGCCTTTTCTCGACATAAGGCTAAATTGTGCGGAATCTTATCACCTTGTGAGACTGTAGGGGGCCTTGTATACGTCTTGTTCTGATAGTTACCATGAAAATAATATAACAGAATTGAAACAGTGCAGGAGGCATTTGTGGATGTTGTGTTTCAATAACATGGATCGTACCAGATATTAAACAGTCTCTCTTTTGCTTAGTGGCTACTGCTAGTTAATCAAGGAACCTTACTTTTTACCTGTATTCCTGCTTATTTTTGGGTTAGGCTAACATTTTTATGGGCCCAGGCACCTTTTGATGTCTCTGCGGTGGATAATATGAGAAGGCTTGTGGAGCATGCTGGTGTACCTGGGCATATCTACCCGTTATCCATTTTATGTTATGACATTATGCCCCCTCCACAACAGGTATCATTTCTCTGTTTTGATGAGTCTGATTTTTACATGTACGGACTCGAATGGTCCTGATCCCCCTATTTTGTTCAGGTTGAAAAAGAAATTGGGGAAAAAAGACTTATGTCCTTTCATGGAGTTGGAATATCTGCAGCACCTGAGGTCAACTACCACGATATTTCTCTTCGCTGCAGAGATGAGGAAGAGGTTGGTTAATTTTTGAATTGCATCTTTTACTGATTGTCTCTCCTGTATATTGTTCATGTCAAAATCTGAATTAATGTTCGAATTCGGGGTTGGCTTAATGCAGGCTAAGTCAACTTATGCACACATACTCCAGGATTCTGTTAATGAGCAGTACAAGGTCCTCCAAGCTGCTATAAATGGCAAGCAAGGCTTAACGGCTTCGACTTCAGCTACTTCACTTTCACAACCTTGGCCAAGTCGTTGACCTAACCAACCATTCAACTTTTGATTTCTTTTTGGTAAGTATTTCCTTTCACTCTCGGATGTTACTGTGTCCATTATAACTATCTTTAGCTTGAAGAAGCTGTAGGTTATGTCATGCCATACATGTTCCTGCTCATTTCATATGCAGCTGTTCTGCCTGTTTTTACCTTTTTGCACGAGTTCCATTACCAGCATATGAAAGATCAATGTCATGTAACTAGTTATCTGGTTTCTACTGTATTACGCTTATCTTACTGCAATCAGCTACATTACTGTAATTGATAATGTATTTGGTCATCTGCAGGTTGCAATTGTGTATAATTCTTAGGGAGCTCATACAAAAACAATTCATTTTCTCTATACAATCGCCCAAGTGCGTTCTGGTAGCATTTGCTGATATCGAGATTGCTGCCACCGTCATTCCGTTTTTGCTAGATTCAAATCTGTGTAGATTTTGCCCTTTACCGTTAAAAGGTTTTTGGAGCACTCAGATGCTCAGTGTACAGTTTTACTGTTCCTGTTACGTGTACATTTTGCTATCAGTTGTGGCATTCTGTTTTTGTAGAGTGTAGGCATCATTCTACTTAGATTCTGCTGAACTGACAGGATCTCGACTCTATTCTAAGAGCATGTATGTGTGGTTAAAAACTTTGAACCGCAAATTTAGACAATTAACCAAATATTCATTGTTAAATTTCCTTTTTTTGTACGGGTCTTAAGTTTTCTTGACCAGTTACTTTGCAAAACTTTTCGTATGAAATTGTTACAAAAAAACAAAACTAGGCTCTAACTAACATGACCCCGAACTAACAGCATTGCTTGGCTGCTTTTTAACCTTGAGAACGACAAACCCAAGCTTCTCTTTAGCGTTTACGGTATCATACCTAAACGACCACAATTGAATCGTATCTTCCTCTTTCAAGTCACTTACAGTTACTAAATCATTCCAGTTAGTTCGCAGCCTGTAATGCCACTTGTCCTTCGGCTTCTCAGCAGGAGCATTCGCGTCTTGTGTCTGTGCCGGCTTGGGTGTAGGTATTCTTCCAAGAACCATATCTGACTCTCTTATCTGTTTTCCGTCTTGCTGAAAACACAGGACCAACACAGGACCAACACAGGTATGCACCCTGTTCCTTGATGAAGTATTCTTTCTTCTTCATCATTAATAAAGTCGAATTTGTTCAAAGACCCTCGCGGAATTTGTAGTCGCTCTTGTTGAGGATTTGTATCTGATGGGAATAGAGTTTTCGTCATGATCAACTCAGGCTTCTTATCACGACTTTGTTCGCCTTGCATGCTTGTAATCTTCTGTACCATATCTTCAGGAAGTTTAGCATTATCAATCTCTTCTCTGCTCGGCCTTGTCCTTGGAGCCCTTTCATTCTTGGGTTTCTTGGATGATTTGTCACTATCGTCTTCTACTTCATTGCACGAAACTCTTCTCTTAGAGTCCTCTGGAGGAACAGATGGAGGGGCCTTTTCTTGGATAAGTACCTCGGAGATGTTCACCCCATAATATTCCTCAGACCTTGGTTCTGTTGACTTGACTTCTACGTTTACACCAAACAGCCTTACAACATTAATCATGACTGCGTTCGGACTTAATTATAATCTCAACGAGCACAATTTGTTTTCTCGCGCTTCAAATTGTCAAGAGGAACTTCTTATTATATATATAGACCGTACATTCTTTGATTAAACCAACCTAACTTCGACTTAGAATAGTAAACCATTATCGATTTTTGTGAGGATTCCGATCTTCTTGTCCAAATTCTACCACTATTCCTATACCTATTATTAAAGTAGAGTAGTACAAAATTGCGAAATCTTGCCAAAAAGTATACACCGCTCAATTGATTCAGGAAAACTTTTGGCGGCACTCTACTCTACAAACAAAAGGATGGAGATGCGGGGTATCGATCCCCGTACCTCTCGCATGCTAAGCGAGCGCTCTACCATCTGAGCTACATCCCCTTTGATGTTCATTCGAATTTTTAAGATAATATCGTAAGACAAACAATTCCCGGATATTCGTATATTCCTACTTCTATGTGAAGGAGATCAACATCGCCCTCCGATCTCTTACGGCGATTTTTTTTTTCTTATATAATATATGGTGAGCAATTAGGTCTCCTGTTGTTAAGGTGATACCTAATGTGAGAGTACACCGACAATTACAAAACTACATTCACACTAAATTAAATCGCTACTACGGGAAAGAGAGAGGGTGAGCTAAGCCCAATGTGCCGAGATACTTAGAAATGACCAGAGTAAAACCAGTGAAAAGGATGCACTAAAATCAAGTTGTCTACCACATTCTAAATATATAGCGTCCCTCCCCACAACGGACCATGGTGATCCCAAAATGAACCTTCTTCTAGTTGCGGAATCTGGTAGCCAATTTTTCTGCCGATGGTTTTCCCTATCATACTTTCCTTGTCCTTCTTCGTAAGGACAATCTAGGGTGGAACGAGAAATTCCTAGTTACTCTCTTTCATTCTTAAAAAAAAAAAAGGCTAGCGGTCCAAGTCTTATTATTATTATTATTATTTTTAATAACGTATTTGCCAATATCAAGAACGTGCATCGTGCCAATTTAGATACTTTATAATATCAACATAAATTAAGTCTATGGTTAAACAAAGAGTAAAAACATTTAAAACCACGAGTATACTCCACATACTTTATTCAATGAAATATAAAGAACTAGTTAAAAAACTTGAAAGATACCAGATGTGCATTCATTCAAATTGAACAAAATCTTATTAGTGCAACATTTGAAAGCACACAAGCATATTGATACTCGACAAATATTAAGCTTGAACTTCAAGTATGACCTTGCCGACGTTGGTGCTGGAGAATAGAGATTCCATGCTACTTAAGAAGCCCTCAATCCCTTTGTAGATTTTAAGCTTTGAGGCAATCTTTTTGTCCTTCAAATAACCTCCCATGTCCTTTATAAATTCTCCGAATCGAGCCGAGTATGAACGTAACATGAAGCCTTGCATATGAACCTCCTTGCCCACCATGTTCAACAGATTTCTTATTCCTTCCCTTTCAGTCCAAACCTATATCATTGAGAACAAGATTAGAAGTAAAGTATATTCCCTCCGTTTCAGACCAAACGCCCCATGTAAAAAACGGTCTCATATTAGAAAGAGTTTACACACTACTTGGTTAATCAAAGTTCCAAAAAAATTTGCATGACAAGTTAGAGAAAGCTCTAATCTAAATCGCTATATAATTTTATTGAAACTTTGCTAAACCGATTAGTGTGTATACCATTTTCAACACGAGGCTATTTTGGAGATGACGCGTTTGAGTTGGGATGGAGGGTATACGTTATTCTTTTTCAAATAAGGGACCATATTAAAGGTTTCTTTAACATATACTCCCTCGACCCAAAGACATTTTCCTGTTTTTTATTTTTACAATTTTGAGGTGTCATGTTAGGAGCTATTTTTACACCAAATGAATCGTTCACCTATTGCAAATATTAGTAAATATTTCATTTGCATTGCAGTATATGAATTCTACTTGATTTTACGGCAAACAGATATTTCATTTGGTCTACAAGTAGTTTTATTCATGACAACTCAAAACTGCAAAAAGATTCAGGAAAATCTCTTTAAATCGGATGAGTATAAGCCACATTTGCACAATAAACATTTACATTGCTTCATTGCGACCTAATCGAGATTCTGAACTGAAAATTTATCATTGTAAGAAGTGTGAGTATGTACCATCAAGTACGTACCTCGTTGTATTGAGACATCATGCCACAGAGTGGAATACGTGCATGTACATTGACGTGATTAAGTACGGCCTCAAGGGTTTTCCCTCCCACATTCTCAAAGTATATATCAATTCCACTAGGGAAGTATCTGTCATCAAAATCAAATCACCAAATTAAAAAGCCAAATGTCAGAGGTCTATAATGTCATAAATTTAACAGCTATTAGAAGATTATAATAATCGATTATCCGATTAATTACTTGCTTAGAGCAGCCTCAAGATCAGATTCATTTTTGTAGTTGAATGCGTCATCAAACCCGAATTCTTCCTTCAACAATTTCACCTGTAAATATGAGTTCATCATTTACATATACATATTGTCGAACTGAAAAACTCATCTACTACTCCGATTCTTCTATTTCACTTATGTATAGAACTCACACACTACTAGTCTACTATTCTTCAAAATCTAGAGTTTCAAGCACATATAAAACAAAAATCCGCCATGAGATTAAGCCTATGGTTAGTCACAATCAAACTCGACCAGGTTAAAATCGCAAGTTTGAAAGAAGAGACCATCTCAACCAAAAGTTTTAAAAGCAAAGGATGGTCTATCACACGTTTAACAAAAAAGATTAATTTAATGAGTACAAGGCTATGGACTTTCTTGTTACATACCTTCTCATCAGACCCGGTGCTTCCAATGACCCGGCAACCTTTGAGTTTTGCCAACTGACCAGCAGCCAATCCGACACCTCCGACGGCCGCCGAAATAAACACATTCTCCCCTGCCTTAGGCTTCCCTATGAGCTCTATGCCAACCCATGCTGCAAAGCCTGGAATTCCTGCATAGTCACATCATTTTTTTTATAGCAATTAGGCAAATTGCGTGCCCTACTGCCCTTCTTTTTATAATATAATGACGCGTAAAGATCAGTACAATGACCAATTAATATGCGAGTTAAAACTTAGTCGGTAGGCATTACATACCAAGCAAGGCAATGTACTGAACTGGGTCAATCCCAGAAGTAAGATCAACTTTTATAGGCAGGGCATTGCAGGGTACAACACAAAACTCAGCAACAGGCATATCTGTGCAAACTACAATGTCCCCTTCCTTAAAATTCTCGTCCTTCGATCGTATAACCTTTCCAACACCTTGCGATTTTACGACCTACGACAACATTATTATGAGCATCAGAATGTACCAAATTAGGAAGCAGCTAACCAAGCTCAAGCACGACCCTGCTCGACTCGTTGACCGTCGTACACAAGACTTACTTTATCAGCAGTGGCGGCTATTAGCCTGTCCGTCGTCCAGGCCCCCGAAACAGATAATAAGTTTGACATGCAATATTATTCATGTAACATAAGTTGCCTTAGTGGTATTGCTACTCTGGATTGTTTCAAATTGCCTCGATTGACTTTGTTAGGAAGAAAAAAATCGTACTTTTAACAATAAAATCGAAAAAATGTTAAACTCGCATTCATATGCTTATAACACATCGGGGCCCCAAAAAGACTTTCGCCCAGGGCCTCCGAAATCTCCCAGCCGGCCCTGTTTATCAGTGTACCTTGAAAACTAGTTGATGTATGTCACCACAAGTTAAAATTAAAAAAAATTAAAAAAACTTACTTGGTTGAGGTCAAATTGGGAAAGAAAAAGACCATCTTCAACACCAGTCATTCTTGAACGTAGATAAGGGTCTACGGAGATCCAAAGGCTCTGAATAATTGCATGATCATCTGGAATGGAATCAACAGCTAAGGATAGCTGCACTGTCCTGAGCTTAAGGTGATCAGATGAGGGTACACCATCTCTTGAGTAGGCTGCCACGAACCACTCTCTGCTCTCCACCACATTCTCTTCAATAACTCCTTCCATTTCCGAATACACGCACACGCACACGCACATGCACACGCACACACACAAACTCAAATGTTAACCTCTACGTCGTATGACCATATGATGGCGTACAAATCACAACTCAAACTATAACCGAAGGAGTTGTTGCATTATTGAACATAAGAAAATGTAACGTTAAACATGCTTGATTTAATGTATGCACTAACATTATCATTATGGCGATATATCGAGATGTAGACGTACAGTGACATATAGCAATAGATAGTGATATGCCAAGTAATATGGTGTAGACAGGTGAGCAATGAAATAATTTGTATCATAGATTTTGGTTGTCTTGACTTTTGGACCAGTTCGAAATGAAAAATATCAAACAATCAATTGTTCACATTACGATGATACTTTTTATGTTCTCTTGAATTGTTAACGTATGGCATCAATTTGATCTGAATATGGCCATGAACATTTTTACGAGAATTGTTAAGCCTGTCAAGGGATGGTAACGACCGGAGTTTAAAACCCAACTCCGCAAGTAAAATTGTTTCATGAATGCTGCAACAAAGAGTACACAGTCACAATGTATATAGTCGACTGCTAACAGTCGCTTCCAATGTCGATTGATGGTTCTGCAGGACTGCAACTTACCAGTATATGCAAATGTTATGACCAGGATAGCTTAAAAAAAAATGAACAAAACCTGTATATGCCAGCTTGATCATGAACCTAATCTTAGTAGAAAGTAGAAACTCTATCAAAACAAACTCTTTACTCGCCGTGATCAATAATCGGATTACAGAATCCAGAAGTGAAACACATTACCAGAAATCCAAAGTAGAATGAAGATTACATGGGGAGGAAAGTTAAAGGGTGCCTAAATCGACAAGGCAGTTGATATATACAGTGAACAAGGCAGCTTTTACTGCAATATCTTTCACACTAACAAAACTTATAGCTTGAGGTTTGGGGAGAGGGCATGTATCAAGTGTAAACATCAAGTTCCTGTTGAAACAGGGAGTATATATTCCTACAGATCCTTGGCACTCTTCATCAAAGTCCCGTCTCCTGTGTTAGTAGTGTATTTGAGGAAAAAAGAATACTACAAAATTCTTATACCTGATATGTATGTTAAGCTATCAATTTCTTAAAAGCACACAATCTGCAACTTCGCCATTCGTTGCAGGCTTCACAACGATCTTGAGGATCCTCAAATCTATTATCATTAAAGATCAAATGCTTTGATTCTTCTGAGTTGAAGTTGTAAAGTTCAGGCAGAACAAATCATGTCGGAACATGAGTTCCCTGCAAAATATTAGAGCACATAAACTTAGAAAAATGAGCTAAAGATACTGACTTCGGACTCTTGAATGCCTAAACAGGATCACACAAGACTTTTGAGGTAGAGGTACCTTTTCCAGCTTCTTGTAAAATATCAGCTCCACCTCTCGGCGAAGGATCTCCACATCTTTAGCATAGTCGGCTCGACTTTCGTCCTCCAACAACTGCTGCAATTGCAGCCTCATGATCTCCAATGCCTTATCCAAATTACATAGTTCTCTGAATACTGAAGCTTCAATTGATTTAAGTTGCAGTAGACTTTTTATTGCCGTAAGTGCCTATAGGATAAAAATATGATGCTTAAATTAGAATCAGTGACACTAATTGTTCATGGATTTGGCATCTTAGTCCATTCACCATAAAAAGACACATTGCAGAAATATAGATCTTGATACGGAAACTTATTCCCTTCGACAGAAGGAATATTTATCATGGAAAAAAGGTACCTTTTCTTGGAGATCAAGATCGTCTGAAGATGTTAGATTGACCACTGCTTTCAGAAAGACATGATCACTAATAAATGGAAGCTTTGCTTTACGTCCATCCTCTAATTGAGACTCGGCCAAATCACCAACAAGAAAGACACATTTCTTACGTAGTCTAACATCAAAGGTCGAATTGCTCAGTATATCCTACATGGAACAAAGAATTTTGCAATTGTCAATCTCCCCTTGATGTAAAGATAGACAAAATTTGAATGGGGTTACACATCTTTCAATCTATAAAATCCTGCCTTCTTATGTTGGTAAGTTCCCTTGAGGTGGAGTGAAAACTGAGAAGCTGGGTTAGAGCTCTGAAAGTAGGTAGAAGAGTAACACTATCATAAAACATAAGCAGGTTACCTTTAGCATCAAGTCTCCTGCTTCAGCATAAAATATTTCCTGCGCATAGAAATTATTTCTCAGTACAGCAGAAACTGCATACAACGCTTTGGTGGCCTCTTCCGTATTATCAGACTTCACCATCATTATAAGCTTTCCCAGAGCACCAATCTCCAAAACCTGACGTCCACATGCAAAACAATCAACAACTTTGAGCATATATTTTTCACGCCAATAGCAAAATCCATACAGCAGCTACTTCAATATGAAGAACTAAAAAAGACAAAATACAGAGCGTACATCAGTACAAAGACACCAAAAAAAATTGTATCAGAAGAATTGATCTTCTAACCTGCAGCTGAACTTTTGGATTGTTTTGACTAGCTTTTCCAAGAACCCATGCAGCAAGTTTCCTCACGTCTGGATCAACACTGTCAAGCTGTCTAGCAACAGCATCAAGACCCCCAAGCTTGCCCAAATCTGTAGACAAATAACCAGAAAAGGGCGTAAATCATGCTTCTGTGGACAACTATGATACCTTTCAAGATAGCAACACATCAATGGAATCTTCCCCGACATATTCATACAAAGAACTAAAGTATGTTGCCTTCGAGGATATACGACTGGCAAAATTATAAAGTTCGCCAGAAACATAATAATATTTCTGTTGGCAGGTTAAATAAGGTTATTGGGGAAGTTCAGGTCCCAATCCTCCTGCCTCAAAGATTAAAAGAAAACAAAAAGGATTTCAAAAGGTAACCTATTCCTTTCAAGAAACTCCTTAAATATCAAAGACTGACAATTACACCCAGTAATATGCCAATCCAGTAGGGCCCCCTCTTTGAAATATAGAGCTGTTGTCAGATACTCGGATTAGGGCTGAGGTAGTACGTACCATTGGCATTATCTATGGGCTCAACAAGTATTAGAAGTTCTTCCAGTGCACGAAGTCGGTCTTCCACAGATACAGAAGAATTATTCAAATCATCTATAGCAATCTTCATCAAGTCTGCATCAGAAGGCATTTTTAACTTCTCCATCAATTCCTGCACAAAAAGATAATTATGAGTCCAGAACAGCTAGTCATTAAACATCTGTGTCCAGCTGCATTTTCTTACTTCTGTTAATTTACCTACACCCCCCCCCCCCTTCTCACACAATATCCTATTGCAGGAATCACAATGTCAAGTTATAAGGAGAATAACAAAGTTAGACAACATTTTTCGGTTCAAAGGTTAAAGATTGCTAAACCTGAAGGCTGAAGTCTGGTAAACCTATAAAATTGTTTTCAGCAGGGATCTCAGAAAACTTTGGGCAAGAGAGAAAAATTCGAATAGGCTATAAGACTATTAGAGGTCTTCACTGTTGAAAGCATGCTCCCCCAATCCCCCTCCATCATGAGTATACGGACATGGCCAGGGCATCAACGGAAGAGTTAATCAAGTCGGAGCATGCATTCAACTTGAAATCAAATTCATTTCAACAATTAGAAGACATGCCCCTCATTTAGTACAGCACTTCCTCGTATTGAAGTATATAGTTAAGTCCTCATTCTGGACTAACGTGTACAAAAACATTTTAACTACCTGAATTTCTACTTGGCGCTTCTTCAGCTCATCATCTGAAAGGCGCTGCACACTTTGTGCAGTTTCTTTTAACTTTGATGGATCAGAATGACCTGTTGCATTCACACACAGATAGTATGATATTCTGTAACCAATACAAGCAAACAATGTCTCTTTTCAATGATAGGATAAGATTCCAACATAATCACAAGTGTTTCAAGCAGAAAGAAAACAAGAGAATACACCAGTAAAATGGCCATGGAGTCAAATAATATCCCCTCCAACTCAAGGTAGATATTTAACACCATATGTAATTATAAACTATCAGTGAGAATTTCGCAAAAGTCTTTCTAAAATTAGCCTAGCAAGTATTTTGAAGTACCTGACATTTTTAACAATTTCGGAAACCAAGAATGTTTGCATATAGGTCAGATATGCCCTATTTCTCTATGATGGAGGTAATATGGATGTACCTTTTTTCTGAAATCGAGCATGAGATTCAACTAATGATTGCAGATAATAAACTTCCATCATCTTATCTCTCACACATCTTAATTCTTCCCTTAGTATAACATTAGACGAGGAAGGAATAAAGCTTCTCGTCACATGGAGGAACAAGCAATTAGACAATTTGTCTGTTAAGCCACTTCAACTGCCTAGGGTCTCAGAAGCACAATTAATACTATACAATACACAACGTACAATAACAAAGTTCAATGCTGGTAATAACATCCAGGAATTAAGTGTTTCTCCCAAATCCCATTTGCTTTTTTATCAGCAAGAACACGTTTTAAACAAAGTACAAAGTGTACCAGATAAATCAAGAGTTGATGCCTCTAAAACAAGTTATAAAGACACAAATGGAAGTCCTGCACCTTACTCCACGATCAGGGAACTCTGTCTCTACATGTATGTTCAGCAGCACATATATTTTAAAGGTAACAGCAGGAGAACATCAAAAAAATTCTTCTTCCACATGATTTATGGTCAAATATTATTCTATGTCAATGGAGTAAAAGACTCGCTATTCTTCCACAATTTTCATGGTTCATCCACCAACAACCTCTCCATGTTTTCAACACACGGTAAGGCTGCGTACGTCAGAGAAAGAAAAGGAAAGATTAACCGGGAACTAATTCTAAATTAATACCACAACAATTGACCCTAGAATCTCATAGAGCCACTGAAAAGAGTCATAAGGAAACCTTGGTAGCCAGAAAATAGTGTTACTATTAATGAACGCCCAAAGTTTTGTTATACTATCCCAATACCTACGTGACGTTTCAGAAAGTTCACCAAAATCTCTTATATCCCAAAGTTCTGAGGAGTTCACCAAGATCAGAGAATTATATTCCACCTATACTTGAATATAAACCAGATGAGATATGTTTTGAAGTGATCACAAGCAAAGAGAGAAAAGTTCCACAGGAAAACAACGTCCGTTATCGAGTAATTTAACAAAAGGAATGCACCCCCGTAAGGGGAGGTCTGGGGAAGGGTCCCACCACAGGGTGTATAGTGGGCTAAGCCTTCCCTTGTCATTTTCGGACAACAGGCTGCTCCCTTGAGCCCGCAACCTAACGAACACAAAGCAACATCTTACCGGTGCAGGCGGTGCGCCACGCGGCCACGCCTCCTCTTCTATCAAGAAATAGAACGGAACAAAATTTCTTTGGACCACACACACTTTGTACTCCACTTGTAAGTTGATTAATACTGCTATGAGAAAGGTGAATATAATACACTACAAGAAAGCAGGAAAATTAAATTGAAGATTTGAGATAGAATTACCTATTGCCCACTGTAACATCCCATCGAGAGAAGAGAAACCACCATCAAGCTCATCATTCTCACTCAATGCAACAGGTTCTTCAGAATCCGCCTTCCTAAAAAAGTCGGCTTCTTCTTTACCAGTCGACCAATACAATCCTGATGCTGACTTGTTGACACGAGCATCATTTCCCAACACCGTTATCGCACATATCAAGATAGCCACAGACAGAACAACACTCAATCTTATATAACCCATCCTGTAAGAAACCTGAGTAGGTACCAATTGCAAAGTTGTCACATGTCAGACAAATAAACCAAGTGGCATTTAAACTTAAAATTACAAAACTTAATGAATTTGAACATAGTGGAGGTAAGCTAAACAACAATGATTTTGAAAGTTCAAATCGGCAAGACCCCTTAAATATTGGACGCATATGAAAGTATGCTTCCAGACTTTATCATCGCATTCAGATCAGTTTACGAAGACAATAAAGTCAAAGGTTATATGCACAGCAAGTAATCAATCGAGTTGAATGGGACTCAGCTACACTGAAATGAATTCAAGACAGCATTCCTATCTATTCACTAGAGAACAAATTCCATTCAAATATTGTCTCAAGAGAATCGATAAAAGGCGATCAAGATTTGTTGAGAGATATTACCCAATATATTAACCCTCTAATCATAAAACCAGGTATCTGTCCTCCCTAATAACTCAGGCCTTTTGTAAAACAGACAGAGACAAATCACCTTTCCGCTTCAATCTACCCCATCAACACAAGACGCGTTCTACAAACCCATCAATCCTCTCATGTTATCACTAAAATGACATAAGAAATCAACATTGAACCACCATACATAAAAAATCGCCCTCCAACCCCAATACCCACCCCTTCCTACAAAATTATGAGGTACAATTGGGTGCCCATATCCCGTAGTAACGTGGCAACAATCGGTGAGACAGCATAGTAAACCCGCTAATCGATCCGTGTCATCCCCGATCCGCCCCCTAATATACCAGACCCACAAAATCAAAAAGATTGAGCTCCTGAATGCATATAGATATAACTAGTATTGCCAATTTGTTACCCAACTTCAATCTCAAAAAGAGAGGGGGGGGGTTCCCAATCAAGAAAATGAGCTGTTTAAACCCTAACTTCAGCTCAACCCTACAAAATCATTCCCCAAATCTTCACAACAAAGCTAAGGAAAAAGTTCAACTCTTTACCAAAAATTAAACAAAAACAATCAAATTTAAGCATGAATTCAACCACCCTTTTCTCTTAATAAGCTAAAAAAAATGATGATCTCTGCAGAAAAGTGATGGGCAATCTACTAAGTCAAAAAATTTATTACACGAATTAATAATTGCAATTAGCAAAAATAAGAACATGGGTATTGATCTAAACAATTTAATTTAACAATTTAAAGTAATTTGAGAGAGAAAATCATACCAAATGCTAAGTAGAAGCAAATCAGAAGCTAGGAAACGTGGGTTTAACAGATTTTTTCAGTCCAACTTCATAGGATTTTTGTCCCCTTAGCTTTTTTTTCTTTTTTGAAGTATTCAACTCAGATGTTTAAGTGAGTTACTGTGTTTTGACGTCAGTTAACCAATGAAATTGCAGCAGACTTGCTGTTCGAGAGAGAGCGATTTTGGGTTAACGGGTTCGAATGTTCGATAGACCTGTCAAAGTGGATCTGATTGGGACCATTGGGTTAGTACGGGTCGGGTTAAATGAGGTTTCGGATCGGACTTAAAGGTATAAGGTGTACTCTGTATAATAGTGGCCCAAAACATATATTATCGTCTTTTTATCCAAAAAAATATATATGTTAAAACGATAAAAAAATATTCTAAATATGACAAAAATTAATGTTTGAATTATTTTATTAATTTTAGATTATTTAAATTTAGTTTTTATGTTTAATTTTGATTAATTATTATATGTTAAATTTTGTTCTAAGGGGGTCAGATCGTATTAGACCCAGATATATGCGGGTCAATACGATTTCGGATCACTTCAGTGCCCTGAAGGAATCGAAAACCTTACCCTATACCCTAAGATAAGATAAGAAAATCATGTTGGCAAAATTACAATATCATGTTCTCGTGGGTAGATTTATGGTATCTAACAATAACCTCCTATCGCGTTGTGGTATCTGATTTGGGGTAATCATTTGTTAGCCTAGTCTGCCATACAATTGGCTTATTGAGTTGAGGATATGAATAAATTTTAAGTTGAGTTGGACTCGAAAATTAATCCAAACCAAATAATTGTACAACATTAGACACGTCGATGATTTGTTCTTACATCTGGGATTGGCCAAGAAGTTTTCACATTTTTTCACTATATGGTAACCAAGCTTTGTAACCTCACACATAACAAGCTGATTTAATTATTGTCATCTCGAATTAAGAAAAAAAAACATGATTAAATTTTAAATTACAAGAAGATATATATGTATAAGTCTCCGTTCATAGGACTTAATAAAATTGTATCCAAGTCAGATGCATTTAAATTAGATCAAATCGAATTGAAATATTCAAATTAGGATCAATGAGTTTAGTCAAATTCTTGATAAGTTGATATTACTTCTTCAGATTTCAGTTAAATTTTCATCAAATTTAGATTTGTTAAGATTTAATTAAATTAGACGAGATGAATCCACGTTGACATCGCCATATAATAGCTGGACATTACTTCTTGTGGAGTACTCCGCTTGGCATTGCAAATAACATCTGACATTAATTAACCTAGATAAATTACCAGTATATCACATCTAATTGGCATATTATATTGTGTTAGAAAGGACCGTTTTTGTGTTTTAATTTGTTAATCTAAAAGGAGTACTGTTTTAAATTTGAGAGCATCAGGAAGAAGAAGACATAAGATAACGTCTAGTAAACCTCTGCCAAGCTGATTTGTTCCCTAATCACAAGTACTTGACCAGCTTGACCACGCACCTCTCTTCAACAGCCAAATGTACTTTCTTCTCCTATAATACTCTTCGATCTTCTCTATCTCTCCCTGTTCTTATCAGTTAAATATTAATCTTGAACGGTTATATTTTAAGTGCTTCTTTTTTCGGTTTACAGTTTTCACCATCTTCATATATATTTCAAGAGTAGGTCGGTTTTATAGGAGACCGTATTTCGATAATTTATTAAGAGACCAATCATGTTATGTACATTGTCACCCCGTTAATTATGGATCTGACCATTATACTACTTTTTGTAATAGTTTTAGTTAAGCACCTTGACACTTCATCTAGGATTTGCAAAAGGGGTTACTTATGAATTTTACCTAATTTTAAATGATGGGATTCTCCAAAATCATTGATAATGTGATTTATAATAGTTAATTAATACGATCACTAAATATATTATCATGGTGACAGATAATGTACAAAGAGTTACTTTATAACACAGTATAACGAGTTCTCAAATAATTACTGAGAGACCGTATTTTATGATATTTTCTGATATCCAGAAACACAACCCATATATAGTCTCGTATTTTCCTTCTGTTATAAAGAGGGGCGTAAAACTCTATTTGAAAGGGTACGTAACCTTACTTACAACAACATAGATCTCTACGTTTATGTATACACTATATTGTACATCCTATTTCATTGTTATATTGTATACGTACGCAATATTTATACCTTGCTCCCGAGTGCACAAAGTACATTGTTAAGATCGATAATCATGAGAGAATAATAATGATGATGAGGATTCCATAAAGAGAGACCATGTCAAAATAGTGATTTGAGTGGCTGACTTAGAAACGTCTAAGTGTCATTACGGTTGATTTTGAGCGATAGTATGATAATAGTTTATAGTTTCTGTGTATAATTTACGTCATACTTACTTGGTAGTGTGTTTTGTGATTGAATCTAGGGGGGAGCAAAAACAATACAGTAATCAAGCGATATTGTTGCAACTTCCGGCCTATTATATCAATCATGGATGTATACATTAGGATAAGACCACATGAGAGAAAAGCAGACACATCCAATAACAGCATATCCCCTCAAAAGCCAAATTAACTAAATGATTGCATGTCCATGATCCTCATTACATTACAAGTCAAAAGATCAATCATAATTAAGATCAATCATAATTAAGCTTAATTAAAGTGTTGGAATGGATGGGTTATTAGGTTGTTATCAGGTTCCCAAATTAATTCTCTAGCACTACTCTTTGAAATAAAGTTGATTTTAGTAGCTGAAAATAAATTGACGAGGGCACATTTGATAGAGCAAATGTTTAAGGACGTAGGCCCATATTTTCACGTGTCATTTCGAATAATTAACGTCCCTTATGAGACGCACGTTAAAACCTTTAGGATTTGAATTTTTAGGTATCTTGAAAATCTTATAAGGCATATGACCAACCGTCTAGGTTTGAGAAAACATGGATTACTTATCTCCTAACAGTCTCTTTGGTAGGAAGGAAATGAAATCGCGTTATTAGTTTTCCGGTGTTTATTAGTTGGGAATTGGAAGGAAAGGGAAAGAAAAGAAGGGAGGATTTGAGTTATCAATTGAAACATCCCTAACTCTAATACTTCTTGTAAGTATGGCATTCTCGATCTAACTTTATAGGATTTAAGGTATCGTTAAAACTTTCTTATACTAGTTACTCATCTATCGAGGCAAAAAGGGTCAATGAAGCACCAAAATGGGGAGCATGGCTGAAATTTTAGCCTAGAGTGTTTAGCATGTTGAAATTTAGTGATGGTGGTACAAGCCAAGGTTTGGAGTGTGTGTTGAGGATGAGGGCTAAAATCCCAAGTGTTGGAGTTTGGTTAGACAGAATGGGCCCCCGGCCCGGCCTTTGCTCTTCTTTATCCCATTTCTCTTGTACTAAGATGTGCTGCGCGTGCGGGTCATGCTCCTTTTCAAATTATAGGCTTTTTGAAGAAAAATTTATAAATCATGCACATATCCTCCTTTTTTTCTTCTTCTAAACACCATAATGATGTTTCTAATTAAGTGTCCTTACTATTCCTTACAAAGTTGGTGATCGGGTGTTGAATTCATCTTCTTCGTTATATAGTTGGGATTTTAAATTAATTTTATTATAAACTCACGCTATTTATAACGTTATAATGTAAATCGAAAGTAAGAGAATGAAGTGACATTTCATTGACTATTGCGACGATATGACTATTCACTTTAGTTGCAAATTAGACCGATAATTTCCTCTTATATTCAAGTGGTGGTGAACGATCACATTTTACTTTTACTCATCTCGTAAAAAAAATTTAGTTTATAGTATAAATGGTCGACGAAAATGATACTCTTGTTTTTCAAAAGGTTTTTGTTAATTGTCTCCCATGATACAGAAAAAAAAAATCTTACTAACATTTAAGACTGTTATTCTTGTTCCAATCAAGTCTAGTGTTCAGCATTAACAATTTAACATGGGAGAATAGACAAAATAATGAAGCATGAGTTCAAAATTATACTTTCACATCAATAGTACTCATGGATTTTGAGGCCATCTTCTTTGGATTTAAGATACTACTAGAGATTCCTTTAGAAATCCTCCAAAAAAGATGGTGTAATATCATCTCAAAAATAATCTTCAAATTCCTATCATTGATGATGAGATTTTGAAATAAAGACCTAGCCACAACTACTTGACCAAAACATTTGAAGAAACATAAATTGACATATTGAAGATAATGTGCTCTCACATTTTATTTTGTTTTTAGCCTAGTACTAGTAGTGATCGTGCATCAACATACAAAGTCCAATCCATAATAATGACTTTGACGATCATACGTTATTTATACCACATCATATCATTTCACACCCTCCTTTTTCACACTAGATCTTACTTCGTTCGTTATATTTTATATTTTCTTCTTTGTATAAAAAATATCACATGTCAGAAATCCGTCATCGGTTACCAATTTCCCATTAAAACTTAGAAAATTTCGAATGATATAGTGGAACAGAAGATCTGCAGCTCGCTCGTCTTTCTACCAAGGACATGATGAAAGCCCTGCCCCCAATCTTTGTCCTCTTCTCTTCCACACCCTTTAAACTTCACATGCTCCCAGACTCCACATACTCTCTCCCAATTAAACAAATCTTGACTCTTCATATTTCTCTCTCTCAACTGTACTCTCTGACACTACTATTCAAGTCATGAAACTCAGCTCCTAACTTTTCATTTTCTTCCACTTTTACCCCTTGTATTTACTTTCACTTCCTCACTAAATATTTGCATTTTTCTGTGCCCTTGTGAGTTGTTACTTCTTCTGTTTCTGCTCACTCAGACACACTCCTCCAACTCACTTTCTCTCTCAAATATTCAACTTTTGGAGAGAGAAAGATGTCCCTTGTGAGATGATCTTTCACAAATTTAGCAAAACATCCAAGTACCAAACTTCTTCATAAAGCTCACATAAACCCTTCATTTTCCACACCAAAAATCTAACTTTTTTTTTTTTCTTTTTTCTCTTCATTTTTATTGAAATAAAATTCAGCATTTAATTCTTCCACCCCCACCTTCTGCTCACATACATTTGCTAGTAGTAGCAATATTTCTAAATCTTTCATTTTTTTTTTGTTTGTTTACACTCACCAAATTTCAACCAAAAGTTTCTATATTTTGAATATAACCCATTTCATTTATACCTCATTTTGCACCAATTTTTCAACTTACTCTTTACCCAAAAAAAATTTTATCCTCTCAAGAAATGATTAAATATTTAATACCCACTTGAAATAAACCCACTTTTCAACCAAAAAAAAACCCACAAAATCCCCCAAATTCATCTCCTCTGTTTTTCTAAAACAGAGCAAAAATTCTACTTGAAAAAAAAAAAAGATTTACCAAAGTTTAAGCAAAACCCAAAAAAACCCACAAATTATTTCAAAATTTAACCAAAACCCAGAAAAACCCCACAAATAATTTCAAGTAAAGTTCAAACTTTTTTACCTCATATTTTTTTTTTACATGAATTTGTAAAAAAGTTACAAACTTTATGTGATTACACATGCATTAATGAGTTGGGTATCAGCTGATCTGGTTGTGAATGGGGTGTACAATGTCAAACTTGGCGGCGAAGTTCGCATTTTTTCCGCCGTCTCCGGCGACGTACGAGGTGAAGAAAAGAGATTCAGACGGCAAGTTTGTGGCGGTTTCTACGGCGGCGGCGGTGCCAATACCACAAGGAGATGACCCTTTATTGAATGTTCATGTTATTGAGACTAAAAGAGGGAATAAGATTGTTGGCTTCTACTTGAAGAATCCTTATGCTAGACTTACTGTGCTTTACTCTCATGGAAATGCTGCTGACCTTGGTCAACTTTATGATCTCTTTGTTCAGCTCAAAATCAATCTCCGGGTCAACTTAATGGGGTCAGTCTTTTTTTTTTCCCTCTCTTTTTATACTATTTCTATTTTTTTTTTATCACCGTCGTAGTCGATAATGAGGCGCAAATCTCACTAAGGAGATTCGGACTTAAGACGTAATGTACACAACAACAATAATAGACCATGTTTTTTTTTTTTTTTGGCTCAAGTGGGGTTTCCAAAGATCGAATCTTTATGCATGTTTTTGGCCAGTAGTTTAGCTTATGTAAAAATGTAATCACTTCACTTAGAAGGAACTATTTTCTGATTGTGTTGTTTTGTTTTATCTTCTTAGTAACTTTTTTCACTTGGTTAATTTGAAGCACTTGATGTTACTTTTGTTGTTGTTTGGTGGGGATTGATTTACTTTTTTTTCACTGTGTCGTAAAAGTTATGTTTTCATGTTGTTGGACCATAAATTTTATTTGGGTGAACAAAGGCACAAAATTTTGGTCATCCCTTTTGTGAGAAAATGACTTTTTTTGCACCTTGTGAGCTACCAACAACTTTACCCATGTTTTTTTACTTTTTGGAAAAAATTGCGCTTGTGATTATGTTAAAAAAAGGTTGTTTAAGTAACTTTAAATTGTGTTTTTTTTTTCTTCTGTTTTACTTAGAAGTAATTGTTTAGTTAATTGGGGGGGGGGGGTTGTCGTAATAGTCACGTACGCCCACTACACACTTCTTTTGATGCATTTCGTTTTCGATAGCTTCGTTCGGGAAAAAGGCTAAAGCTATTGTAAGACAGAATCAGCTTTTAGGGCAACTAGTGGCTGTAGGATAATGCATGATCTTATTTTTGGAACTGTGAAGATTTTTCACATCAATAATGATGAATTCTTGCTTTTTTGAATTTTGTTTTTATCTGATTGTTGTTGCTAGATTAAAGCTTGAAACTATTCCGGTCTAATTGTACGTGTCGTGAATTCATGATCGCAATTTTCATTATGAGTCATTCGTAAGCAGCTATAGCCTGCCTTGCCTATAGGGGTAACCGGGTAAGTATGTAAGACTCGTGTACATCCGACCCCTTTTATCTTGCCATAGGTGGCACTGGGGTAAAGTTGTTTTATAGTACTTGTCATGATCAAGTGTTGCAACATTGAGACCATTATTTGAGATCTTGCATAATGAGACGATTTTGATTGACATAAAAGAAGTGCAAAGGTTGCTTGTCATGGTTTGTCAAAATTCATGAAACGGTTTTGGTCACACTGACCTAAAAACTTGAAGAGAGAGAGAGAGTCATTTGATAAGTTCCAAGACATTTCATTTTAAACTGACTGGCAATGGGAAAGATAACTCGATGGATGTTAGCAAACTCACTCCTCATACCGATTTTGAATTTATAAACTCTTCTGTAATTAAAGAACCCCAATAAATTTCTTAATTTGGAGTAAACTATGTACTAGTCTAAAAGACTGTGATACAATTCATGCCTAATATGCTAAGATTGTCATTATTCTTCTAGGTATTCACTTTTTAATGGGCACGCATTTCAATTCAGTATTGTTGTGAGATTATTTATCATTTCCAATGGAGTCAAAGACTAACTATTCTTTGGCTCTGGGTTATAATGGAATAAAGAAAAATGTCTCAAAACCGTGCTTCTATTGTGAAGTACGAGTAGTTAGTCGGTGCGATTCTCAAAGCAATTATCATGATGGGTCATCCGTACACACTCTCTCTATGTGTCAACATAGGGGTAAGGTTGCCTACATCCGACCTCCCTGATCCTTTGAGGCGGTAGGGTAAAGATTGTTGTGAAATATTCAGTTACGTTCCTTGTGGGTCTATTCACCAGAATTGTTCATGTCGAGAGGGTTTGTGTTTGAAGCATGTTAGGATATGTATATGTATATATGCTGTTCATTTCTTTGTGAGGGTCTGGTTGATTTCATAGGCTTCAAATTAATTGGTTGAGTGACATCCTTTGTAGTTAAGTTTGACGCCATGGTTATATGCCATGACTGTTTAATTCGTTCTATGTGGCCGTTACTCGGTACTCTTTTCCATATCCTGGTTTTCTAAATGTTTATATTTCTTTCTCCACTAATATGCAGGTATGATTATTCTGGATATGGGGCATCTACTGGTAAGGTAGGCTACTATACACACGAACCCAAGTTTACTTCTTCCAGGGTCTTGAGTCATGATTAACTAAATGTGGAATTGTGCTCCGTTTATTTATATTTTGTTCCATTGTTTTATCGGGAACCTCCTCTGCTAACTGACAACACATGATGATCTGTGTAATCTTGGTGAAATGAGTAGATGTTTATGTTAACAGCTAGGATCATGAATGATACTACTTTGGCCACCAAAGTGGAGTTTTTTTGTCAGTCTCATAGTATCACTGTTGTCCAGAAGCTTATAGCATAAATTGCTCTATGCCTCCATCCCTTGATCTTAATGCCTTGGATTTCCCCAACCAGACCACTCTTTGGCACAATGTTGGGCTGTTGGCTGTCCTACTGCTTGGGAATATATGAGTCTTTCTATTAAGTATTACTATGTGAAGGTCACATTTTTAGTTGGAGTTATCGCTCTTTTATCTGATATGTCTTCCCCCTAATGCAGCCAAGTGAGGCCAACACATATGCAGATATAGAGGCTGTTTATCAGTGTCTTCAGACTGAATATGGAACTAGTCAAGAAGACTTAATTTTATATGGGCAGTCAGTTGGAAGTGGGCCTACTCTACACCTGGCAGCAAAGCTACCGAGGTTGAGGGGAGTGGTTTTGCACAGTGCCATCCTCTCTGGACTTCGTGTTCTATGCCATGTGAAGTTCTCATTTTGTTTTGATATTTATAGGGTAAGCGAGCTAATCTCCCCCTCCCCTCTTGTCGTTATTGGTCTGAATAAGTCGATATTCCCATCAATTCATCCGTTTTTCCTCTTTTTCTGTCATTAATTATAAGTCTTGCAGCTAAGCCTTATAGTAGCTCATGTTCTGCCTTTTTGCAAGTATTATGGCTAACCATGATGGTGCTTGTGATGCAGAACATTAGAAAAATTCGGAAAGTGAAGTGCCCTGTGCTGGTGATACATGTAAGTCCGCTTTGATCTAATTAATATGCTATTTTCTAGTTTTGTCTTTGATGCTATCTGTGTGTTATCGGTAAATTTATACAACAGCAACAACGTTCTCCTGGAGCCGGAGGTTAAATATAGGCAATCTTTCCCATTTGTTAAAACTTAAAAGCACATAAAGGCAGTTTTTGGATGACCCATAATGGAATTTGTATGGATAATTTTTGTCAACTGATTGCTACTCTATAATATAAGAAGCGCAAATCCACAATGGTCTAGTAATTTGCAGAAGAATTTATCAGGTCATTAAGTGTTCCTAGATCCTTCTGATAAAACCATGTGGAACAAATGGCTCTTTGTTTTCCGGGGATGGATTAGTTGTCAAGGTTCATGGGATGTCCTTGTCTTTATCAGGTCTTCCGCCATGGCGAACTATGTTAAAGTCAATGCTTAGAGTAGGTGTGAAATTACAATATTGAGGAGAAATGTTGTGCTTTCTACGGAGCATATGGCTAGCTAAAGGCCTCTTTCCCTTGGGGAAGGGGGTGTGCAATAATTTATGAAGTTTGTGCACCATTTGATATAATGGTTTGATGGTTTAGCGTCAAAGGTTTTGATTGGTTGAGGAGTACAAGGATGAACCTGAAAGGCTTTCGATGGACCAAGTGGTTCACAATCGTCAAACATCTTCTTGTCTAATTATTATGGGAAGAGAACCACAGTCTTAGAGTACCGACTTGTTGGGACTTGGGAGAAGGGTTAGGAACTTAGGAAGGTACAACATGAAGTTACATGATCAAGACAAGTAACCTTTTGGCTTATGCAATCAAACCTGAGGAGTTTTGTTCGTTAATCTAGCAGACACCAAGATCTCTTAGTGCAACATAAGATCCAATTCCTTAAAATCATCATATCTCCTGA
Source organism: Spergularia marina (assembly GCA_963680865.1). NCBI lineage: Eukaryota > Viridiplantae > Streptophyta > Magnoliopsida > Caryophyllales > Caryophyllaceae > Spergularia > Spergularia marina. The sequence continues at coordinate 4,812,413 of OY804552.1, read as the reverse complement.
TTTGCGTGCCAAATGTCGATCAGTCAGTGTGTAATTTTTGAAGCTAGAAGTTCTATCCAATGAAATTAGCTTGTATTCTCTCTATCCTGAAAAAATAGTTTTTGCTGATGAAAAAGTTCACTTGATTTTCTGGCTATATTGCATTTACATAGATTTCTTCGGAGACATAAGCGTGTCAAGTTCTCCGCATTCTCACCTGAAAGACCCATTTACTCAATGCAGGGTACAGAAGATGATGTGGTTAACTGGTTACATGGAAATGGACTATGGAAGCGATCAAGGGAACCCTATGAGCCCTTGTGGATAAAAGGGGGTGGACATTGCAACTTGGAACTCTACCCAGATTACATCCGCCATCTTTGTCGATATGTCCATGAAATGGAAAGCATGAATACTGAAATACGGCTCAAAAAAATCAGGCAGATGCTCAATCTGCCCAAAACATCCACTAAGCCTCCAACAGTGACAACCTGTAACAGGTCTTGTAGCTGTTGGGACTGCTGTAGTTGTTCTTGTAAAATGAAATGTTGGCGGCCTCGCTGCCCAGATTTCTCGAACTGTTGCAGTTGTTTCCGGCGGCCAAAATGCTCGAGTTGCTGTATCCCCAGTTGCTTTAGATGTCCTAAACCTTCCTGTCCTAGTTGTTCATGCAAAGGATGTTTTCCATGCAAGGGCTGCTGTTCGTGCAAAGGATGTTTCCCATGCGAGGGCTGCTGTTCGTGCAAAGGATGTTTTCCATGCAAAGGATGTTGTTCATTCAAAGGATGCTTTTCGTGCAAAGGATGTTGTTCATTCAAAGGATGCTTTTCGTGCAAGGGATGTTTTTCATGCAAGGGATGTTTTTCATGCAAAGGATGTTTTTCGTGCAAGGGATGCTTTTTGTGGTTCTGTTGTAGCGACTGCTGTTCTTCCTCTACTTCCTCTACAAACAGAAGGCAGGATGGTTAGTGGATCTGGATGTCTATGTGAGTTGTACAGTGTGTCCGAACTTGCTAATTCTTCATTTTTAAGTCTAATTTGTGCAGTATTTAGTGTATCAAAAAAGGTTTAGGAAGCTTTAGCTACCTTAAGTTACACGATCTGTCCTTTCTTCCCTCTCCCTTGTCGTTTATATTCTCATACATTTTTGTACTTGAAATATGTTGCTCCATTATAGACTTTAGTTGGGAGTGATTACTTCATTTGAAACATTGACGTTCACTAGTAAGCTGTCCCCGGCATGGCTTCACCGAGGATTTCCCGAGCTTCGTGATATTTGCTGATGGGCTGAGAATGGCCGCGCCTGAAGATAGCGGCTGTGCACAGATCGCTCCTTGTACAATTGCAATCTTGTTAGTTTGTTGCGAGCTTCTGGGGTCAGTAACTCAATATAATGTGAACGGCGAACCTGTAGGTTAAGACTTCAAATAATAGATCTTACTACGCAAAAATAAAACCGAGTTGGCATAATTAGCACGGAACAGTAAACTGGTTAGGTTAGTGTCACGGGTTTTACAATCCGTTAATCTTTGACACGCGCAAGAACATGGATTTTTGGGAGCTCTACAGCCCTACTCCACCAAAGTGTTCCAGAAGAAACACTATTAATGACTTGTATGAGTGTAATAATTTGGGAATTTCTTCCTTTATTAGACACATAAATTCATCTGTCTTTATAGAGGACATCCACATGGGTCTCCATCACTAGGAATATGCGGCTAACAAGGTCGTAATCATCATCGTAATTTATAAGTTTAAAGAAATTAAATTTCCATAACTATCCAACAATCACGGCACGTAGTACATCACTCCCACATTCTATTCAACATAAAAGCTCAATAATTTGATGGTAATACTCTAGTAATGGGTTATTCGTCGCCCTAGTGTTATTATTGTATTTTGTTGAATCGAAAACATTATTTCTTCTAGTTTACCTTCTGGCCTTGGTGGCTAGGTATTATAAATGGCACCTGCGTTCTGCTCTTGGCGCTCGCCGATGTAAATAAAAGACCCCTTCCATTTAAGACTAAAAAAACGCCAGTTACTATTGGAATGACCAAACAAACACACTTTGTGATCAGTTCGCCCCCACAACCGTTGGTCTAGACTTTAAAGGTAATGCGACCTTTGCCTTTTACAGCGCACACAACTACAACGGTTCCGCAACCGCGGTAAATAGATTTTGACCGCCGTTGATTGGTCTTTTTTGTACTAGTGAACTGGTCAGATTTAAGACATCGAAATGCAAAGATAATACAACAAACAAAAGAACATACTGCGATTAAAGAAACCTGACTATGGATGTGTTTGGCCAAGTTTCTGAAGTGTTTCTGAACTGTTTTTGGGTCCTAGAAACTGAAAATTGGCCAAACACCCAAAACTGAGAAACTGTTTCTGGTTTCTGAGAAGCACTTCTAGTGTAAATTTGTTCTTCAGAAGTAGAAGCTCCAATTTGAAACTTCTCCTCCAAAAACTGTTTCTGAGAAGTATTTCTGTAGAAGTTGAAACTTGGCCAAACAGGCACTATAAACCTTGCAGAGACATAGATTAGAGTTTACAAAGTTGACAAAAACACTTGTGAGTCATAGATAATCAAACATTTATAATTATGTATCCCTCTAGTTGACCATGAATTACATATGGGCAATATGGGAATTACGTTACGTGTGGGACTAACCATAAACGGCTAATGATGAACTCATTGTTTGGGCAAAGCCGCGTTATGCTTGACGCCGCCTTGTAAATGCGCGTGTAATTCTGCGATTTGTGTAATACATTACTTTTAATTTTTAAATAACTAAACAGCTAAAAGCTACCCCGAACAATTACGGCTACCAAACACACCTTTCGTATATACCTTTTTTCTTAATAGAATACAGAGTAGATCCTATTTTGCTTTCTTGTTTTGTTAAATCATTTCTTGCGACGTACTTTAACAATCGAGTTATACTACATTCAAATTTTCCAAATAGTTTAAAACAATTTGATAGACATATCAATATATCATCAATCCTGGGAAAATGAAACAATTGTATATCAATATGTGATAGATAAACAAATAGTTGACTTTTATAATTACGTATGTACTCGTGTATCTTGAGTTTTTGACTAATCAAACAAAATAGTAAGACACTGAGGGATATGACTTGACAATTCCATCGCACAAGGAAAAACAATTATTATAAGTTTCATTCTACTATCACAATAAACATCTTGATTGGTTGTCCGTTATCATACTACAATCACCACGTAATAATGCAATATCACTTTCCATGAAAATGCACTCCGTATATGAAATTAATTACGTCCAAATATATCACAGCCAAAATATTTCCTTAAAAGTTAAAACCCATCTTGAATGCAAGACATGTTTTAATTTGGAAGGGAAGCCGCGTCTAAACCGAGGGCTTTGTCCGAGATTTGACCCAAAAACATTCCGACATTCCATATTTACCCTTTGTCTTTGTCAACCATTTTTCTTACTTTTCTCCTAAAAATTCAGCTTTTTTTTCTTAATTATCCCAAAAAACCCCACAAAACCCTTTAATTCTACATCTAATTACTCAATAAAAAACCCATTTTTGTACTTTTTAACATCAGCAAACCATAAAGTTGGCATCTTTGAAAAAAAAAACATTTATAAATTAAATTTTAATAAAGAAATTTAGGATCTACTAAACACAAGTGGGGTTGTACTTGGTCTCATGATAATTAGCTTTTTTTTTCATAAAATAATTGAGATTTGAGTGTTTATATGATATGATGTTGATTTATACTGTGAAGACTAAGTCTAGTCGAACATTTCATTCAATTTTTAGTTAGTTTATTGTGGGATTTTGGAGTGGTTGAAGAAATTTGGGAGGTGTAGTGTGTCATACGATACAAGTAAAACCCCAATGTATGAACATTTGAAGAGTTCATATAGTAGTGAATAATACGCGGTCTTTTTATCAAATTTATTTACCAACTAATTTATTTTTTGGGAATTTAACAAGTATTTTTTTGGGTCAAAAGGGTGAGCAATAGTTGTGGAGATCAACTCTTAAGAAACAGGTATGCAGCTTCTCTCTTACACTTTCTTATAAGTTTTTAGAGTAATGGGTTGTTTTGAGTGTTGCACGTTTATGTCATAACTTTAGGTGAGCCTGCTTTGTTTAATTCCACAAAGTGAGCATTATTTGATATAAAGTTATGCGCAACATGTCTGATATGTGATTCTATGTTTGGTAGATATATTTTGATCTTAGGGGAATGATTAAGGAAGAGGGGTGTGTCCATCATATATCATAAGTACAGCATTTGATGTTTGTATAACATATGATTTGATTTCATTATTTGTTGATTTTGTCAAAGAGTTTTCAAATTTGAGAACTTTTTGGTGAAATATTGTGGAGAGGTAGAATTTGAGAGGATTTTGGGGAGAATTGGGTGTCTTTTGTTGAGGCAAAAGGAAGTCAATGCTGTCATATTATTGAGTGTTTAGGATTTGATTAGGATAAAATTGGTTAACCATGTTCAAACCGAGTCAATCCAATTTGTCTGATTTGTCTGATGTTCCTCCAGGGAGGCCAATGCGTCCACAACAGGTGACATTTGCTAGACGGACTCCGTCTGGCCGATATGTCAACTATTCTAGAGATAATCTATCAAGAGATGATCTTGATAGTGAGATTGGTAGTGTGGAATTTATGAACTATACGGTTCATATTCCGCCCACACCTGATAATCAGCCCATGGACCCTACGATTTCACAGAGGGTGGAGGAGCAATATGTGTCCAATTCCCTCTTTACGGGTGGTTTCAATAGCAGTACTCGTGCTCACTTGATGGATAAAGTGACTGAGTCAGAGGTGAACCATCCTCAAATGGCTGGGGCAAAAGGGTCCTCTTGTCAGGTTGCAGGGTGTGATGGGAAGGTGATGAGTGATCAAAGGGGTGTTGATATACTTCCTTGCGAATGCGACTTTAAGATTTGTAGGGATTGTTATATTGATGCTGTCAAAGGCGGTGATGCGATGTGCCCTGGGTGTAAAGAGCCTTACAAGGAGACGGATTTGGATGAGAAGGCGGTTAATAGTTCGCAATTACACTTGGAATCTTCAAAGCATGATAAACGTATGTCTTTGATGAAGTCTACCAAGTCGGGTTACATGAGGAGCCAGACTAATGGGGGAGAGTTTGATCATAATAGGTGGCTGTTTGAGACTAAGGGTACTTATGGCTATGGAAATGCCATTTGGCCAAAGGATGAAGGGTTTGGAAATGGCGGTGATGGTAATGGTGATGATGGCGTTCGCGAACCATCTGAGTTTCTTAACAAACCTTGGAGGCCTCTTACTCGCAAATTGAGGATACCAGCGGGAGTTATCAGCCCTTACAGGTAACTTTAAGATCGGTTTCTTGTGTTGATGTTCTTAATTATGTAATTATGCCTATTATGGTTTGACTGCAAGAGTTAGAATTTGAATCTCTCGTCTTTTATAATTAATAGTTTTCGTGGGGTCAAGTAGTCTGCTCAAGTACAAACTAATTTTGCTATTGCAAGTTTGTTGTAAGAGTACTGAATCGAATCATTGTAGCAGTGCACTTCTTTGCATTTTTATGACTGGCGTTACTCGGATTTTTTTTTTTTTTGTCAACATGTCATGTAATAGATTTATACAAATGTAAATAACTATAAGCCTTGAGATTGATTTATCACCGAATTCAATTCTATGAACGTGTAGGTGGAGCACAACAAGATCATATCTGTAGTTGAACTTTGCTCCAGCTTTTTTTTTTTATCTTTCACTGATAATTAGCTTATGATTGGTACTCAAAATGCTCTGATTTTTTAATGAAATATTCGAACTAACAAGATCTGATATTCTGATTCATATTTTGATAATATCTTGGACAAAGAAATATATTCTGAATATTGTAACTCTAAAATCAAGTTCATTGTGATGTCATTGTGGGTGGTAATGGGAGTCATAGTATATGAATATAGCAACCAACCGAAATTGGGTTCTAAATCAGATGAACAATGAACAATATGTCTTGTGAACTTTGAGATTATATTTTAGAGACGTGCAATGTTGCAAATCAATGATGTTTTTGTATTTTTGGAAATCCATGCAGGCTTCTTGTGTTTATCAGACTGGCTGTTCTGGCACTGTTTCTTGCGTGGAGGTTAAAACATAATAACCCTGATGCACCATGGTTGTGGGGTATGTCCGTGGTTTGTGAGCTTTGGTTCTCATTCTCTTGGATTCTCGATCAGCTCCCTAAGCTTAATCCTGTTAATCGGGTTACTGACCTTGGTGTTCTGAAAGAAAAGTTCGAAATGCCTGGTCCGAACAACCCCACGGGGAAATCTGACCTCCCGGGAATGGATGTTTTTGTATCTACGGCTGATCCAGAAAAGGAACCCCCTCTTGTGACTGCAAATACTATTCTATCCATTCTGGCAGCCGATTATCCTGTAGAGAAGCTTGCTTGTTATGTCTCTGATGATGGAGGTGCCCTGCTAACGTTTGAGGCCATGGCTGAAGCTGCAAGTTTTGCCAACATGTGGGTCCCGTTTTGCAAAAAACATAAAATCGAGCCAAGAAATCCAGAGTCTTACTTTAGTTTGAAAAGGGATCCCTACAAGAACAAGGTCAAGCAAGACTTTGTCAAGGATCGTCGTAGGATGAAGCGTGAGTACGATGAATTCAAGGTTCGCACTAATGGCCTTCCTGATTCAATCAGACGACGATCTGATGCTTATAATGCCCGTGAAGAAATTAAGGCTTTGAAGCAGCAGAGAGAGCAAGCTGGAGATGAGCCATTGGAGCCTATAAAAGTGCAAAAAGCTACTTGGATGGCTGATGGAACCCACTGGCCCGGAACTTGGTTGCATCCAGCGCCTGAGCATTCGAAGGGTGATCATGCTGGTATTATTCAGGTACTGATCTGTTTTCTTTGACATATTGTTCCTATTCACCTTTCTTATACGTTTGAAAGTAGTTTTGAAGATCATCGTCTTAGTAAGCTTAGATTACTCCACTACTCACTGGTTCCTAAATGAAACTTTCCGCTCTGTATCAGTATAGGATTTTTTTATTTACCTTTTTTTTTGCCCTTTGACCAGACGTTTCTTGAATTACTGAAATAGAGACGTTTTGTTATCTCAGGTCATGTTGAAGCCTCCTAGCGACGAATGCCTTCTAGGAACGACACCTAATGAGGATAACCCTATTGACTTCAGTGAAATAGATATTCGCCTACCCATGCTGGTTTACGTTTCCCGTGAGAAGCGCCCCGGCTATGACCACAATAAGAAAGCTGGAGCTATGAATGCACTGGTTCGTGCCTCAGCAGTCATGTCAAATGGGCCTTTCATCCTAAATCTTGATTGTGATCACTACATCTACAACTCCGAAGCTATGAGAGAAGGTATGTGCTTCATGATGGACCGTGGTGGAGATCGCATTTGTTACGTCCAGTTCCCTCAGAGGTTTGAAGGCATCGATCCATCTGATCGTTATGCTAATCATAACACTGTTTTCTTTGACATCAATATGCGTGCTTTAGATGGAATTCAGGGCCCCGTATATGTGGGGACTGGGTGCCTCTTCCGTAGGGTTGCCCTCTATGGGTTCGATCCTCCACGGGCCAGGGACCATCCCGGTTTCTTTGACTGCTGCTTTGGTCGCAAAAAGAAGCGTATTTCTGCTTCTACCTCAGCTCCATCTGACGAGAATAGGGCACTTAGAATGGGAGACTCAGACGATGAAGGGATCGACCTGTCTACGCTCCCCAAAAAGTTTGGTAACTCGAGCTTCCTTGTTGATTCAATACCTGTGGCAGAGTTCCAGGGCCGGCCACTTGCTGATCACCCATCCATCAGGAATGGTAGACCTCCAGGCGCTCTTACCATCCCGAGGGACCTTCTGGATGCGTCAACTGTCGCAGAGGCTATAAGTGTCATTTCATGTTGGTATGAAGATAAAACTGAGTGGGGTGGTAGGATTGGTTGGATTTATGGATCTGTGACAGAAGATGTGGTCACAGGTTACAGGATGCACAACAGAGGCTGGAGATCAATATACTGTGTGACCAAGAGGGATGCCTTCCGTGGTACAGCACCTATCAATCTCACTGATAGACTCCACCAAGTCCTTCGCTGGGCCACTGGGTCTGTTGAGATCTTCTTCTCCCGAAACAATGCCTTCCTAGCTAGTTCCAAGCTGAAGCTTCTTCAGAGAATTGCTTATCTGAATGTCGGTATCTACCCGTTCACCTCAATTTTCCTCATTGTCTATTGCTTCCTCCCTGCACTGTCTCTCTTTTCTGGGCAATTTATTGTGGCAACCCTCAACATAACCTTCCTCATTTACCTCCTCATTATATCTCTGTGTCTGACCTTCCTTGCTCTTCTTGAGATCAAATGGTCTGGCATTACTCTGGAAGAGTGGTGGAGGAACGAACAGTTCTGGCTGATTGGAGGCACTAGTGCCCATCTCGCTGCTGTGGTTCAGGGTTTACTCAAAGTCGTTGCTGGTATCGAAATCTCCTTCACTTTGACATCAAAGTCTGCTGGTGATGAAAATGATGACGACTTTGCTGAACTTTATTTGATCAAGTGGACTTCTCTGATGATCCCTCCTCTTGTGATCATCATGATAAACCTTATCGCCATTGCAGTCGGGTTCAGCAGGACTATGTACAGCACTATCCCACAGTGGAGCAAGCTTCTAGGAGGTGTCTTCTTTAGCTTCTGGGTGCTGGCTCATCTATATCCCTTTGCTAAGGGTCTCATGGGAAGAAGAGGAAGGACGCCCACGATTGTCTTCGTCTGGGCCGGTCTTATTGCCATCACCATCTCCCTCCTCTGGGTCGCGATCAAGCCTCCGTCTGGCGGTCAGAATACAGACATTATTGGAGGGGGTTTCTCTTTTCCTTGAACTTGACACCATACCATTACTTTGTTTATGCTATACTCACTTTTGTAAACCTCCATAAAAAGTTTTTTCCTTTCTCAATTTCTTTTCAACTTTTTTCTGAAAACAATTTCTTGGAACCTTTCCCCCCCTAAATTCACTTGGCTGGGTTTGGATGTTCATAGTTAACATAAGGTGGAGGTTAAGTATTGTCAGGTGCATAAATTTGCATCTTTTTTTCTTTTTTTACATTATTTTTTGTAACTTATTCTTAGGTATAAATAGTTGAAAACATTTGAAACATCATTTCAGATATATCCCAAAGATTTATACATGTAATCAGCAGATTTTCATTAATTTTTTTGGCAGCAATCAGTTTTGTTTCATATTTATTTGAAGTCTCTGAATCTTCTCATAAATTCTAGTTATATTATCTCGATTATTAGCGATATAAGACAGCACCCCATTTGGCTAACTAATTAGCTGCCTGATTTGCCCCTCTTAAAAATGATCGGATGGGGAAGTTGCCTCGTCAACAATATGTTTCTTTGTGTATGTTATAAATATGTGCGTGCAGCGTGTTCTAGGTATATACAAGCGCTGCACGCATATTATGTCGGGGAGGGGTTTATGTCTAGCGAGTTGTTACTGTTACCCTATTTGAAAATTGAAATTTATGCCCAATAATCCCAGGAATCTGTGGTTACAATGTTGAACAGTTTGTAGAGTGTGCATCAATTTTCTTTTTTTTCCAGCTCATAGTCACATACTTACATACAAGAAACATTGTATTCATATCCAAGCTACTCCGTATATATGTGTGATTCTGTCTTTGGAAGGGCGGCTGTGGTGGGGGCAAATTAGCGGCCGAAATCCGATTAGTTAAACGGCAAATGACTTTCTACTCATTATATAAATACAAATATGAATGACAGCTACTATGACTGTGATGGGGAAATTCTTCAGATTTTGTTTGGCCACAAAATTAGCAAAATTATTATCCTTATCAAACTAATTTGTAATTTAAATGATGTTCAAGTTATGAAAGCGAGGTAGACGATTATGAATTTATGATAATATGACATTACGGAATAAAGTAGATTGTCATACATTAATAATAGCATGTTGGAATTATTATAAGTTTCCAACATTAGATGTTGAGACCGAGCACTTGCTTTAATTTCAATTACAGATCGAGATTAGAGGTTGATGGTAATGTCTTATGTGTCGTGGTAGATTCATATATGAAGACAAGTTTAATGATTGTGCGGAGAATTTCACAGTCCTAGCTCTATTATCATAATTATACTAATTGGAATTATTATAAGTTTTCAAGATTAGATGTTGAGACTAAAGACTTGCTTTAATTTTAATTACAGATTGAGATTAGAGGTCGATGGTAATGTCTTATGTGTCGAGGTAGATTCATATATGAACACATGTTTAATGAATATGCGGAGAATTTTACAGTCTTAGCTCTATCATCATAATTATACTAATTGGAATATTGGAGACAGCAAAGTGGAAGGAATAAGAAGCACCTGAACAACTAAACTTGGGAACATAGCAAGTCTAACCACTCTTTGTTCGATAGTGGATCACCAGAGTAATAACTAACAAGTTCCTTCAGACATACGACCAGAGTATCTGCTTGTGAATATTTGTTTTAGAATCAATGGACAAATTCAATCTCATCTTAAAATCTGTTCGCTTTTCTATTAGTAAATTTTGTACTCTTGTTTCGGTCATTTCTTTACTATTTCATGTTGGTTTCATTTGTACTATTTGCAAGTAAGATAAAAGTCCAATTAGTCAAAAGTAGCGAGGCAGAAAAAAAAGCTCATGTATAATTCGATTTAAAAACTTAAAATGTCATTATATACTCAATCCTGGAGAAGTCTAGTCCATGCATGAGTGCCAATGTGCCATCGGTAAGTTGCAATGTATTTATCCACGACCACACTTAACAAGCCATCTCATAATTAAGTCTAAGGTCGCGTTTAATAGGATCGTATATTTCTGAACTCATCTGAATGACTCTAATTTGATCTGATAATTTGAATGACCCTTAATTGATCTGATCTGAATTTTTTGAAAATTCGATTGAATTTCAACGAATTAATACAATTATGGACCAAATACAATGATATTTATTTGAATATGATCTGATCTGATCTGTTTTGAATGACTCTGATATGATATGAATGAGTTTGTACTGAACTGAATACAACTTTTATTAAGTCTTATCAAACAGAGCCTAAGGCAATGATGTACTTTTTGATTAATACAGGAGAATATTACTTAATTAAGGAAAGAAATTAAGTTTTATCATGTGCTCATAGGGCACACGTTAGAAAAATCCTTAATTAAAAACCAGATGTAATAATTCTCCAACTAAATTTGACCAATAATCAGATAAACCTTTGAAACCAATCTATAAAGCATTATTGATGCATGTTCAATTATTTTACAATTTGTCAACGTTTATCCCTTGGCAGTTGGAGACTATTTGCAAGCTTTGCATCGATTCTTTACTCTCTCGATTGTTTACTATTGATTCAAGTTTCTATCACTTTTAATTTGCAAACCGATTAATCATCATAATCAACTTGAAACACATGCAAACGTTACTAAGAAGACTCATTAAATTATTGTATTAAAGAAGAATAGAAAGAATTTTTATATAAATATATTATGTACTTTGGTTGCCTTTCGATCATATCATAAGATCACCATAATCAGCAAGAACTAAAACCACCCCCATAAAAACCTCAAAACATCGAAAAAATTAACCCCGGCCCCACCCCCTCTTTTGTATGAATAAATATTCCTCATAAATTCTACCCCAAGAATTTTCTCCACTTTACATGACCAATTTTTTTTTTTTTTTATTACCACCACATTTTCACATATTAGCCTGTTGACCTTGACCAACATGACTTTGCCTTCTCCCACGGCCTCTCTTCCTCCTTTGACGCTTAGGGATGCTCCCAAACTTAAGCCGTCCGGTCTCCTTGAACCGATCCTGCTCCGATGCTACGACGACACATTCCGGTGGCGGGACCGAGTACCGGACGGTGTCGTAACAATACGAGTAATACATGTACCTCTCTCTGAACCACTTCATGGCCCTACGTCCCTCAGGTGTAATTTGAGAGTAGTCCTTGTTCTCGATTTCGTCCTTCTTTTCGGAGCAGTCCACGGCTGCCTCGGACCCGGCCACTTGCTCGATCGGGTCCACTGGACAGCCGTCTAGGACTAGGTCCGTGAACTCGGACACGAAGGGTTCGAACTCGTACTTGACGCTGTACTTTCCGCCTGCGGTGGCCCAGCTTGATGCGTCCCATATGGTTGCGTATAGGGACATTGGCTTTGATGGGTAGTCCCCTCCCATTTCCTCCTTTCGGTTTATTTCTCTTATTGGTACGTTGTCTACGTAGAATCTGCATTGCATGGGAATGTAAACATGTCAATTATTTATTTGTGGCGTCGAAATTGAGTAACATGTGGTAATTCAAAATCATTAAACAAAAATTACGACAAAAAGTTGGAAGTTAAAAAGTGATATTGAAATTGAGTACAATCAGATTAACTGATGAGAATGAAATTTAATGTTATAAATACTCGGAATGTCGCAGATTATTAATGAAAAATCTTCCATATTAGCAGAAAACGCGTAGAATAATCACTAAACAACATTAATCCAATGACTCAAATAAAACTTATTTCTCATCGATAACGAGTTAAGGGGGTTGGATCGATGACGCGTAAAATTAACATCACACTCATAAATTGTTATCATGATATTCAATCATAGAAGCTAAAGAGAGCTAGACATCTATGATGATTTTTACGTGTGAAAATTGTAACATCTAGAAATATATGGAGAATGATTGAAGCCAAAGAGGCGTGCACACACAAGACGTACTACTTATTGCAAAGGCTATACATCGATCACTATCACTTGAGAACAAATTCAATCAATTTTCATGCAATTGATAAATAGGGAATTGACCAAAGCTAACAAACACAAAAGTTGATTGATTTTATCTGCCGAATTTCTAGTGTCCAAAAAAAAAGTTTGTGTAGCTCAGCACCCTCAAATATGGGTCACCTAATATGAGCTAATAAGTTAGGCAAAGCTTTGGTTGAAAATGACTAATAATATAGGTGTAGTTAGTAGTGCACCAGCTGGAATATTATTCATAATTTGGTAATGATCAATTTTTGTTAAGATGCTTGTAGCATAATTTTTTCTTGGTATAGTAACATTATGGTTGTCATAAATGATTTTGGTTATTAAAAAAAAAAAAAGAATATAAAGTAGGCGCGCACTCATCAACACCTCAAATCAGTGGTAGTAATTGATTCGAAAGAAGCTAAGCTAGAATATCCTACTAAATTAAATCTTATACTCACACACCCATTTGAATAGAGTCAATAAATTCAACAACCATAGTTCTATCTATATACCACTTGCTATATGTTATGGGAATAATGAAAGGGGGAGGTTCAATTTCTTTTGGGTTTATATAAAAAGTAACGTACTTTAATTTATGGACGTATTAATGAGACATATGTAGTATGTTTTATCGACACCATATACCCTCCAAATAAAAATTCCCCACAAAAGTCCGTAAGTATGGAGACAATTGAGCACCCACTTATTAGGAGGTCTACATTAAGCGCCACATAGCACGTCGACCCCCAAAAAGCTTCTAATATACTGATCATTTAGTTGGCTATGTCTAATTAAAACTCTCGTTCCGTCTATGCTTTGAAAAAAACGCGCATGTAAATCACCGAGACGGTGGGAGTAAATAAAGTTAGTTGTATATGAAATTTTAGAAAGAAATAATTTGAAATAATAAAGCTTAATTAGGGCATATCATATAAAATTCCATGATATATCATTCTTAATTAGTATTCGCCATTTAAAGAAAAATGGATTCTTATTGATTTCAAAAAGATTTGCTTAGTTGTAAGTAAAGAGTAAAAAGTGGTAATACTAGAGCAAAAATGGTCAAAAATCAAAAATTAAATAAATCAAATAGCAAGAAAATCTTCGGCGCTCCTCACCATAGAATTTTATACCAATCACCTACCACAAAAATTAAAATTCCCACTCTCTCTCCTCTATTTTTTTCCATACAAAACTCCGCGTCAAAAAAAGTTGGCAAACTTCACACCGAAGCCAGCCATGCGCCACCCAAACACACACACACACACAAAAAAGTAGCACACAATATACTAAGTTATTAGTCTTATTACTAACGAACCAAAACTATTCAATACGTCCAAAATATACACAATCATATAAAAACTATAGGTTATAATAATAATAATAATAATGAATAAAACAAACAAAAGACTATATGATAAAGATAAGTAGAGTGATTAAGAAGACACGTACATGATGTTGTTACGGGTCCAAAGAATGCTGTATTGATGAAAATCCTTTGTAGGATCGAACCACAGTCTATATCTCTCCTCTCGTCCTCGGCTCGTGCTTCCGTTACCATACATATTTGTTTGAAACCTCCATTGTTTTCCCTTTAAATTTCCTAAGAATTCGATGTCGAGCTCGTCGTGATGCTTCTCCCATACGTCTCCGTTTGACGTCTGTATGTAATGAACATCGATGACAAAAGTTTTAGTCGTGAAACAATGTAATTCGACGTATATATGTGTAACGGTCAAAAGAATAATTATTATTAATTAATTAATACAACGTACGATTGAGAAAGTATTTGCTGAAAAATAACAGTCTTATATATTACATTATATTATAAAATATTAAAGAATTATTATGACCATATATACGTAGACACGTTAAGAGAATATTTATGAATAAAACTTACATAAAATGCGACTACTACGCCGGCCGTGTATTCCCCCGGCAATTTAATCTTCGCGCTGAAGAATCCATAATCGTAGTATTTTGATGAAATGAATCCTGACCCTGAAAATCATAACAAACACGGAATTATATATAGAGAAACTGTTTTCGAAAACTATAACATGACATATTGACATATACAGTGTAATGTAAAAGACACGTGTATATAGAAATGAACGGAACGGAGGGAGTATATATATATAAATACCGGCATAGCGATTAAGGTGGAGGTTAGCGGTACGGCCGTCTTGGGATTTCTTGATGTTGAAATCGGCGAAGAGGGGAGAGTAGCCTTCGTCGAAAGAGATGGTGGAGAGGTTAAACGCAGCGTTTACGACGACGATGGAAGAGAAAGATGAGAAGAGGGTGAGAAAGAGGAGGAGATTTGTTAAATTTCCTCCAAACATTTTTTTTTATTTTCTTTTTATTATTAGAAAATAAGAAGAAGGAAAAAAATGTTTATGGAATTTTCTCTGCCCTCCTTGTTTTTCTCTTCTCTTACGTCCAAGCAAAAGCGTAAACAAGAAGATTAGAAAGAAGAACACAAAGAGTAGTTGCGTGATGAGGGGAAAGAGAATGAAATTGAGAGAGAGAGAGAGTGGAGATGATGAGTCAATATTGTTGTATGTTGTGGGAGTTTTATATGTTGAATTTTTGAGGGTTTGAAAATGGAATTGAATTTTGAGTTAATTACAATATTGCCACTAGACTAAAATATTTAAAAAAAAGGATTAAATTTTTGTGGACTGATGACTTGATGAGTCATTCTAGCCATTTTTTGTATAAATTTGGAAAAAGTTTGCTTGCAATTAGGTGTATGTTTTAGAAAAGGATTGGATTAAGGATTGGATTATTCTTCTTTCCATTTATATTGTCTTTTAAGATGCATGTATGTAGCAATTTTTTAGTAATTAGTTTGTACTTGTAGTAGTTGGTCGAGTTATCACGAAATTGTATTTCATAGAAGCTGAAAATGTAGTTCGTTGGAAAAAGAAATTGTCGCCCTTTATGCTTTTACCTTGATACCGTGTTCATATAGACATATATAAGTATACTAAACCACATTACCTGAATACAATATATGGTGCATAAAAAGAATTTAGTAGGGAATGATCGAAGGAGGTCCGTGGAAGACAATAATTGATCCAAAGGCCAACTACTTCAAGAACCACCATTGTGATTGCTCTTATATTCCGTATGTCTTTAATTTGTCTTGAAACATTGCTTCTACTCTAGCTTAATAAATTGATAAGAATGCAACTATCGTATATTATGCCAATATCAGCTTGATCAATTCTAAATTATACCGAATGACTTAAAGATCACACTGTCATCGCTCGAAGAAGAATTTATAGGAATTTCCTTTTACACTCAAATTGCCCATTTCATATTTAAAAAAAACATTTATGAAAATACATCTGCATAGCAATGTTTTATATGCAGTTTTCGATCTTATGTTAAAATTTATACATACAAATATGTCAAAAAAATTATTTGAACTCAAGTTAGAATAGAGCTAATGATTAAACTTTTTAAAAGGCATACTAATGACATGGATAGGCTGGTTAGCAACTTTGGTACGCCATGTGCACAGTAATCATCCTTTTTGTTTTGCTCTGTCATATAAGACCACGAAGAAGATGATGATAAGGTTGGTTGAACCTCTTTTTTGTACATTATTATCAACATAATTAAGTCTAATAACATCATTATTCTACCAAAATAGTGGCACCACCTTGCAATTAACAATAGTGAATACTATAAATGTCACCAAATGTTACATTTTCTTGCATTTAGTTATTGTCAAGCTGATGAAGCTAAAGATAGCAACTAGTATGAATATTGACTAACATACAAAGATCATTTCTGTCTTACCATAATATAATATATGGTGGTAGTTAATTAGTTATGATCATTGGACTATCAAAATGTTAAATTATTGCACAAATTAATACTAGTAATATTTTATTTATAAACTTATATGAATACAAATTACAAAATAATTCAGGTTGTTGTCCACATAGTTCACGAGATAGGAATCAAGTATAGCCTTTTGGCATTTTACCTAATAAACACCTTTCTAAATCAACCAATTGTAGGCATGGCTAATTACTTCTATATATTGTTGTATAGAGTATATTGGTGAATCATATAGTACAACGGTCAATTATAAGGTATTCGTGAAATTTTTCGGTAAATATAATCTATTCAAAAGTTTATGATTATCGAGTGAATGTGCATGTATTGGCTTAATATGAAGTATTGAATTGAGATGTTATAGAATGCGATACGCTATTGATATATGGGATTAACGCATGGATGGTAACATTTATGTATCTTTTACTACGTGTTTGTTTTATTGTTTTGACAAGATCAAATTATCAATATGTAGAGAGAATGTCAATGCATGTATGAATCGGATATTGAGGTTGGAAAACAAAAAGGGCAAGTCCTAGGAGTAAAGAGCACTCCATGCATGTCCATGTAAATGGTATTGCATCCTCCTTAGCTTTTACATACTTTGCTTTTATTTGTGGGGATCATATAATAGGATATATAAGGATAATGCCTACACCTCAGCTCCTTATTTAGTTGGATAAAGTTCAATTCCCTTGCTACCCTCTTATATTTCTTATTAGTAGAACATAATATGTATTCCTATTAAATATTAATGTATGTATACATTGCACAATGTAATTTTGTAAGAATTTTGATGATATTCTTCTATAATATCCTGATTTAGTGTACTTAATCCTGATCATAGTTATCTAGGAATGAATAAATTTGAATCCTAAATGATAATATTCTACCTAAAGTGCTAAATATGCAGATCACCTGTCCCATTTTCTGTGGCTTCATATGTTAACAAATAATTAACAAATAAAATAATCACTTTTGGGATGACGTTTCAGTGCATGAATATTATTCCTTCTGGCACAAATGCACACACCTTTTGTACTACTATTGAAATGAGAGATATGGACCTTTTTCTTCTGAAATTTTAATTGGATCCAAATTAATTAAATCCACCCTAAATAGTGGTGAACTCACGTTATAGCTTTTGGTGGCATTCACCTCACAAATCAGAGATATAAGAGGTGGACTAGTGGTTGTAGACTTATAGCTATCATATTAGTTTTAACATGGAGGACGAGAGTTCGACCCTCTATAGACTAGTTTTTTGTGAATAAAAATACGTATTCTTTGATTTTGGGCATCGACTAGACTTTCATGCTTATCAATGGAACGAAGTTGTTTGGCGAGCAACAATTTAATGTTTCGTTATTCTTTCTTCGAAATATTATGCTGAACATTAGTGAAAATCAATACATACTTTCGGTAGAAAAAAGAATTCATCAATACATATATGTAAAGCAATCGTATGCCAAACCAAAGTTGAACTTTCTTTCTGTTAAGCATGATTGGACCACTTATGAACTACTAGAAGAGACATAATGACCATAGACCATACAAATTAATTTCATACCGTCCACGATGAGATACATTCAAGTCAAAAGGTGAAGGAATTTGACCATGATCGATTACACTCCTTTTGTATTTTAGAAGATAAAATTTTTGGTTTAAATATATATACTCCGTCGTATATGATAAGAATTCGAATTAGATATTAAGTTTAACGAAATATTTTAACTACGCAGAGTACACATTAGTGAAATTTGAGTAATTAAGCTAACATGTTAATCTGAAGATGTTAATTAGGCTAAACTGGTCAACAAGATGGCCTGGTCGTTTGGTTGCCAATCAAAATCATGAGAATTCAAAATTCGCATGAATTAAAAAATGTGAAGTTGTTTGATTGCCCAAAATCATGAGAATTCAGAATTAATAAGAATTTTCAATTCCTACAAAATGGGGAAATTGACTTAACTAGCCCCCCAATTGGTAATTGGAAATTCCTGTGAGAGTTCATTTCTTACATATAACCAAACAGTTTTGAGAATTTCGATCCCATGAACTTATATTTCATGGGAAGTGGCACTTCATGGAAATTAAGAATTCTCGCATGCAACCAAACGACCACTTGACATAACTTGTAATCCTTCAAGTGCTTAACTAATCACTCTGTTTTAACAAATTGTTTACAACTTTACGTTATTACGTCAAAACGTATCTTCAAAGTTTCGAATTACCAATTTATTTTACGAGACGATGAAGGGAGTAGTGCAAAAGATGAGTAGCCAATGTGGAGAAATTGAGGCAAGTGCATGGGGTAGACGAGAGTGTGATCTGGAGATGATGCTGACTGAAGAATTTGGTACAACCAGGGACCAAATAATAAGCTTGCATGTTATGAAACATTTATAGAATTGACATTGGATAAGGTAACCAATTGTAGCTTATATATCAATCTTCTTTTCCGTTGGCTGTGACCAGCTTGTCCACTTGTCCCATTACTTGGCTGCTCCAATCTATATGAACCTTCAATGTCAAATGGACCCTCTTTTATACCCATCTTCTAAATCGTTAGCGTTTATTTTGAATTATTTTAACACGTATTTAAAACAAAATATTAACAATATACACCGTGTAAAAATGTCTGTACAATTATTTTTGTAATGATATTGTTAGTGTGTTATCCAGAATACACAATGTATAGAATTAGACAGTGATTTGGTATTCGATCAATCTTCTTTCCATCCGTTACTCGTTTTTTCCGAGTTCCAAATTCTCGTACCCATCACCTATAGGAGTATCTTCTCCAACTTTAATTTGAAGTCATCCAATTCAACTAGTTGATCATCATTAAGTGTGTCCTTGACTTGAGTGACCCAAAAGGCTTGAAAAGGTCTCATCTTTTACATTGTTAGTAATAACTTCATAATATATAAGCTGGATGTTTGCCCTACAAAGTCACCTTTATGTTGGGCAGCAACCTCAAGCAAAGGTCATTTCAAATTGGGGGGCCTTTGTGCCTTTTAAAAGATCAAACACAAGTACACTTGCCCTTAATACAAGATGGCCGGCGCATTGGCGGGCCTTCTCATCTATGTATACTTATGACTTCGTTTTCGTGAATAACGTTGCGAACACGTTATTGCTATATATCAAGACTCGACCGCATAGTCGCTAAGTTAGCCTCAGGATACAGTTAGATTAGTCGTAATTCTTAAAAATACGAGTTGTGACATACATAAACTCGAGAAAGGAATAGTAAAAACTCAAATGCTCTCAATAGAGGTCGACGGTCATCATCTTTAAACGTGTGAAAACCCGAGTCTATGGAAGTCAATAATATACAACTGAATTGAACAAGCAATATTGTGAGCTCCTGTAAGATTACAATTTCATACTCAGCCAAGAAAAAAAAGGCTACAACTTTTCAATAAAAACTATACAATACAATGTTTTGTTTAGCTATTAGCAGGATTGTATCTTGACTCCACATAATCTTCTGCATCCCACAAAAAGGAACCAAATGCGACTGCCTCTAAAACTAGCATGGTCAATCCGGAAAATGTTACCGAGACAATTTCATCGTTCTGAGTCTCCAACACACCACCCTCGCTTAACCGGATGTCTGGCTGACCAAATAAGGCTTGTGTTTGCCTTTCAATCAATGTCATGGCTTCCTTGGATCTTATTGTAGCGTACCTCTGAAGAGTTTCGGTATCCAGATACATGACGTATGACCTAAGTTTGTAGGTTGACTCACCATCTCCAACATCCGTGGGATCACCATAACCAACAACCTCTTCATCTGCTGGCATTTCTATCAGTGAATCTGGATCCCAGAAAGGGTTTTGCGGTGGAGGTTCCTGAAACCTGGCAGTATTTTTGCGAAAGTCTTTTGGGAGAGTGTTCATGGATCTCTCTAGTTGGTATCTTTGGTCAACTCTTCTGAGAAAATACCCGTACATAATCGAAGCAGCATATAGCTTACCGAGTTTGATTTTGCTGATCTCAATAAGACTTTGCAAAGGACCGACTAGACGCTCACCCAGCACAAGAGACAGATGGCTTTGTATCATTTCAAATGCTTCTGGAGAGTGTACTGATTCAAGTTTCTGTTCTTGGTCAGGCCAAAAATCGATCCTGCCAGTAATATCTAAAGGCGGGGTCATCTTTGGGATCATTGATATATTATTCTCCACGAACTTGTGCAGTATCAAGCAGTACAATATCTCCTGCAAAGCCTTCTGCCTATCCTTCTCTTTGACTTCAGCTATTCTCCTGCAGTAATCATTCTATTAAGTCAAATGACTACTTTCTTCTGTCTAGAGTAGACGAAGATTATAAGAAAAATACATGGGTACACCGACTCCTGAAATAATACTTTGTCAACAGTCTAGGTTTAAATATCGGGCTATAACAGGGAAGCAGGATGAAGAATGACAAGATGGTTAGTATGTTAAGCACAGCATCCTTCTCTCTGTAAAATCATCACAAGACGAATAGGCAACGATATAAAACTGATCTGGCAATGAGAGTACAAAGCTTAGTTTAAGGAGGCGCGAGGCGCTGGGGGGCCGTTGCGATGAGGCGCAAGGCGAAGGCGCACTCCTCATGCACTGCTCACTCATTTAGCGAACAAAATCCTATTTTATGAAACCATATTTTGCAAAATATAAACCCTTTTTTGGTATTTAAAGAGGGCCAATGGGTGAAGAAGTATAAACAAGGGATTAAGGGGTAAAGGGCAGGGTAGAAATAAGGTTACAGAGAAAGAAAATCGGAAATTGCACAGTCGTGCGCCTCAGATGCACCTCAAGTTTCTGAGGCGATGACAGCTGGGCCTAGGCGCGCTTTTTTCAACAAAGGTACAAAGGAAAGTTAACACACAAGACATGAAACCCACCAAAGAAGCTGCCACTTTCTGCAGGACTCAATCTATTTCTTTCAATTGCTTACGTTTGGTTTGAACTCGTTTCTCATATTCTGACCAAATTTTAAGAATTCGATGAAACGGAAGAGTAACTCAAATAGAAGATAACAATGGGGAAAACAAAAGAAATAGCGATGAATAGTCAGGAACGCCAAACATTAATTTTAAAGACAAACAGGAGTTGATATATGCACCTGTAAAGGAGGAGGTCTTGAGATGATGATGGAGTTTCTTTCTTTTGAGTCTCTCTATCATTTTGAAGATTCTCGAGCTGCTGATCAATAGCTGCGGGGAGAAGATGCGGGTGAGTTTGTAAAATTTGAGTCAGCAGTTGGCCAGCCGGAGACTCCAAGTGAACAGGAGAGATCGACGACTTCTCCTCTCCAGATTGATTTGATGCTCTCACCATAAATCCCCTGGACTTGCTCTTATCCAGTCCGGTGGCAAGCCTTCCAACGTGAAATGAACTACAGCTCTGCAGATTGAGATCCAAGTGTGGACATGAAAAGTAGAATATTTGCACAAATTAGCTCCAAATTTTGGATGATAAGAACACTCAAATACAAACAAGGGAGAAACAGATGGCCTACAAACAGGCCACAAGCTGAGAATGCTAACATCAATAAGCAAACTAAACTATTGAATATTCACCATACAGAAGTGTTCCTCCTAAGGTCACGCAAAATAGACATATCTGACACTGTCTCAGCCGTAGGTAACAATTTAAGGGTCAAGAACTCCAAATTAACGTTATCAGGGTAGCTTTGGAGCATCACTCTCTTCTTTGCACATTCCCTAAAGCAGCAAATAATAACATAGCCAGGTAAGGTTTAGAATGGTGAATAATTCCTTGATTATTATTGATATGATAGAATGGTGAATAATTACTACAGAGAAAACTGGGACTGGTTGACACTCAAAAGCCGCCTAAGGTACACAGAAAAGCTGCTCCATAATAGCAGATAGGTGAGATAGCAGTCATATTTTATGCTTCCACAAAAATACGACCCCTAGGGGCTTCCACAAAAATTTAAGCCGTTATTATTATTCCAGGGTCAATTTGGCCCAAAACCCTGGATTATATGCTTCGATTTCAGCTAATTTTTACCATATTTTTAAAAGAGCCAAGTGTTCTCAATACTTTATCATGGACATCTTTGGTATATTCTTGTTGAATATGAGGCTCAGTTCCTCTATTAGAAATGTGTTTTAAGGACTTTTGGCAGAAGTCCCCCGCTTAGGGTAGTATGCGGTTTTGGATGATTTTGGGATTTAACATAGTTTTTTTGGCTTCAGTACTTTGTTAAAACACGTAATATGACCCCTAGGGGCTTTCACAAAAATTTGAGCCGTTTATGTTCCGGGGCCATTTCGGGCCAAAAATCGTGGATTATCTACTTCAGTTTTGGCCAAATTTGACCAGTTTTTGAAACTCGCAAAATATTATCGAAACTTTACTATGAACAGCCTTAGAGTACCCTTGTTAGATATGAGGGCTGGTTCCATTGTTAAAGAAGTCTTTAAGCCCTTTCGGCCACTGAGGCTAGTGTGAGGTTCTTGCCGATTTCATGAACCTACCATAGGTTTTTGGCTCTAAAGTTTTGTACAAACCCATAGTATGACCCCTAGGGGCTTCCACAAAAATTTGAGCAATTTTTGTTCCCGGGCTATATTAGGCCAAAACCCGTGGATAATACACTTCGGTTTTGGTCATTTTTTTACCATCGTTTTGAAAGTAGCCAAATGCTCTTAAATTTTTACCATGGAAAGCCTTGGAGTACCTTTGTAGGATATGAGGGATGGTTCCTCTCTCAGGGAAGTTTTTAAGCACTTTCGGCAGATGTCACTCAACGTCACAGACTAAGGCGAGCGTGCGGTTTTTGCCAAATCTTGGAACCTATATATGTTTCTGGCTTGATAGAGCCCATAATAACTCACTGGAGTTTCCACAAAAAAATTAAGCCTTTTTTGTTCCGGGGTCCTTTGGTACAAATAACGCGCAACACTTTGATTCTGGCCAATTTTTGGAAAGAAGCCAAATCTTCTCAAAACTTTAACATGGAAACCTTTGCAGTAGTCTTGTTGGATATGAAGATATGTTCCCGTATAAGGGAAGATTTAAAGGCCCTTTGGCACAAGTCACCATTGAGCGGCATTTTTCACCATTTTTGGGACCTACCGTAGGTTTTTACCTCTAATATTTGCTAAGATCTACACAGTTACCTCTAGATGTTTCTACAATAGTTTGAGCCGTAGGTTTTGGGCCTTTTGGCCAATATTGACCACTTTTTTGAAAGTAGCCAAATGTTCCCAAACTTACCATGGACAATCTCGAGTACCCTTATTGGATATTGGGGCTCGTTCCTCTGTTCAGTAAATTTTTTAAGCCATTTAGGCACATGTCATGTCACCCATTGCAGATACAGGGAGATTTTTTTGCCCATTGTTGGATTCATTATAGGATTTTGACTCTGTTATTTTGCTAATAACCTATAATATGACCCCTAGGAGCTTAGTGTTAGTCTCAGAGCCAGGCCCGCAGATAACCTTGGACTATATACTTCGATTTTGAATTTTTTGACCCGTTGAGGCTTCCGTGCGGATTTTGCCGATATTGGAAACCTATTGGCTGTAAAATTTTGCTGATTGAGGCTATCATGTGTTTGTCGCCAATTTTGGGACCTACCATATGTTATTGGCTATAATATTTTGCTAAACCCATAGAAATATCACTATGTGCTTTCACTCAAATTTGAACCGTTTTTCTTTCGGGGTGCCCAAAATAGTCGAATATATACTTGGTTTTGCCCATTTTGATCACATTTTTGAAAATAGCCATATTTTCCCAAACCTTCGCCATGGGCAGCCTTAGGAGAATTTTTGTTGGATATAGCGGCTTGTACTTTTATTAGGGAAGTTCTTGAAGCCCTTTCCACACATGACACCTGTCGTGGCCAGCGCGCATTTTTGCCGAGTTTGGAAACCTACCATAGCTACCTCATTTTCAGTTCACCCTATTGATAAAAACATTTTCAAGGTACCTCATGTTCACTACACCACCTTTTTACTACAAAGACCAATTTACTAATAAATTTTAGAAGATGGAAACTTTTGCAACTCCTTTCATAGCATTGCTCTTCCTCAAGTCATTACTCTTCTTCTCACATATTGGTTCTCTTATAACTTTCCGTCATCAAATAAAACTCTCCGCCTCTAAACACTTCTATGCCACTCAAAGATTATAATACAATCAATTATTCAACTACACCAACAACATCTTTAACCCCAGTGCTTAAAAGCTCCCGCCATAAGGCGGGGTAAGGGGATTATTCAACTACTCTTCATAATTTCATTCATACTAAGTCCTCTCCAATCCTCTCATCTATCCGAAGTATGTGAACTTGCCATTTCTGCAATTCACTGTCCGTGCTTAATTGTCCGCTACCTTGCAGAATGTTACTTACAAACCTAGGCTTGGCAAAACTACAAAAAGTACAATCCCTTCCTAACATAAGCCCTAATAACTCAATGCTCAACAATTCTCGTAACATTTCTTTCCAGAACAGGATACCACCCGTTTATAGACCCTCTCTTGTGCACATCCCGACTGCGATCCAACGAGTAAAGTTTGCACATACTTCCTTATTGTATGTAAGACAAACAACCAAATGACATTCCCACATCAGATGAACTCATCGAATAGCAAGTAAAACAACAGCACTCGATTAGGACATTCATCAAAAGACCCAAAATAGAGCCGGAAAAGTCGATTTTCTCGACATCCAAACATTACTTTGATTGGGTACCTGAATTGATACACAGCTCCTAACCACAAATCCAATAGCTACAAGCAAAATTGGACAAGTCAAGCAAGAATCTTTCTATTTTATAC
The DNA here is from genome assembly GCA_963680865.1 of Spergularia marina. Classification (NCBI taxonomy): domain Eukaryota; kingdom Viridiplantae; phylum Streptophyta; class Magnoliopsida; order Caryophyllales; family Caryophyllaceae; genus Spergularia; species Spergularia marina. The sequence goes on along the minus strand of OY804552.1, from coordinate 4,786,893 downwards.
CCAATTTTCTCAGTGTTCATCAATTTCTTATATAAAAAAGACACCATCTTTCATCAAAAATCAATCTGAACATGTCAACAGAACCAACAAATCATCAAAATTTTGCCCAACAAAACCAAGAAAGAGAGCTATTCAATCAAAAAGTACTTCACAAGCAACAATAACATATGAGATTCAAAGAGAATAAATCAAGGAAATATAAGAATCTAACACAGTAAAAAAATGATGGGTAATTAGTAAAAGTAACTTACTTTGTAGAAGGTTGAGGAAGCAGAAAGAAAGAACTTGTTGGTAGAAGAAGAAGAAGAAGAATCAGAAGAACAACGGTAAGAAGAAGCCGTGGAGGGTACAACTACCAACACATCACTGATTGCCCCTGAAACCTGCATCCTTCTTCTTCTTCTGATGCGCCAGACAGATTCAGAGACAGAGAGAGAGAGAGAGAGAGTTGAAATGTTGAATGTCAGTACTAGATTGTTAGGCAGATTTTTCTGGGGTTGTCAGAATCTTCAAATATAAGTTTAGGTGGTTATTTTCTGGTGGTAGAATCTTTCGGGCAATGTTCACATTATGAGCTTTACTCTGATACTCAATCTCGTTAAGATTATCGCTAATACGATACTAATGGCACCCATTCTCGTGACACTTTGATACAAAGAGTATACTCGTAGGATGATAAATACACCCGTATGTGAAGCTTACAATGAATTTGAGAGAAACGAATGAAATTTGTTCACGTTTTAACGCTTTTATCAAAGTGTCCCGAGATTTCAAGGTATCAATATTGTATCGGGTCAGGCATATGATTAGTGAAAATGTCACATTGGTACTCTTCGAATCTTGTAAAACTTATATTAGAACATTATTATGGAGTACAAATGTAGAATTAAATGTGCATTCTTGTTAAATGTAAAAAGTTTCAGGGTTCAGTAAAGATTACTGTGACCAAGAGATGGCTAAGATAATAACAATACAAAATCAAATGTAAAAAAAAGATGCTACATAGAGCTCGCACAAGAAGTCCCATGAGCGGAAAAATTAGATACCCTTAGGGGTACAACATCAGAACATGATACCGCAGCGGTTTACATCTTCTGTAAACCACAAATAAGCTGAATGTGAACAACCCTCACAGAACAAATACTAATATCACTACCTGCTCTAGGACGATTACATCTGGGAATTGGGATATGCCACAATGTTCAAATACGGCATTCTCGATTCCCAACTATTGAAGTTTGCCAGTGTAATTGACATAAGAGAACTAGTTCCTGAATTTAAAAGGTCAGGCTTTGGCAAACAATGACTATACGCTGATTGCTAAGGATTAAGGGCTTCCCGGAATGCCTAGGTTAGGTTACTCTTGAAAAATAGGTTGATACGGATGATGGTGATAAGTTAACGACTGCACTGCACTTAATCTGTTTTCACACTTTCCTGTGTTTCGTTAACCAAGCAAAGTTCAGGCTGGTTGGATGCTAAATCTTGCGAAGTTTCACCAAGTCTCTCCTGCAAAAGTAGAATGTTAATGATAGAACCAGGGAAAAACAAAATGCACACTAATGCAACACTGATTTCTCTTTTGGACAGCAGGACATGCAAGTCATCGACAAGTAGTAACTTCTAAGTAACATAGCAGTAAAACAAGAGATATACATTCTGGCAGATATAACATATGGTATGGTAGATAGAACGATGCTGAAGACATATGAGATGGTTCAACGCCAAAATTTGAATCAATTAAAACATGAAAAAAAAAAAGAGCAGTCACTTCTTTAGTAGACGCTTACTAAAAAAACAACACTACAAAACGATTTTCGGAAACCTAAACCCCAAGGAACAAGAAAAGATAAAGACAAGCTAATTGAGCTTTTAAAACTTCCACATGTTAAAATGCACCAGGGCTCCAATATTATCAATCAAAATTCTTTCTCTAATCAAACAATATTTGGCATTGAATACCTTGAGAGAAGCATTCTCTGTAATGAGCTGCTCATAATCACTCCTCATGCGATTAAGATCTGATCTAAGGTTAGCATTTTCTTCTTTCAAAGCATCAGCACGCTGAGCCAGCTCATCACATTCAGCCTAATAAGATGTCCACACAAAACAATGTTGTAAGACTTTCATCTATCTTGAAGAAGTATTAATCAATATTGACTGCAAAAATGATAGCTAGACCCCTTGCCTGCTTACGCAATCTTGATCTACGAGCAGATTCCCTATTTGACTGCTTACGTCTCTGTCTCTTAAGTTCCCTCTCATCCTACAAGCAAGATATCACCAATAATGAGAAACATAATCATGTAATCAAAACAGGAAGAAGACAGACAACCTTAACACTTTGACAGCAACAGAAACAACAATAGTGAAGTAATGAGACAGCCAGAGGATACCTGATACAGACATTTACACAACAAATGCACCCTTCTAGAAAAACCTCAACAAGCAAGGGGGGCAGACCATAAAATTTGGCCTAAAAGTTTATGTAAAGAAGGCCTTAGCCTAGTGGTAGAGAGGGTTGTGTTGAGCATATTGCCTGTAGATCACAGGCTCAAAAACTCTTGTAGGAAGATTTGCTAATTTGTTTTCTTTACAAAAATTTCTTCATATTGTATGCATGTATCTACCAAATTGCACAATCTCCCCCTCCCCCCCCCCCCCAACCGGAATCGTGATATCCTGCCCCATGAGCAGGACAACAACCCAATTCATAAGTTAAATCGATCTGTGTCGAGCCTAGATCTGGATTGGCGATTGGGATCAGCGCCATTGAGGGATCGTGGATATTTTGGGCCGTGGAATAAAGGGGTAGATTGTGGGGACGAGGTCGTGGGGGTTTACAGGTGGCAGCAAGTAAGTTGGGTTGGGGGCTGCGGAGCTGTGAGCCTGTGATGTCTGCTGGGAAAGGGGAGGAGAGAGAATGGGAAAGAGATTAAGGTCTTAAATCTTTTTTAATGGGGTGAGTTAAGACTCAATTGGATAGTGACCAATAGTAAATTCATGTGATGTCATCTCTCATCTGGACAATATGGATACACTAAATGTTACTGAAGAAGGAAATGGGTTATTTGGACTTGAATTAGCCATTCAGGTTGAGCGGAGGGCCTGGAGGCAGTATATGATAACCTTGTTGGAATTCTTTCACTAGAATCGAAGTAATTCAAGAACTTGTAAAGTCGACCGATTAAGTTGGGATTAAGATCCATTCATTTACAAGAATAATCCCTTCTGAATATCCTCTGTTTCAATTAGACTTTTCTTTGAATATTAGACCGCAATGATGCAAGCAAAGATTCGTAGACTACAACATCTACAGGTGTGGAAACTTCGGAGAATGAAATTACACTGGAACATAGTCATTGTTTAATCAAGTAGAACTAAAGAAGTCTCGCTAATATCTACCAGATTCCAGATTACAATTACACCTCCATTTTCTCCACAACCAATCAATCATCTTTTGTCCTTTAAAATCTAAGCCTCACATCCTCCTTGTTCTTCTTCTCAACTATGAACCCATCTCGGGAATTATAAGGTGAACCAACTCATTCAAAGATTGAGACAGCGAGAACATAATAGAAAGGAGACTTCCTCTCCACAGACCCCAAAGTCAACGCATCTCAGTATCTCACCATCCCGCTCAACCTCTACATTCACAAGTTAGTCTCGAATGAGTCACTCCCTTAATCTGAGATATCTCAAAAATTATTTCTCCGAGTAACAAAAGTCTCACAACGAAAATTCAGAATGTGCAAAGCTTTGGTTGTTAAAGTTATAGATGTTACTTTTGATATTCAAGTTCATAGTGGTTACTTTCTGTCTCATACAAGAAGTATGTTCCAAGCAACAGTTGAAGTATTGTATTAGACAATCTAAAATTATAGATACATCAAAAGTACAACTGATGTCGATGGTTCATGACAGGAAACACAGCACCTTTGATTGCCAACAAAGCCACACGATTAACTATGCTATGGGTTCAGAACATAATGAAAGTAAACCAAAATGGTTCATTAAACTCTTCTTTGGGGGTGGCGGAGACAGCAGGTAGTGGCTTACGCATAGCTGGCATATTATACCAATCTAAAACGAGCATAATCTAAGAAACTTTAGGCTTGCTTTTGCTAAGTGGATATGAATTCAGTTAACCAGTTCCTTAAAGTCACTACTCTTGATACCATGAACTTGGCCAAACTACTAAAGTTAGTAAAAGAAAAGTGAGGGGCAAATGCCAAATTGGTAAAACAAATTACTCCGGCCTCAAATTGGTAAAAATAAAAATAAAAAATTACACTTGATATAGAATCAACCAAATTTTTGTGTAATTTTAACAAATTGTCTATGGTCTTCAAGTTCATGGTGGCCAAACTACCATAGACAACCCTGCTCTCAATGACTAAGAATTTAACAAAAAAGAAGGCCCGTGTATGAGGAAGGACAAGTAAAGCTGGGAAACCTCGGAGGTTTGAAAATTACTGACAAAACACCAAATAATCATACCACACCATACACACCAAATAAAAGAAGATTCAAAAAACAAATTGAACAATAAAAAGGGAACTGTGATATACCTGTAACCAAAGTTGTGACTGCAAGTTGTCCTGCGATCCAGCTGGAACCATTCCAGCAGCAACTGCTGCAGTAACCTGTCCCCGCATTGCGGGAATGGGCGACGTAGCAGGAGCACCCCAGTAATCCATACCAATATTCAGATTGGTCGCAGGCCCAGCAACAGGTGCCAGAGCACCAGGTCCAGTCATTGGCATGACGGCCATTGCAGGATTCATCATGGTGTGAGGGGCACTTACTACACCATTCTGAGTAACGTGGGTGGCATTTCCATTTTGAGATGAATCAGCTGCAATAAGGTAGTGAGTATGTTACATTTACTTTACAAAACAAACCGGCACTGTCAAGTTGAGATAAGAATTAATAATTTGCTATATAACCTTCTGTCGTTTCTCGTCTTCCTTCAGACTTCGATGGTGAGTCCTGTTAGAATTGAACAGGCAAACTCAGGATAACCAGTAGTTTTTTCACACTAACAGATCATATTAAGAAAAAGATGGGCAAGACTACTTGGGGGGGGGGGGGGGGGATAGATACGCAAAAATATGGGGAATAATTTCACAAATATAAAGAGACTTATAGAATGAAGCTAAAGCATACGTTGAAAACAGATAGAGACTATTTCCGGATGACCCAAAATGAAGTTGTGTTGGAATTGCATTGACCAACTACTACTTCACAATATTTAGTGAGAAGATTGCTTTCTTAAACATAGGAAATAAATAGGCCTTCTTTTCCAAGTACAAAAACTATATTGAAATTACTTCATCCCAAAACATAATAACTAAACACAATGTACAGTGGACAATCTGATACGTTGCATGCACATATTAACATTTCAGCAACGATTAGAAAAGAGATAAGAAATTAACTATTACTCTAAAGTTTCAAATCATCATTAATGAGTAACAGCAACCTAAAATGTTAAAATACTGATTCCTACTCTCTCTGTTGACCTATAAACTTCGTACTTTCCTGTATAAGGTGTTCATCTTCCAACTTCCTGATTAAAATATTTCATTATTTGTATAATCTTGTAAGAAATTGCCCCTACTTTAAATGCTGTTTTTGATTGAATATGAAAAAATGCAATGCCCCTCAGTTGTAACTTTATACCAAGTGATCCATAAAAACTCATTATCTATTCCACTTTCTTAAAAGTTGTGATTTGGACGTATGTAGTTAAAATATGGACAGAGGGAGTGTGAAGCATTGACACATTGCCAATGTACAATAGAAGTATAAAACACCTAAGAGGATTCACCAGAAAACATAAAAATTTATCAAAACCACCACTGTACTCAGGGTTATCCTTAAAATCCATGAACAAACTACTCAGTTAGTTGAGCAAAAAGACATACAAAGTACAAACACACAAGATTATGCTAGTGATATTGTTACAACAACAACAACAACCAAGCCTTATTCCCAAATGATTTGGGGTCAGCTAACATAAGATTCTGCTAGTGATATTGTTAGTCCACAAAAAAATCATTTCAAGGACATAATAATTTTCAGGTAGCGAATACATATAAAGCATACTAATGTCCAGTCTTAAAGTTTACCAGCACAATAACCCTCAAGGAATTTTTTTTGCCTTAAAACAGTTCATTGAGGTAACTTTAGTTCTTTCCCGTAAGACTCTGACTACTGTTCACACTACTATTTCTTTAAAACTATTCCACTAAACAAAAGTATCGCCATTATTCAAATTCAGAGTAAGAGATTAAAGCAAAATCTACAACATCAGAATATTGGACCCCTAGAATTTGTCCATTCTGAAATCTACATCAACAACTACCCCAAGAGCTGACACAATCTAATTGTCAAATCATTAACCCATCATTAAGAGCTTCGGCAGCATCGTACATCATGCAGTTATCATTCAAATATTTTCCCAAGGAACAAGGGAGGAGGAAACAGGGTCATAGTACCCAACTTAGGTTAGCCCTCCACCTAGAACACTAACTCATACACCCTCCGTCTTTCTTTAAACACCTCATACCCAAAATACCCCCATGTTGAGGAGGGTGTACACAATAATCGGTTGATCAGAGTTGCAAAAACATTACATAACGATTTTTTTGAAACTTAAATTAACCGATTAGTGTGTACATCCTTCTCAATAACGTTGCGTTTTGCATATGGGGTGTTAAAAGAAAGAAAGAGGGAATACGAGGAAGCCATATCATACTACATTCATGTAGATTGCAGTGGGTTCAGTAGGAAAGTAAAATACTGGTTTTAAAAACATTAATCAGATCTGGACTTTCTCCTAATCCTCTTCTCCACAGTAGTTTACTCTATGATGATGATTCAAATTCTAAGCTTTGTAAAAAAAGTATGTACCCGATTCAAAAATCCCTGACAAAGTGAGAATAGTCAAGGGACAGCTGCAATCCATTACAATTTCCTTTTCATAGCCTTACTGTTAAAACTTCCAATGCGAGTTCCAAATTATTAAACTCGACAGGGGAGCAGAAGCAAGATGAGGAAAAACTGATTTTGTCATGAAGCCTATTCTATTTTTTCAACTTTCAGTCTCCCTATCCACTTCCTAAAGTTATTTGGGTATCAGGGTCTCACTCTCTTCACTAATCAAGTGATCAACTATAATGAATGCTACAGTTAAGAGAAAATGAGATATTATTCAGGAGAATAATTTCAAAGTAACGAGCTTTATCATGGAAAAATGACTTTTGCGTTCTTTATTCTGCAAGTTCGTAAAAATAGGGATTTTCCTCTTGTACTTCAACGTTTGCATGTTATTCTGCTAAAACTATATTTGTCATATACACCGTGGTAATTAGTTAAAAGAGCCTATATATGGGAACGCCTAGCAAAAAGATGTAGGTGAAAATAACAGGTTTAAAGTCTTACATTCTGAGAATTTGCATCACTCCCGTCACTTGAACCGTCACTTCCACTCTCAGCACTGCCAACGCAAACATATTGAATGAGCCAAATCATCATAATCATATGCAAGCAGGTCCATAATAGCTTTAAAATACGATGGATCCTACTCATACTTCTATAAAAGACACCAAAGTAATACATAATGAAGATATAGTCATTGATTGCACATGAGCTACACAATACCTTTTAGAACAGGCACCATTAGCAGATGTTCCTGTTGTTTTACCTTCTTCGTTAGTTTTCCCAGTAATCATATTCAAACTACCCAGACTCCCTCTCATTCTTTTCACAGGCAATTTTTCTTTCCCCTCAGGCTGCTTGCTGTCTGCATCTCCACTTCCAGGAGTATTTCCCTACAATAGAAACTACATCATTTTCCTTTCCATAAGCTCCACCATAGAACTAAGAAACCTAATTATTAAAAAAGAGACCAAAGGCTAATAACTCACTGAAGCCTCTGCCATGCCATTTGGAGATGGCATTGCAAATGGAGCATATGGATTATAGCCCTGACACGTAAAGGTTGCACCCGCATAGTTAGAAACAAAGTCAAGATAAAAGGAATAAGAAAGAGTGAGTAACAAGAATTTAACATTCGTACCGGAGGCAGAGATGGGTGAGCATACAGACCACCATGAGGATACATGGCTACATACGGATGAGGCGGGGTACCATATGGAGGCATCATATGCTGCACAACAATAAATATAAAAAAAAAACACACTTAAAAACTGATAATAAAAATGTTTCTGAACTGCGAGGGACAAACAGTATGAAGTGTTGGAAATTTTGATTCTGCACTGCAAGAAAATCAAGACCATTTATGCATTGAGACACAACTGGGGAAAAAAAATGTCTCTCCATAAATGCTCAAATATTCTCTCCATGTTAATGTAGACCGCCATGGAGAAGGCAACTAAACCATTGACGATCGTAAAATAAAGATGAGGGTCAGACTACCATCAATGTCGATAATTCAAACAGGACAATAATGTTACACAACGTACCTGAACACCCCACATGTAGGGGTGAGCTTGGGGACTAGAAGCCATGAAGCCATGTGGGGGAATAGGTGAGTATGCCTGTTCAACAACCAAGAGATACATCACTTCCTAATACCAAGCCTCAACTACAAATTCCTCGAATTCCAAAACAACTAATATTTACTCAAACTATCCACATCCCCAATCCGTAAAATGAACCCTACGCCACACCAAACAAGGTTGCAATCCAGACACTAAACTAATCGAAAACTTTGAAACTTTCCAGAGATACAAAGTACCCCTTCATTCGATCTCTTGACATGCTCGACAGATGCAACTATATCTAACCAAGTTGGAATAACACTACACTAAAAGAAGACATAACACTCAGTTCAAGCACAAACCTGAAAACCAGACCACTCAGGATTAACTGTAGCCGTGCTTGTGGCAGAAGACTGCTCCTAAAACAACAAACAAGGACCATTCACCAATTTCAGTAAGCTCACAACAATCATTCAATACAACATCCTACTATTAATAACAACACAAATTCAACTGCAACAAGATCAAAATTGAGCATAAGAATCATACCGGGGCAGTAGCGGGAGGCGGGGTCTTCGGCTCCTTAGCTGGTTTATCCGTTTCACTACTACCCATAATTCACAATTCAAAATCTAGCTTCACCTACAAGTTCATCCTATAAAATTGCAAAAATTCACAAAATTAAACCCACAATTCACAAATTCAACTATAACCCACCAAAATTAAACAAGTAAAGGCATGAAATTTACCGTAAAAATTGGCTGAACTCGGAGAAATTACCAAACGACCTAGTCAACTAAATCCCAAACAATTGAATTAACACCCAGAAAAATTGCGCGTCGAATCTGGTAAAATTGGGGTTAAATCGATGTAAATTAACGTGAATTTTAATAAGGGGAAACCGAATTGGATAGATTTGTAAGATCAAATCAAAAGGGGGTTTTTTTAAATCGATTGAATTGAATTGAAAAAAAAAATTAGGGTTTCGGAATTTTCTGTTGGAAAAGAGGGGAAAAAAAAGAAGATGAGTCAATTTTTGTCGCCGTGGCGAGTCATTGTTGCGTGGATTTTCATTTTTTATTTTTTGGAATTATTTTTTTATTTTTAGATGTATTTCTACGGCTGAGATTTGCCCATCGTTCTCTTGGTGTCGTGTGTCATACTGTCTTGTCATGTGTGGCAAACGATGACGTGGATCAATTAAAAATGTTCCATCTGATTAATTTGTTCAATTGAACTCCATATAAAGTATAAACGCATTAGCCCATTAGCGTAGGTCGATATCAGGTGAGTTTTAAATGTTTCGTGAGTAAATGCGACTGTAACTGTGGGTTCATCCTTGTACGATCCTCATTCTCAATGGTTATGAGTCTATGACTCAGTGACTATTTGGGAGAAAACGAGTGTGGAAGGGATCTTGCTCGACGAACCAATAGAAGCAAATGACACATAATATAAGGTTGTCTTCAAAAAAAAAAAAATGTTGTTTTTGTCTTCTACTCCTTCAATTTTACCGCTATATTGAAGTTTGTTAAGTCAAAAGTTTAGCTTCTCATATGATAAATTTCATTAAGTTGTGTTAATTTGATGCTAATTTAAGAGAGTATACCCTTCCAGAATCCATACTTATACTTTTCTAGTAATCAATAATATCGTAATTTCAAATGTCAAAATATTAAGGTCGTGTTCTTTTCAACTTAAAAAAATGATTAGATCGATTCAGATCTAATGAATTTAGTTTCTTATTTGTTAAATAAAAACATTATTCTAAACTCAAACATTGCAAATTAATCAATTGTTATTTATCATGATTCATGGACAAAATGATATGATTGATAATCACAAAGATCACAATGGGTTAATTCAACCAATAAACAAAGCGCGGGAAAACCAAAAGAAGAAGGGGGAAAATCTCATTAGCTTCAACAACACAACACAAGGGTTTTAACACTTTAACTAGAACTTTTGTTGGGTCTCAAACAAAACAAAACAAAAAAAAAAATGGAGAAAAATGGCAGTGAAATTGAACAAATTATTGGTAGCACAGGAACAATTAATCTCTCTCCTTCAAAACTTGGAGAAGAAGATTCAATCACAGATCTCACTGGCCGTGTTCATCAACTCCCATGTTGCGTCAAGTTCACTGGTCCGACTGATGTTTCCCACTATTTCAAGCCCAAATCCACTGGTATTTCTTCAATTATTGCAATTATCCTTGTTAATTAAGAGCACCCTTTTTGATTTTAGGGTTAATTCGATGTTTTGGTCGATTTATTTTGTGGGTTTCGTCTTGGATTTTCTAGGGATTGAGGTTGATGGTTTGGGAGTGGAAGAAGCTTTCTTTAGAGGCAGGAAATTGCAAGGGGCTTCTGTACAGTTTCCGGAGGGTTATTCTGGTAATTTCACATTTCCTTATATATAGAATATCTTCGTTGGTGCAAGAGAGCAAAAAGGGTAGTACTTTATGGTAATGTGTTTCAGACCCGGATTATGAGTACCACCCCTCGATGACTTTATGTTGAAATTTGTTATGTTACGACTTCTTTTGTATCGTAGGGTTTAATTTCGGGTTGTGGACTTGGTAGTAATGAGCTAGTTACTGCAATTAGAGAGTTTTACAGTGATATTACTGATATCACTTAAATCGAAATTTAGTCTTGTTGGAGTATATGTTTGATTGTTTGTGTATTGTGACTTGATTATCCTAGGATTTAGTCATGTTGAATTATCACTGTGGTGATGCGTATATGTGAAGTGAGAGCTTTTTCCGATATAATCTTGTAACAAGTATAGCAACCACTAGAGCCATTGAAACAAGGGGACATGACTTGAACATTTTCAGTAAAGTTTTGAGATGTAATCAGAAATAATAGTTCTTTTTTGGCAGCAACTGCTGTTTTGATTTGGATATAAGGTTTCATTCTCTTAGTACCGGATGGAATATATACACGTATTAATTAGGGAAGTCCATGGTTAGCTTTCGTAGTTTGACATTGAGTGCTTAGGTTGAAAGTTTGAGGCTGCCATCATATGGCATTGCTGTTGAACCAGATGCATATGTACTGTCTTTTCTGAGTGGTATATAAGCTGTTATAACGCAATTGATGGCTCTACTGAAAATGTGTATGAAGCGATATCAAGAGTAAGCAGTTAAGAATAGTGAGCTGTACCTCAGCAACTTTTAGTCTTTTACTATGATATTCGAACACCATGTTTGAGGAGTTCTGAGGGCCAGAATTAGATTTGGGATCATTTGAAACTTGCATCCTGCTTCTGTTTTTCATAGATTGACATTTTGTCGATTTGTAAAGTATTTCTTCCTGGCGAAGAAAAGAGACTCGTGTCGTCATCAAAAGTGTCAGTCTTTATTGCTGTGGAAGCTCGTTGGTTTTTATACATTCTTTTGTTCTTTCGTCAGGTTTTATATTGGGAAAGAAAAAACCTTGCAAGGATAAAGCTAACAAAACTGCCGGTAGATATGAAGCTTCGGAAATTCCCAATAGCAGTGAAAATAGCTGGGAGATGCTAGCTAAATGTGATAACATGACATTCTGGAACCATGACAGTCTTCCTTCAAAAGATGATGCTTCTTTGCGTTTGTTTCACTGGTTTGCTGTTGCAAAGGCAGTAAGTTGATTATTTGGCGTACATCTCTTTGAATATTGCACTTCATACTAATATGTCCTGTATTTTGTACACTTACTTAAAAGTTGGACGTGATGTCTAACATGAATGAATCTAAATTTGTTGTTGAATCTTTCAGTAATTTGTCATAAGCTTAGTGGACTGCAAATCTGCAATTATTTAATTAAATTAATTTGGTGATCAGAAACATCTAATAGGAGTAAATATCCTCTTATGGATTTTAACTTCTGACAGCATGAAATTTTCGGGGACTGCAGTGATCATAGTGTCACTACCAGTTGTGTATGTGTTAGACGTAGTATTGATTTCTCAAGGGAGACTGAATCATACGGGTACAGTGCACAGTTTGCCTAGCCACCTCTTTGGGAGGCATTGTGCTGTAATCAAAATCACCTGATGCTGTGTGCATTGCATTTTTCTATTTGACCTTTTCACTCTGTCGCCTGCTGGTTTTGAGTGGCGATTTTTAGGGTTTTGGATTCATCTCCTGTTGAATAGCTAGAATTCTAGAATGCTAAAAACATGTAGTTAAATTCCAACTGATAAACATAGTATTGACCTAGCTAATCCCTTTATTTCTCAGGGATATCTTATTTCAGAAGCTGAAGTGTTGAATATGTTAATAATTTTAGTCTATTAACTTGTAGTTTTATTAACCTAGACGACCCCTCTGTTCAAAGAATTGGCTTCATAATCAACAGAGACATACCCTGGCCCTTGTTTTCGGTCAGCTTATATCTACACACTATCACTTGTGATTTTAGTTCTTGGATTTGATTTTAATGATAGAACTTGACATCTGCTAGAGGTACTTCTGATTTGTGTATTCGATCATTCTTCTCCTCGGGCTATACACCTTCGGCCTACATATGAATTCCAACCGTAACACATTTCCTTTACAATTGCAGCTGCATGAGCCATTGAGCACTGAGGATATGAGTTCTGCATCTGTTGCTAAGAACTCATGATATAAACGAGAAGGAAAGCTACTTGAAATGTAAGTCTGATACACTGCAAATGCTTTGATTCGTTCTCATTGTCGACTTACTGCACTAACTCGCGATTATAAACTCAATGTCAACATGAAAATCTATTTCTTTGGAGTTTCATTGTATTATGTTCCCAGACCGAAAACTCATATGATCAAATAAGTAACAAATTATGAATAGCATCCACTTCACCAATTTGCATTGCATGCATTATGTAAATTCTTATTACAAACATTCTATAACAAGGAAATCGAGAAATGCTTGGGGTAGCCAGACTTGATGAAACTTATCCTCTAACACATGAAAATGAAACGTACTCATCACAAATGACAATAGTTCTAGTATTATATTAGGTGCTCGCTCTGCTCGTGAATGTTTTAATAATCTATCTCTCATTGTTAGCTCTTTTTTAAGGGCATTGACAATCTTGTTTATTGTAATTAATTTAGAGAATAGTTCAACATTCATATTCTACAATTATCCCATGGAGTAGTGCTCTATTCGTGCAAATTTTTATTTATTTCTTGAAATCGTCTAGAATTCATGAAAATTACTATATATAACAACCATAGTATGAAGGTTTTGCATCAAAAATAATTATAAAGCTTAGTATATCAAAAAAATATTATTCGAAATTTCATCAAATAACTCTCGATCAATATTGTCAAGATGTTGAGCCACTCCAAACTTGCCCTTATTGCAGCAATCCTGCTCATTGCATCAGGTTTTTTCTTACTCATCTCGTTGTCAATTGAATTTAAACCGAACCTTTTTTAGGGCTAAAGACTAAATTAAAGAGAGCGAAAAAAAGATTTTGACTTCTAATTAACTGGTGAAGTATGTTCTATATTATTTCTCACTTCTCTCTATGGGTTTGACCCAAATTATCATTATTAAGACAAAAATATCTAAACGTATGTGTATCGTCTCTCTAAATTTGTGTTATGGTCGATAATGTGTTTATTATGTAGCAGTAGTGCCAACATATGGAAGGAGCATATTCACACAAGAACTGATGGAGGAAGAAGTAGAAGCGCTCTCATTACTAAAGCTTAAGGAAGAAGCTACCGAAACAACGATGGATGTTAATCCGATCAACAAGTACAAAGAACTGCTAGTAGCGGAGCTGAAAAGAGCATTCAACACATTACAAGGTGACGGTGTTGAGGAATGGTGCTATAGAAGAGGGGCTACTCTTGATTGCGATCTTTGCAACAGATGCTGTTCCAAATCTTGCACTCGTATTTACAGCATTTACTGCGGATGCAACTAGCTTTACTAACAACTCTTCTACTAGCATCTACTTCAATACTGGAGTTAGAGATGCAATTGTGTGTGTGTGTGACATAAGACGGTTTTTACACTCTCATGATTGGTTTTTACGTTTCTTACTATGTGTAAGTAGAAATCAATTTTTGAAAGTGTACAAATTATTTCTCTTTCATATGTTGTGTGTTATCTCCTTACATATTTGTGACTCTGTGCTCACAAAATATGATGTGGTATCCTCATTATGGTACTCTCAAATCTCAATAATGGTGTTGAATGTTTGAAACTATTTGTTTTATGTGTCTGTGGGGCTTTTTGTTAATGGCTTTTCACTCACTCGCTCTCTATGTATTTCTTATGATTTTACGTTTTTGTTTGAACATACATGTGAGAAGAAATTCTTGTGAAATAATAATCGTACATTGGTCCGAGTCAATAGAGTGACCGGATCATCTTTGTTTATTTATCTTTAGGCAATCTAATTCGCTACAATATGGAGTAACAAAGTTATTAACATAATTAATTATATAATACTAGTATACGTCAATTTCCATCAAAATTAAACAATTCTACCTATGGAAAATAGAAGACACAATCAAGAATACATACGGAGTATACTTTAAATTAAATCTGTAATTTATTGATGAATGACGTAACGATGTATAGAAAGCTTGGCTACAAATTAAACTTAGAACAATTTAAATGAATGAAAGACCATATACAAATGAGCAATATAGTCAATATAATATAGTCACATTAGATGTCTATATAACCCTAATCAGAGTACCATCAATCAATGTACAAGTCATATGAAGGCCATCGTGAAGGTTTAATAATCAACATCTATGATTATTGTAGCTTTGACATCCTTGTTAGTACTAAATCTACTAATTTAATTCATTCATCGCATAGATTCTGATTAATGATCTTGTAGAATCTGGTGCCCCTAAACTTTACCCTTATAGGCACGTGATGTCCTTCTCCACTAATGTAATTAATTTTTTGGATGTTAAACGATAATGTGACATATAATTAAGAATAATTTGTGGGAAATCACCTCATAGTTTTGACAAATTTTGGAGAACCATCTAATATATTTTTTTTTTTGGGAAACCACCAAATAAGTAAAAAAAATGTAGCGGTAGAACCACCTGCGGACGAGTTCCGACCTAAAGGTACTGGAATAATCATGTGTCTTGCCGGGAAGCCACTGTGGCGCTGAGTCAAGTAATTATTTCACAAAACCCAGTACATTTTCGAAAAACTCGGGAACGTGAAGGTTATATCAGAAAAAACTCGGATAAACTCAAAAACCCTCACAAGTCATTTTAATTTACCTCAGTCTCTTCCCAGTTACGCCTCTTATTCTTCCCGACTCCCCT
Organism: Spergularia marina; assembly: GCA_963680865.1. NCBI lineage: Eukaryota > Viridiplantae > Streptophyta > Magnoliopsida > Caryophyllales > Caryophyllaceae > Spergularia > Spergularia marina. The sequence goes on along the minus strand of OY804552.1, from coordinate 4,771,098 downwards.
TCACTTCATCGGGTTTTACTCCGGCGCCGGCAACTTTCCCCTTCACCGGCGGCCACCTCACATAGCAAGGTAATCAACCCCTATCTCCTTCTCTTTGTCAATTCTCAATTTTTAACTTATAAACTCCGATTTTTAACTGATCAATCTGATTGTTAGACATGTTTCGATGTTAGGCCTTTGAATTTGATGTGTTTTGTATCTTATTGAGCAAGTTTGATGATTAGGGTTCATCTTTTTATGTCCTAATTGTAATAAAAAACGAATTGGATTGAAAACTTTTGGGTTTTTTTTTTTTTTTGTTTTTTTTTTTTTTGTATCTTAATTGTAATTAAAAACGAATTGGATTGAAGATTTTGGGGATTTTTGTATCCTAATTGTACCTATTTTGTAACTTCTATCTCAATCTCCAAAACCTCAGGAATGGCGGAAAATTCCCAAACCAATGAACAAGAACAAGAAGCAATTCAGCTTAAAACCCTAGCAGAATCCAAATTCGACTCGTCCGAACTTCAATTAGCTGTAGATTACGCCAGTCGAGCTCACGAGCTCAGTCCGAATCTCCCCGGTCTCGTAGAAATGCTCACGGCCTTTAAAATCCTTAATTCTTCCCAAAACCCTAGAAAAACCCTGAAGAATGTTGAGTACCCTTTTCCTTCTCCTGATTTATACGATATTTTGGGGGTTACCCCCTTCTCTTCTCTGTCTATTATCAAGGCCCGGTACAAAAAGCTTGCTCTTTTACTTCATCCCGATAAGAGTACCCTCAAAAATGCCTCGGAAGAGGCTTTTAAGGTTGTAAACGACGCGTTTCAGGTGTTTTCTGATAAGGGTAAGCGTAGAGAGTATGATACTAGGCTTAGGTTGGCGCTTTTGGAGGAGAGAGAGGAGAGTGAGGAAGAAGAGGTGGTGGTTGAAGTGGCGATGTTTTGGTCAAAGTGTCCCAAATGTCGGTTGAGGCATAGGTTTGAGAGGAAGTATGTTGGGCAGAGGCTGGTTTGCCCAAGTTGTGAACAGGGTTTCGATGCTGTTGAGGTTGTTGATAATACGGATGATGAGGAGGAAGAGGTGGTGGTGATTGAGGAGGAGGGGGAGGAGGAGGAGAGAGAGGATGCTGGGAGTCTTGGTGTGCGAAAGAGTGCTAGAATCGGGGCTCGGAAGGTGGATGTCGAGGAGGAAGTGCAGGATTGGGAGATGAGTAGTTTGAGTGAGCTTTTGGGCAAGGGGAAGTGGAAGGAAAGGTCGAAAGTTGGTCATAAGAAGGTGAAAAGGAAGATGAGTAATACAAGTGAGGTGGTTGAGAGGGCAGAATCTGTGAGGGTTGAGACACCGATTGTTGAGGATAGAAGGAGAAGTTATAGAGAAAAGTCGAAAAAGGATGACAAGAAGCTAGGAAAGAGTGGGATTGCAATGGAGTCGGAGGCTGTAAAGTTGCGAGTTGATGAACGAAAGAAGAGGAGTGGAGTCGCCGAGAAAGAAGTTGAGAAGTCAAAAAATGATGAGAGGAGCCAAGTAAGGAGTGATGATTTGGATGAATTGGAGAGCGTGAGTGGCGAAGTTGGTGAAGAAGTGGAGGATTTGACATTGGCTGAGATGAAAATGGCGGTATTGAGCAAGTCAAAAGGGAAGAAATCGGGTGGAAAAAGGAAAGTGACAATCAGGCAGGAGGTAGAGGAAGAATTGGTGCTGAACAAGAAGAAGAGAATTTTGGCGGAAAGTAGGGATTTGGAGGTTATGACGGTGGAGGATTCAGAATTTTATGATTTCGACGAGGACAGAGTCGAGAGGAGCTTCAAGAAGGGTCAAGTGTGGGCAATATATGATGATGATGATGGGATGCCTAGGCACTATGGGTTGATTGATGAGGTGGTATCCGTGAACCCATTTGTGGTGAAAATGAGCTGGTTAGACTTCCAGAATGATGGGGATGAAAGGTTGGTATGTTGGGAGAAAAGGGGGTTCCATGTATCTTGTGGGAAATTCAAGGTGGCTAGGAAGGATGATGTCGTGTTGCTGAACATCTTCTCACATTTGGTTGAATGTGAACGAGCAGCAAGAGAGTTGTACCGGATATATCCCAGGAAGGGCTCCGTTTGGGCACTTTACAATGAGATGGCACTGGATGCGGAAGGGAGGAAATCCCCGAGTACGGGTCGGCATTATGACATCGTTGTGTTTTTAACAACTTACAGTGATATACATGGATTAAGCATGGCATACCTTGTAAAGGTTGATGGTTACAGGGCGGTGTTCAACAGACAAGAAATTGGGTACAATGCTGTGAGATGGCTTGAGAAAGAAGACATTAGGTTATTCTCACATCAGATCCCTGCTAGAAAGCTTTCAGGGGACGATGCTCCTCAACAATTAGGTGACTGTTGGGAGCTTGACCCTGCTTCACTCCCACATGATCTGCTTGCAGTAACCTCTACCAAGTGAATTCTAAAACCCCCCAGGAGATATTTGTGCTTGTGCTGAACCATGTTGGATTGACAGCTCATGGTAGGTATACTTGACTTTTTTTAGCCCTTCTTCATTTACAAAGCTTTCAGGAATGTCATCTTTAGTCAAAGTAGCTCTAACTTTGAATCATTGAATGTCTTGTGCATGCTTCTCCGCAATTTCCCTCCCATGAAGTAATTTATATACTCGTGAATGTTAAAAAGTCTGACACCTTCTAGATAATGTAATTTGGTGGTTTGAATTATTCATATTCAAGTGTCTAAAGACTGTCGCAATTCGTAGATGATCTTCTTCTTGAGGTTATAGAACGCACTTCTATGCGACTGCTCATAAGAAATCAGTGTTTGGTGAATGTTAAAGACTTTAAGAGTAAGAGCAACTTGTAACTTTGTATGACAGTTACACACTAATATTAATCTCTGATCCTAAATTTATATAACTTCATTTTATTGGTAGACTTGGTACAGTTTATTCATTGCTTCATCAAGTAGTACTCCTACGCAATTTAAAAATTTCCAAATAATCAAACTCGCATACCGAATGGGATACATAACCAAGTTGGTACTAATAAAATTAGGTCACATGTTCATAATATAAACTCCCTCAGTTCGGTTTTAAACTGCGTAGGGCCAACGGACAGACTTTTTAAGGTGAGCGTACATGCTAATTGGCTAATCAAAGTTTTCCCCGCCATGCATTTTTTTTGGAATTTTGATTAGCCGATTAACGGGTATACCCACCTTAAGAAGCGTGCCTATCTTCCCTACGCAGTTTATAGGTGAAGGAAGGGAGTATATGGTTCGGAGGAGCATCGTTTCGTAAAACAATTTGACAATCACCCACGCACTTCACACCTTGAGTTTTTTTTTTTTTTTTTTGGGTTGTTGTGAACATTATTAGATTCATAATATTCTGAAAATCATCTCTAATTTGGGTTTGACAAATCATGCTTGGGTACTTCTGATTGTTAATTAGTTGAGGAGTCATGTTTTGGAACACCATAACTGTTATGAAATCAGAGATTCGAGCCTTCAGCCATTACAGATTTTTGAGGAATCATGCTTTGGTGTTTTCTGTCACCTGAATCGTCTTTCCTTTGTTCTTAGAACGGGAATAGTAGCCTATGATATTGTTGGGTGGCTCAAATGAGCAGCTTTAGTGCTCTACTTTGTGGTTGCTGTTATCGATAGAGACTGCTTGTGATGTTCTTGTTTGCAAATATGACTTTGGCTATTAATGTGATGCAATGAAAAATGACGCACTAAACTATGATTATTATATTGTGAATCAACAATAGTCAGTGTAATTCTATACTCAACTTTTCACGTGATTATTTTTAAACAGTCTCTTCATGTTGTCAACGATTTATTAAGATTGAGATGTAATTCTACTCTGTGGTATTTGTTTTCCATTCATCTGGCCCATGACGAAGGCTAGATACTGGTACTGGATGAAATATTGGTTAAAGTTGAAATATTTGTTCATATGTTGTATCTTTATTTTTCAGCAGGCCTTAACAAAACTCAAGAACCAGGGATGGTGAGTGGATTGATAAACGCAAATCCAACAGTCTACGAGAAGAAAGAGCGCCGCTCTCGTCCAGCGCCGCCCGACCAAGTTGATGAGTATGCTGTGGAGCCCATTGACGAGCTTGAGATTTTTGATATCCTTTTATTGTTGCTTAATTCTTTCATTTGGTATTCACCATTATGTTTGCTTGACTTTACGGTTTTGGGTATGAAAAATGATTTCTTTCAATATACAAAATTGTGTTTCTATGACTTTTTGATTGATGTAGCATACGGTATCAGGGATCATACTCTCCTCTTAGGCTATACTCGAGGATTTCCTTGCCAACTGTTTTTGGTTTTCATTTTGAGTTTGAATTAGTTAAATTGTTTCAATATGATAAATTGTTGCATAATAAATTTTCTTTGAACATGTGAATTTTGACTTCAATCTGTGATCAGATATGGTGGGTGTTACAATTGGCATTCCTTATGTGCAATTAATTGGCCATGGTATTTGTCTTCGTTGTTTGGAGTCTATCTAGCTTCCACTTTTGCATTGTCGCTTAGGGTTATCAAAGGGGTCTATGAATAGTTGTTTATGGAATCTACTTCCAAAATTTCTGATTCTACTTGGTATGTTGTCATGGGAAACATGAGTCGAGTAAGATGAGATCTCTCCAAGTTCGAATTATTGTGCACCTTGAGGGAGAATTACGTTGCCTTGAAGCTAATTACTTTCGTTTGTGCTGAAAGACTATATTGTGAGTGTTGAAAATTGTTGTGAAGTCGATTGTTCCCTTAACTTTCCCCACATCATATTAGAGACATAAAAGATCCAGAGCATCCTTATTCTCTAGAAGAGCTGAAAGTGGTAACAGAAGATTCAGTTGAAGTAGATGACAAGCGTAGTCATGTTAGGTAAAACTGGAACATCTGTTCTATTATACTCGACTACTCGTGCAGCTTAATCTGCAGAAATAACAGAAAAAACAAGAATGTTATGAAACAATATTAGTGCATTGAGTTTAAGCTGCTTCTTTAGTGACAAGTGATAAAGAAGTCTTACACCTACCTTTTCTGCAGAGTAACATTCACACCAACTGTTGAACATTGTAGTATGGCGACAGTTATTGGGCTATGCTTGAGGGTGAAACTCTTGCGCAGCTTGCCTTCACGCTACAAGGTTTGTCCCTTTATATTTCTGTTAATTTTTTTTTTGGCTTAGGATGGCTGTCTAGGACTTCCATTAAGGGTACTTCTCGACTTCTCTACACAATTTTCATTAAGGGTCTTCGACTCTTCGGAAAGAACCTCTCTATGTTTCAACATAGGGTGAGAGTGCATACATCCAAGTCTCAATGGGTACATCTTGATGCAAGTTTTTGTTTCTCCAAGTGTTTTGACCCTTGTGTGTGGCCTCCTTGGGGAGTTTGATTGTAAATTGTTGTATTTGGGATTGACATACATGGAAAAGCCCCGTGGACAGTTTCTAAAGGAAAAGAAATGCTGATGGTTTTGTACTTTTTCGCCAGATTGGACTGGCATGAGTTAAATCGACTTCTGTCTGGACAGTGTTTCAAGAGAAGGAAAACGTAATTGTGTACACAGTTTTGAGTTTAATTTCGTGAGTGTATTTTACCATCTCTGGTTAAAAGAAAGGTTGAGACGTGCTTTAGTTTGAGGAAATACTCCCGCCAAAAGAAATATATGTTCGAGGAAATGCATGGAAATTTAATCATACCTTTCTTCAGTTAGGTACTGTCTAGAGAGGGTAAATTGTATTTACTTGATGTTTTGAGAAGGGTGTAAAGGGAGCTTGATGTTAGTTAATATCTAGGAAAACTCCTCAGATGGATGTACTTCGATTGTGATACCGAATAATCGAGTCCCATGTTTGTTTCTATTGTCTGATTTCGCTATAGCAGTATCTTGTTGAATTCCATGTCAATTCCATGTCTCAACATCAATCCTCTGACCAAAGTTTTCCAGTTTTGCTCCTACACAGCATATTTACTTAAGCTATCCTTCTTTAAGCATCTGAAGCAGTTCTTCTAATGCTGTTTCTACGTGACCAGGTGGATATCAGAGTAGCGCCTGGGACCCACGCCACTGAGGCTGCAGGTATTCACTTTTTTTTCTATAACAAAAACTAGAAACGATCGACTTTGTTTTGCTATTTCAACTATTCACATACATTGCACTCGTCAGTCCTGGATACTTCTCTCGTAGATTGCTTGATTATCTCATTTTACATCTTTGTCTTTGTAGTTAATAAACAGTTGAACGACAAGGAACGTGTAGCAGCTGCACTGGAAAATCCAAACCTTGTGGATATGGTTGATGAATGTCTTGCTCCTACTTTTGCTTGAATTGCTCTATTTGCCATCGATAGCTCCTCTGCCGTGGTTTGTTTTTGGGTGTAAACGTCGTCGGTGTACATATATCTCCAGAGTTTTGGTTAACTTAAAGGAGTAGTGTGTGATGTCGTCATTGTTTTGGCAACTTCCGTTTTCCATGATCATTGAGCTATATCTTTACAGTTGCATCATCTTTCACAAGAGTAGTTGTATGAACTTAGAAGCAACGTCTTGATCCATTGCGTCTTGAGATACAATTTTGATCTCAAGACAGAATATGACTTCGTTTGAATTCGTGTATAGTTTCCATTTGCATTTCTTTCACAAGGCCATAGAAAAGCCAATCCGAGGCCAAGCTTGGGCTCGGCTCACAATGATCGGCTTAAAATCCCTGAAACTCAGTTAGGTCAATATTTGCCTGATTGCTTACAACATACTCCGTACGAAGCATGTTTTTTGAAAGTGAATTAAAATTGTACTCAACAACACTTCAAATGGAGCACCCCCGAGGTCATTCGAACTCAGCCTTTGTCTCGGCTTACCTCGGGCTAGTTGTGCAACTCGATTCAATTGAACCCTTGCTAAGCAGGCCATCACCCAATGAACAGAAGTATCGAACATCACAACGATTTCATATTCCACTAACATTCCCATTCCCATAATCAACAGAAGCATCGACCATCACAACGATTTTGTATTCAACTAACATTCCCGTTCCCAAAATCGATCCGGAAAAAAATTAAAATAGAACATCACAAGAAGATGTACTACGCTAGGACTTACGAGTTACGACTTAGTATGAGTTTATGACCATCAATTTGTAAAAAAACAAAATCCAGCAATTGTCACATTTCATCACAAAATACAACAAGCGTGAAGAAGAAGGAAAACAAGAAAGTCATCAGAGTTCTCCTCATCCAAAGAAAAACGCAGTCTACCCAATTTCAAGTCTTAAGCTGTAAGTGCTTCGGGTACTAGATTCAGTATCATGGGTGATTTCTTTCTTATTCAAATTTGGGTTCTTTTTCTGGGATTTTCACGATTGTTTATCAATATCATTTGCTGTAAAAGTTTTGATGGAATTTTAGCTTATCAAACAAGTTTATTTCAGAATTTGGAATAATGGGTTGAGATTAATTATGTTAGTATTGCAGGTATAGATGCAGAAATTGGGGGATTTCAAGCTGCCAAACTTCTTCAATTACCCACCTTACTTCACGTAATTCTTTTCTTGTGTTGTTGTTCGTTACTTTGATTAAATAAGCTCTTTTTAGTTTAGAAAATAGGTGATTAATGCTAGTAATTTTTCATGTTGGAAAGCGAATTCGGGTGAGATAATCTGATAGTAAGATGGGGGTGAATCTTAAATCTTAATGTTTGGGACTCGTTATGTATTTGTTTGTTCATCTATTCCGAAATTATAGTGTTGGGGCTCACTGCATTTCCTGATTTTCAACATAGTGGTAAGGTTGCGTTCATTCGACCCCCTTACCTTGCTATGTCGAGAGCGTTTGAGGCATTGGGGTTGGGGAATGTTGTTGTTGTTGTTGGTGGTGGTGTGGTCTTGGAGTCGCCAGGAACTTGAAAAAACCCACAAATTGTTGTACTGATGATGTTAAATATTGGGGGGAAGGTCTGTGTCTTATTTTTGTCGATGATGGTTTCGAAGAGGCTGCAAGTTGATGCCTTGAGTGAGTGTCTTAGAGTTGGTTGCAGGTGTTGCTCACCCTTTTGTTAGACTTATGCCAAATGTGTCTTGATTCTAGTTGTTTCTCTAATGTGCCTGGCCTATAGGAGAGGTAGATTTTTCAGAGATATGTGTATCTTTTTTTTTCTGGGGGTAGGATATGTGTGTACTTTACAAGGGAACAAAAATCGTTGCTTGTGTTGATTATCTCTTAAATTGGTGTGGATTGCATTTGATCAAATTAAGGTGGTCACCTAATGGCACAAGCTTATCATAACAGTGAGAAAAATGATCCGTTGTTTTGTCTGTGTGATCAGGCCGTTGAAACGTTTTGGGTCTATGGGTTGTTGCTGTACAAGCAACAAAATGATAGTTTAGAACAATGCAAAGCTTTTGAGTTAGGCGTCTCATGAAACGCCATCCTACTTTTTGCACCTATCTGGGTTAAACTTTGTCGTCAGGAAGATGCACTCTTTTTATAAAAGTATAGCAGTACGTTTGCGAGTTCCCTTGCCACATTAAAATAGAAGCCATATTAGCTTCTTCATAACCTTTTCACAACTTTATAGAACATGCATAGTCAAATGAAATATAGATACAACTAGTCTTTTATGATTTGATGTCTTGGTGAGGGATTCTGTTTTCTGGTTGACGGAAATGTCCAGTGATTTTTTTTTTTTTTTTTTTTTTGAGGTAATTGTCCAGATAAAGTTTCTTTAATTGGTTGTAACACATTCGTGGTGGAAATTTTCAGTTTGCAGCCAGTCAGAGAGACCAGAGAGAAACAGATACAGCTTTGGAAGGAATTAATTGTTGAGTACTGCAGAACACAGAATTTATTTCTTATCACTCTCGAAGAAGACTTTCCTTTATTCTCAAACACGGTTATTGAGAGTAAGCTTTCGTGGACTTTTCCATTCTTTTAGATAAGAGAAAGTTTGTTTTTATTCTCAAAGGAGTATTAATCGCTACATACCCAGATCCTTGCACATTAAAGACATGAACAAAGCCCGTTAAACCTACAACAGAGAACACTCATCCATCTCTTGTTCATGAGGTTTCTACACAGATTCTGATGACACGGGTTCCCCAAGCTATAATTAAACAATATAATTTCCTTGTTCTATTTTCGATTAGGTTATGTTTGGTTGGAGGGATTATGATAACAATGTAATAGAATGAAATGTAGTACAAAAATGTGATACTTGAGAGGGAGAAAGAGGACTCACTAGAGGGAGAGAGTAGTTGATTTCATCTAATGATGTAATGACAATTACATGGGTTTATGTTGAACAATGGTGATTACCTTAGCTAAATGGAAATTTCATTACATTGTAATGATGATTACACCCTACTCTTCTCACTAACAATGGTTCAATCTCTTTTTCACTTTGGAATGATTCGTCACCTCTTGAGATTACATGGTTTATTGGTATCTCCTAGAAGCTACATGGTTTTCTGCTAGAAGTTACATGGTTCACCCGAGCTTTTCACCTATCTCATATTTGCACTGATAAAAGGTTGAGTCTGGTCTTGAGGATATTATTATGTGTTGATATTTGTTTCTTTGTGCCTTCTTAAAGCCTCTGACTTGCAAAATTTTGGTCACTTACTTGAGCCAAGAAAAAGTTGTGTAATCTTAGTAGAAGCGACAATAAACTTTCATATAAACAATCCTTTACCAAGCATTTGATTTGAGCATAGTGCATTAGTGCCATCTCCTAGTGATTTTATTTCATCCTCTGTCATTGGGTATTAGTCTTATGAAGTTATGAGCCATCAGCCATACCACTGCCCCCACGCCATGCCCCCATTTCCGAAAAATGAGATGGTTGTTTTTTCACTCTTTTTGTGAAGGAGGTTAAGGGCATTGAGGTGGATCTAATATGCTCGTTTAATTCCCATTCTAACTTATCGTGGACAATTGACCTATCTTCTTTTGGTTGGTTAGTGCAGGATCTCTTAGCCATGAAGCAAGGGAAGCATTTTTGTCAGCCTTAGTTTCAGAAGGTTTTCATTCGTGAAGCTGTTTGTAAATTTGACTTTCAGTGTCTAGCTGAACCAGTTTTTCTAGTTCATGGGCTAAAAGCTTTATTTGTACCCCCAAACTCTTTACATAGGTCGTGCAGAATGGACGGATAAAGGCCATCGGAAGTGTCTTGTTCTTTGGCATCGGATTCAAGATTGGGCAGAAATTATCTTACGTTTTGTAAGTGAACAATATCTGCTACATTCCAATTTGGTCTTTCAATTGTGTTTTCTGAATTTGTGTAAAGGGTGATATGTTTTTCATGTGTAGGTGAAGGACTATGGATTAGAGGATAGTGTTATGACAATCGAGGAGTTGCGAACTGGGGTTGAATCACAGGGTACAGGTAAACAATAGCTAAGGCTAGTTTTCTTCAAAGATGATACATTAAGGCATACAGCACTGCTAGTATATGTTTAAGGATATATTTATTGGTAAAGTATGGTACTATACACCTTAAAGATGTTGGTATACCAGAGTGTTTTGCCAATGGAACAAAAATAGTATCTTGAAAACAACTTTATAAGCGTTTGTCAATACGTCACATATGATGACTGTATTTTTTCACCACCCAATGCTCTAAAGCAATCTGAAGTTGTATTTGCAAGACTTAAAAATGACTTAATAGACGGGATCTATGTAATAAAATTTGTTCACCCAAGGCTGATCATGTAGGAACTCAGAGGACAGTGTATTTAGTTATTTTGCGGAACCATCTTTTGAAATGATTTGTTTGCAAATGCTGAAATTTTTGTAAAGTAATTGCTTGGTCCTTCTGTTTCATACTGGTTTCACTTTTACATCTATGTCAGAGCTCCACGGAATGGACCGCACTGTTCTGATGCGAGCACTGAAGCTCCTAGAAAACAAGGGGAAGCTTGCAATATTTAAAGGATCCTCCACTGATGACGAGGGTGTGAAATTCTCCGCTTAATTTCATGTGGAACGGGTTCTTAGTTCATACAAAACAGAGAAAATCAGGTTTGTGAGACTTGACAGATGATAACTTTATCATAAATCATGTACGGATTGCTATGATGAATTTTTGATTGGCGAGGATGGTTAGTTTCATTTCACTAGCATGTTCAATCCTCCCAGATTTTCTGGAAAATTGGCTTGCTGCCTACATACTGTGTTGCTCTTATTCCGGGTGCGCCCCTCTCCCCATTGTTGGCCTGGGTTCACTATCGAACCTAGAGATGTCTGCATTAGGGTTAATCTATTCTGGAACACACCTTTGATATTTCTTTTGGTTTCACTAGCACTTGTGTTGTTCTCAAAATGACCCTAAATCATCACTCTAAATTTCTGAGGCGTATTACTACCAATCCAAGCATGCCCTTAGGATACGGTACCCACCTTTATTTTATAATTATTTTCGCGATATTCTTTTGCTTCTTAAATTAAACTTGGTAGATGTGACACCCATTAAGAACAAAAACAAAACTAGTTTGGATTGTTTACTCGGCAATTGCAATCTCATATACAGTATAATGTAAGTTTCTAATAAGAGTAATTAATGCATGGCTATTTTATTGTGGCAAAGGATAAGTTGCAATAATGATCGAAATAGCTCGACATGAAGGAAGAAGTTTTCATTCATACATAAGAAACAAAAAAATGCTAACCAACTGATTAATAAGTTTTGAGATGTATCATTAGTAGTTAATCACTTCACAAATTGCATAGCAAACAAAACGTTTTTTTTTTGGTTGGATATAAGGATAAACCTCTACTAAAAGTCATCATCATGACCTTCACAGTAAATATTGCGCAGTGCATATGACTACACATACCACCAAGTCAGTTAAGATACTATGTCGGAGGAATAGAGAGATTGAATCCGCTTCAGGTGGACGAGGACGACTGTGTCACCGCGGTCTGATATACTTCGAATTGAAGCAGTTGTGTGTCGAATTGAAGATGTTGATAAATTTCGAGTATTTTAGCTAAAGAGTACTACAAGGTTCAGCTTCGACTAGGTAGAAAACAACACTTTTTAAGCTAGCCGGGGTGTTAGGCCGCGGTTATACCAATCTAATCTGTTTAGCATAAGCGAGTCTGGTTTAATGGTTAAGATAAATGTATAGAGTTCAGTTGACGATATTCTAAACTCAAAGTTCCCCTCGACTCATAGTTTATAAAACCGTGTGTCTTAGAAGGAGATTACGGCTTATAAACAAGGGTTATAATATAAGGAGAAATTAGTCATGGCTTGATCGTACAGACTCAAGACATTCATTGCAGGATGTTTTAATCCTCCTCCCATTGTATACTCCGGGGCACTCCAGCAACCACCGCCAACGGCACATCCGTAGGTAGCCGGTGATAAACCAGTCCGGCAAGACTCGCCTTTAATTCACCTCCAGAGAACGGAAATGGCAATCGTTCGTGTTTCTGTTACAACTTACAACAGAACGAAACCATTACTTTCCTTTCAACAATCAAACCTTCACCAAAATTCAACTATTTGACAATTTCTGTATTTTTTTCCAATCTATACAAAAAAAAATGTAATGATATTATGTGAACGTAGATTACTGGGGTTAGATATAGTTTGGCACTTATATGAGCGTATGGGACCAATGATCACCATTTTTCGCCAAATATTATATCGTCATTAACACGATCGTTTTCTCAAGTCTCAAATAGTATTGGATGAAAGGCCATGTAATCTTGCCACATCAATTAGTTGGGACGTCTTGTGACCCAATTTGTATGTACGTCGACATCATGGATTCAATTATATCTACCTCTTATGGCTTGCCGTAAGCTCGGAGTTACCGTTTGTTTCCGTATAACATCACAAGTTCGATGATCGCACGGTCATGTGTCATGTCATTAGATTAATTGTCATACCTCTATCCGTTTCATTTTACGGTTTTTACGTCTAGCTAATAAAATGCGGTGGAGAAATGAAACAGAAGATCGGGCGCAGATATTTTATTCATTGGCTTCTCTTTACCATTTGTGGATCAACGTTCTACGGTTCAATCGAATTCAAAAGTATAAACTGATTATTATCGGTTTCTAGTGAAAATGCTCGAGTTTGACAAGTGGGCACATGACATGGATCTTACCATAGTAGAATTTACTCTTGTCATCCTATGATTAGAAAGTAGAGCATCCTATGATTAGAAAGTAGAGCATCCAATGTTCATCCCTGAAAAGTAACTGAACTGAAATTCAGCATTATGAACTCAAGGACGGGATCAATGGAGGAATCTTCAAGCCTCTCAGTCTCTCACACAATACGCCATCATCCATGCTCCAGAATAACGGTCTAGTATGACCCAAAATGCATACTACATCTGTAAGAGAAAGCAAAACGAAAAGTCGGAGTGTTTACAACTTTACATAATAACACTATCAAATCGGATGTGAAAGAAGAAAACATGAGCGAAATTAAGGGCACGCCTACCTAGTCATTCGGATGAATCTCTCCAACGTTCAATCTAAAGACTAAACATTAACAATCCAAACTAACGGAAGGTGGAAGCCTGAAAGGGCTAATACTTAACTCGACCTAATATTTAAAAATGCATTGTTTAACCATGGTATGATTCATGGAGCCAAATATGCTTCCACAATCGGTATGGAATAAAAACACATTTGTGTCTTCTTCTTTAAGAAAGAAAACATTCCGATGAGTCGTGCAACCTCCACGCAAAAGGCAAGTCGTAAATAACAACCCAAATGCAATTATCATTTAACTGTACAAGCAATGTTTTTACAGTGCAAAAACGTGCACAAGTAGGAGCATCCAAAAATAAGCAGACCGAAATATCGTGTTTAGCTTCATTTGCACCTCTAGTTATAATCTAGTATCTACCCTACTGTCAACTCAACCAACGTTTGTGAGCCATCATTTCATTTTCTCATTTACAGTAATGGGCAGATTACCTACATGTTGGGGCCTCCACTTGATATATGCTAATGCTATATATCATCATTTCGTTTCTCGTCTGCCCCTTCCGTGACACCGAAAGGCAGATTTCACCGCATTTGATTCCACAGGATCCTCACCCGATTTTTACCTATCAGCAAGAAGTATCAACACTGTCAGTTAAACTTCTTTCTGACATGTATTCTCTACATCTTCTGCACAATAAGCAATAGTCGCATTATATGACCAAGATAGTCAACCCCGGGTCTTGTAGGTTTTTAAAGGTAAATAGACATTGGACCATCACTCCGTCATACCACATTGCAAATTGGGTAAACGACGACAACAAAATTATCCCACTACCTTAGATGTTTTCTCGCCTATTGCAAATAAGGCGTAAAGATAAGATATTCCATTCCGGTGCCAAATTTTCCTAACCCTGATTGTTAATTCGCTATCCAAACATCGATAATGTGCATTATTGCCTTAATTTTCTAAATCACTTATCCATCCGCACGAAATAATTCAGCCTGACCAATGACATTTTAAATAAAACAGAATCAGTCTCATTCTCATTCTAAGCCAGTTTCCCCTTATCCATGGATGAGAAAATGGACCACAAGCTTTACGCAATAAAACCTAATTAAAGACAAACATAAATACATAATAAGCATGAGGTGCATCACATGGCCTGGCCCTAGTAGAAAAAGAAGAATCTTGGGAGTTTCAGCAACATATCTAAGTGACCAAACAAAATAAATGAAAGATCCTTGTGTAACACACTAACCTGATTACCTGAACCATCAGCCACATCTGATATAGCTTCTCTGACAAAGGTGCCGGTTGCTGCAGCAGTATTCAACAAGGCAAGGTGCAAGGTGATATGTACAAAGCCACCTAGCTTAGACAATCAGTGTGTGCAAATGTAAGATTAGATAAGCAAGAGACATTCCAACTACATCATGATTTGCATCAGCATGCTATGACTCCCAACACTGCAAACAGTTGGCTCCCCAGAACATTAGATCATTGTTCAACTTCACAAATGAATTGCTCATTTAGCTCAGCAATCTGATCAATAAAACAACTGGTCATAGTCCGCTGCAGGAAGGAAACGAATTTTTATGAGGGAAGATTTGTATCTCAGGGAACAGCAGAGCAGCCACAAACCAATGGCTTACTCGATCTAATCATGGATATCCAAAAGCATAAACAAGTCCTCTACTCATGTTTTTCACATGGAAATGATAAAAGATAAAAATTCCACTTGTAACAATATATCGTTACACACCGTTCTAGGATGCACATGGACTCGGGCAACAGACGACAGATCTCCATGACATATGACAAAAGAACTTTGAATCAATACACTCCCAGCATAAGTCCCACATGTTTCACAAACTCATAGTTTCGTCTGTTATTCAGTATTATGTTAATTAATGGCTATAAGTATGAAGTGTTTTGAGATGAACTCTCATCTACTCAAACATCTCATAATGATTAGCATATATCTAAGCGGATACAAAGAATTCAAGAAAAAAGTTGCAACTACAACATAACTCCTTTTCTATTTTGGTTACAAAGAGGGGCAACAACGTAGATGCATTAATTTCCTAGATAATCCTCTAGTGTCTTTGGGCTACCAAAGTAGCTGAAGTTGCTTAAAATCACATTTCTTGCTACCCCACATTCCCACAATGATATTTCTTAAAACACTCTCTTCCTGAGGAGACTCCTGCTTCTCTTGTCACTGTTGAACAGTTAGGAATAACCAAACAAATGAAACTTGTACCACAAGTCCACAACCCAAACTGTTTACTCACATTATAAATTGGGAAAGTCACCTCTAGTTTCCTCACTCACAGGTGGGTTCTCCATCTTTCTCTCTCCCTAAGCTCATGTGAACATTATAGCCAAAAGAAAAAAGAAAAGTCGAAAGAGAGAAAAAAAAAAAGCACACCACAATGGATGCATTATCTTCTTCTTTCGTCTCATCAATGCCACAGCGAGAGATCTCTCTAACTATAATCAAACCTTCATCACACCGTCGACTTAAAATTTCCTCAGTAAGAACTGAAGATAAGCCTCAGGTAGCCAAAAAAGTGTCACCAACATCCAGAGCCCCATCAACATTGCACGGCTCATCCCCAAAAACGAAATCACCACAAGCACCAAAGCCACAACCTCAGCCTCACCCAACTCAGGTCAAAAGCAACTCTTTGTCCCCCAAAACAGAGTCATTGGCAACGTATAAAACACAACCAACACCACGACCCAATCTCTCACTTTCATCCACACTTTTGAACACAGTAGATGACATCATTAATACATTCATTGATCCTCCTACACGCTCGTCAGTTGATCCGAGGCTCGTCCTTACGCAGAACTTTGCTCCGGTGGATGAGCTCCCTCCTGTAGAATGTGAGATTGTTGAAGGTGCCCTTCCTTCATGCCTTAATGGAGCCTACATACGTAATGGCCCCAACCCACAATTCCTGCCCCGTGGGCCCTACCACCTATTTGATGGGGATGGAATGCTCCACAGCATTCGGATATCCGATGGCAAGGCCACCCTTTGTAGCCGATACGTCAAGACATACAAATATATGATTGAGCATGAAGCTGGAACTAGCATTTTGCCAAATGTCTTTTCCGGCTTTAATGGCCTTGCAGGGTCTGCAGCTCGAGGAGCCTTAGCTGCTGCCAGGTTTGTCGCGGGGCAATTCAACCCAAGCAATGGTATTGGCTTGGCTAACACGAGCCTCGCTTTATTCGGCAACAAGCTCTATGCACTAGGCGAATCTGACCTTCCTTACGAGGTAAGATTGACTCCAAACGGAGACATCCAAACCCTTGGACGCAATGATTTTGATGGAAAGCTCTTCATGAGCATGACTGCTCACCCTAAGGTCGATCAAGACACTGGTGAGGCATTTGCCTTTCGGTATGGGCCTGTTCCACCATTCCTTACCTACTTCCGGTTTGATCCCAACGGAAACAAACAAGCAGACGTGCCCATCTTCTCCATGCTACGACCCTCATTCCTCCATGACTTCGCTATTACAAAGAAGTACGCAATATTTCCTGATATTCAGATTGGGATGGATCCAACAGAAATGATCTTTAGGGGTGGGTCTCCAGTGGGTTTGGACCCTGCAAAGATATCAAGAATCGGGGTTCTCCCAAGGGATGCAAACGATGAGAAGGATATTAGGTGGTTTTACGTGCCTGGATTGAATGTTATCCATGCCATGAATGCGTGGGATGAGGTGGACGAGGAAGGAAATGAGGCCATTGTCATGGTCGCCCCAAACATAATGTCTGCAGAACACACATTAGAACGAATGGACCTAATCCATGCATTAGTGGAGAAAGTTAGAATTGATCTTAAGACTGGGGTGGTCTCAAGGCAGCCTCTGTCTGCTAGAAACCTAGACTTTGGAGTGCTAAATCCAGCCTATCTAGGGAAGAAAAACAAGTATGTTTATGCAGCAGTTGGTGACCCGATGCCAAAGATAACAGGCATAGTGAAGCTGGATGTGTCAGGGACACAGCATCGACGGGAGTGCATAGTGGCAAGCCGGATGTTTGGGCCGGGATGTTATGGAGGTGAGCCATTTTTCGTGGCAAGTGATCCAGATAATCTGGATGCAGATGAGGATGAAGGATACCTTGTCTCATATGTTCACAATGAAAATACAGGAGAATCGAACTTCCTAGTCATGGATGCCAAGTCAACTAGCCTTGATACTGTAGCCTCTGTGAAGCTACCACAGCGCATACCTTACGGGTTTCATGGATTGTTTGTAAGGGACAGTGATCTTAAGAGGCTATAACAGGCCATCCATCAGGTCACAAGCGCACTAATCAATGTATATATTATAGACATATGTACAGGTACTACTTAAAGATAATATAGTAAACCACTGAACCAAACAAACTACAACATTTACAAGGTTCTTCTAGAGTGAAATTTAGTGGAACACTGTACCGGATTACCAGAGATTAGGAAGTCTCACCTATATCTCTGTCTGCACAAGTATACTTATCTTGTGAAATCATTCATAGCTGTATTAAGAAAAAATAAATAAACTAAGACCTCCGGTCCTCCCATAAGCGGGGAAAGACTACATATACACATTGTGTATAAAACATCTTCATACACAAGGTGTATGTGTAGCCTTTCTCTCTCTGGTACACTACCTCAACGGACATCTGATAGAAGTGTTTGGATGCCATGCAGGAATTTAAAATTCCTTGGAATTATGATCCCATGTGTTGTTTGGATCATCATCTCAAATGTCTATCTTACCCTTTATTTTATGTTGGTTGACATGGTAGGCATGATTTGTTAAGGGTACAAAAGTAATTTTCTTTATTATATACCATAGGAATTGTGAATTACCAAGGGGGGTGGGGGTGGGGGTGGGGGTTGGGTAATAAAATTCCCATGGTCTATGGGAATTAGATTTTCCAAGGGAAATTTCATTTCCCACATTTCTAGCCAAATTGGTCATCCAAACAACTCCAACAAAACCCAATTCCTAGGAATTGGAAATTCCTCCACAAATTAAGGGTATCCAAATGATACATTATATCGAGCAACTGCTACTTCACATTATAGGAAAACACAAATTCCTATGAAGTAAAAGTTCAAGGAGATGCCCGATATTGTTTGATTTACAGTAGAATGTTGAAATTTACATGGAAGTTGGACTTGAATATGGAAGGGAAAATGGCTTCTTCAATTATTATTGCCAACTCACCCTGTAGCACACTTAGATTAAAGTAGATTAGTAGACTCTCCACATTGTTCATTTTTGTCTAATTCATGTTGTTGAAGTGGCCCTTTTGATTGAAGATAGTGTACGATACACTACGGAGTATGGGCAGGCTAACAACTTTTGATAGGTTGTTTGATTGACACTATAATAGTATAATTCATGGAAGTACTACTTAGAAAATCGACTAGTTGCTAGTTACCAAAACAGAGGATGCTTGCTTACTTCCACAGTTCCACTTACCTAAGTAGATTACATGGCAAGCATAATCCTGGGAACTGAGATTGTGTACAAATTAAAAAAGGAAATATTATATTTGTTTTTTTCAAAAAGCTTCTTCAAAACCACGTTTTTGATTAAAAAAACTTATACTCCGTATACAGATACAAAAACAACGGGCAAAGTGCCGTCTTAGAGGTGAAATAGGAAGCTTAAATTGAGGAGTAGGTACTTTAAACAACTAAGTATCTGGTTCTTGGTTCCTTTTGTAAAGCAACACAGAGTAGGGAGACAATATAATGAATCAGAGGAAACGCAGAAATAATGTCGTTGGAACTTGGAAGCATTACAAGAAATTGTAACATATCTTATTAGCCAGATCTTCTATACAAAAGGCATGAGTAGAAACAATAATGAAAACATGAAAATCTCAACTGAACATAAGCGTGGTAATTGTTACACCCATACTGCTAAAAAGCAGCAATCCAATTGCCCGGAAATATCATTTGGAAGTATGCATCTTACTGGTGGAAAACAAGCAAAAGCACTAAAATCATATTGTCATTATCGGCCTAGTAAGTTATTGTTACCTCAACCAGCACACATGACCCCATGGACGTAACAGGAAGCAACTAAGATGATATTCAAGCAAAAGTATCGCAATGAACATTTTTTTTTTTAATTGCAGCCAATGGTAAGGGGGGGAGGGTAGTGAGGATTCGAATTCAAGATAGGCAGGGTAAGTTCCTAACCACTAGGCCAACCTTAAACCTCTCTACCTTTGTCTTGTACTCCATAACACTTAATTAGACGCTTGACACATTTTGAAGTACTATCTCTGCTGCCTATAACACATGTAAAGAAAGCATATATTAAACACTCATTTTACTACCGATACTTTTTGAAAGATTCTGCTACCTATGTTAAGGCAAACTCTATACTTCACACATGTGGTTGCAGACTTTGATGCACTTGAAGAAACAAACCAAGGCCAAATTCCCTCGTCCTTAAAACCAAACTTCTCAAAGGTGCTGTGTTACTTAGAGTCTAAGAGAACTAGAGAAGATGAACCACCCAAACAACTGCAATTTTAATCGCGTACAACTTCATCCGAAAAAAAACATGGCAAAGATCACAAGGAGTCAGCCCCTAATCAGTCAAAGTATTCATAACTATAGTGAAAAATGTAAGAGCCGAATCACCATTTCACAAGGTGTTATGCCAGACTTTCAGAAATTAAACCCTCTTCAGCTTGACTAGTACGTGATTCCGACTTGATAAAATTACCCCAAGCTGCAAAGTTGAACTTACAGGTCAGGCGTAATAAAGTACTTCCACCCTATTACATTGCTAAAACCCATCCTTTCCACCAAAACTCTCAGAACTCATCTCAACTTCCCCAACATTGTTTACCCCCCAACTCATACCACTCCGTCCCAAATTAAACTTAAAATCCTCTCACATAATACTATTCCATGGGAAGTTTAATTTGGGAGTTGGGACGGAGTGGTATCTAATAAGAACAACGAATGCAAGTACAGTGATAACACAGCCTAAAAACGATATCCCTACTATCTCCAAACATTTCTTCCTAACTCCATTTTGCACCACATTATGCAAATAACTCGATACACATAATTCCCAATCAATTATATTATACGTATCCGTTGCCTTCCTTCAAAGAAATCGAGAATACAATTGCTCAAACTCCGAACACATCACATCAAACTTTTCACCTTAGCTACTTCATTCCTCTCCTCTCGGTCTACTCAATAACAATACACCTCATAAAACCGCGTAAACTTCAAGGAAACGTAACTTCCCCAATATAAGCTAAATTTCGCCATTATAGCTAAGTTTCGCCACCTAAATCAATCGACATCCATCGATTCACTACTAATTCCGAAGAGCTGAATCACATTCTAACTAATTATCATACCAAAATCACAATTATAATATCATGCTACCAGACTAATCACTCCTACATAATTAGTTCATGTTAATTGCACAAAATTATAACCTAAATAAACGAACATCAAATTAAGAAGATAATGTAAGAGAGAGACTAACTTCGAGAGGAAGCTACTACAACAGTACAACTCCATTGACGACGACGACGACGAGGAGAGGAAATTGGAAGTCGAATTAGAATCTTCTTCCATACGTTTAGTCAGTGTCCACGAACCACCCGAGAATCGGCGCTAAAATCGCCACCGCCGGTAGTCCGCACCCGATCATTCTTCTACCCTTTTTCCAGGTCTAGAAGCGCACATGAGACATGACACCAACAATATTCGACAGAAGCACGTAACTAACGTAGGTTGGTCAAGTGATTTACGTGTGACCTAAGTGGTCACATAACATGAGTGATTTAGCGCAACTTAAACTTTACTCTACGTTGGTTAGTTTAAAAATGCGTGACGCGGTTTCGGATTAGATGGCTTTTGGTGCTACCGTTTATGACACGTAATCTTTATTAGTATCGGTGTGTTTTGTAGAAGGAATTTTGAAGTGATACCGTGACCTATCTTTCCAATTTGGGTGATAGTCCAGTTCTACGTGAGGAGGTTATAACTTATAAGTGATAGCCTACCTCAAATTAATTTATGGTTCACTTGAATTGAGAGTCTTGCTACTTTGGTAGTACAAACCCACCAACATTTTCTGTCACATCTTACATGTGTGAACTAGTCCCACATCGAAAGATTAGGTGAAATAAATGAAACATTATTCTCATTTGTCAATTAATTTATTAAAGGTCTCACTCAAGGCTACGTGTTAAGTTGTGACTTTCCTAGTAATCGGTGCGACTCGGGCTAGCGAGGTTTGGAACCAACTTTTTTTTTTCTTTTTGGGTGTGTCATTCACTCATTCTACATTGGTAGTGCGCTAGTATTAACGAGTTGACGAGTCACGAGGGACTCGTGCCCGTCGTGGCGACATAAGCAAAGTTCAGGCATTCTGTTTATTTTAGTTCGATCTTTTACATCATATCAAGTCATATATTTTTCAGGAGTCAAACCAACTCTTATCAATCTTCTAGTTTACAGATCACACATATCAACAGCAAAAACCCAGTACCTAAAAATGGAGGTGTAAGTATTTCACACCCAACTTTTCAATTTCGTTTCTTTATTGTTTTTCATAGTTATGATCATGTTTTGTTCGTTTTTTCTAGTGATATAGACTAATGTATTGATGGGTTCGTTTCAGTTTTGGCTGAAATTACGTGCTTTTGCGTACATTTGAACCCCCCTTACTTCGCCATAGGCGTAGACACGAGTTAAATGAGGCATTAGGTAGTGTTAGGCCAACCTTGATCCTCTTATGTGCTGGCGTGGGGATACGAGGATTCGAACTTGGGACAACCCCCAGAAAGTTTGATTTCCTGGCCGCTAAGCCAACCTTGATCCTCTTATGTGTTGGGGTGGGGATGTGAGGAATCAAGCCCCGGACAACCCCTAGGAAGTTAGATTTTCTAACCGCTAGGCCAACCTTGATTCTCTTATGTGCTTTTGATTAGTGGTGAGTCTTGTTTGATGTAAATCGAGATTTGCTAATTAGTGTTGTTTTGATTGATGTTTGTGTGTAATAGAGTTGCTTCAGCTCCTGGCAAGGTTTTGATGACTGGTGGTTATCTTGTGTTGGAGAGGCCGAATGCCGGGCTTGTGCTGAGCACAAATGCAAGGTTTTATGCAATTGTTAAGCCGTTTTACGACGAGGAGAAGCCTGATAGTTGGGCATGGGTATGTGATCATTTTTTGAGGTGATCACTTTCTTTATCAGTGTCATCTCGGATTGCTTGATCATGTGTTTTCCCGCTTTTTTTTTTTTGGATATGATTAGGGATTTCTCTTGTTTTTCAAAGATGTTTGTCGGGTTTTATGTACATTGTTTCTGTGGAAGGGGCTGGCCGGGAGGGGGGTAGCTTAATGGGCACTTATCATAGAGATGTGAAGTGTATGTCACTGTGCTTTTGGAAGTAAAAATCAGGACTTTTGTGCAAAATCTAAGGAGTTCTTATGCCTATAGGTTGGAGGTTTTGGGTAAGAGAAGTCGGGTGAAACTACTAGGAAAAAGTTTATGTTAGAGAGCTTCTCATGTCATTGTTCTGGCAATGGTTAGATGATGGATGATCTGTTGTCTTCTGCTCGGATACTAACCGGTTTGTTTTTTTGTCTACTTACGTGTAGTCATGGATGGATGTGAAGCTTACTGCTCCACAGCTTGCAAGAGAAACCATGTATAAAATGTCGTTCAAGAGCTTGATTCTCCAGTGTGCTTCATCAAGGCAAGAATTCTTTAAAGCATACTAATATATCACATTTCGTGATCCTCATAGTCCCTAAATCCTATTTTTGGTGCTTGAACTAGTTTCACTATTTCATTCTTATAATGTAGTATCATAATGCCAGGGTTCTGTCATGTGGCCTCTGTATACTGTCTACTGGGGTTCCTTTCTAGCATATGTGTGGAAATACATTTGAATTTTTTTGATATTTTTGGTGTGACGACCTCATCTACCATCAAATATGGGTTGTTTTCTTTCTAAAAGTAGATCTAGAGGTGCTTTGAGATACTCGATCTTCTGTGAATTATTAGTTGAGAAGCTTGTGTGTTGTGCCAAATTTAGGCGGAGTCCATCAGCTCTTGCATAGTACAAAGAAATTGCTTTAAACTTAAAATTAGCACAACATGATATGTGCAGAATTTATAGTAATCATTGATGATTTGATTTGAATATATGTTTAACTTAGCTTGAGAGCTACTGTCTACCCTATTAGGTTTCTTCATATGAGTTGCCTGCTGTAGTGTATTTGTGCTGTTCATAGCATTTTATTCGTAGAGGGACAGAAAGACAAACTCATGTCATTTTGAACTCTGGTGTGGATGCATAATATTGGGGTCCCTAAGAGTTCATTTCCACAAGGAGTTGAGTAGGACTTGCACAACCTTGACTTTGGTTGATTTGTTTCTACCATTTTGTTGAGTGCCACTGGAAGATGTAATATGAATTTATGAAGTTCTTTTCTGAAAGTTAATGCACTTTTGATGTGCCAGTGGTGCAGAAAATCCCTTTGTGGAACAAGCCTTACAATATGTCATTGCAACTGCCTATGCAAGAGTTGATAAGGATAAAACAGATGCATTGGAGAAATTGCTTAAACGAGGTGATTAATAGACTTTGAGGACATATGTGCTAGATTGGAATGAGATAAGGGACTACTCAATTGTGATGCCTTAATTGTGTTAGTCATGCAGGTCTTGATATCACAATCATGGGGGCCAATGAATTTTATTCATATCGGGATCAGGTGATTTTTCTCTAGATGCTCTCTTATGTCGCTATACTGTTTGATTTGGATCGCTGTTTTCAGTTATCAAAATTTTGAGAAAATAATTGTTTGATTCACTAGAGCTAATATCACTTATAATTGTGCACATTGTTGTGACATCTTTGAACGACTGACTAGGATATGAAGCAAGACATTTGCCTTCTAACTGAGGGACCATGTGAGTACTGAGTACAACATCGATTCAGGGGGTTACATATCCTATAGCTTTATCTTGGCAAATGCAACCAGACTAAGATAGTGAAGAGAAAGTCCATTTGACTGGGATAACTTTTAACTGGATTAACAGAAATTGCCCAGTAATCTGGAGAAACAGCATATTTTAACTGGTTTTCCAATTAACATTTTTGTCTTCCAGTTGGATATCATTTTTGGGAATAAGGCTTGGTTGTTATTGTTGTTGTTGTAATCTTCTAGTTGGATGTGTCATGATTGACATCGTTGTTAAATCTCTGTTTTCAAATTTACCGACAAATTTCCTGGCCAATGGCATAATGGATCCTTCATAATAATACTATAATAGTGTTTATGATTACAGTCAGATTAAGCTATTGAAGGGAGAGCAGCTATAATATAATTGGATTGCATGAATTCCTCTACTATTAGTGTATATGACATAATACGTAAAAGCTTAATAAGAGAAGGGAGTTACGTAGCATTACCTGTTTTTCGATAACCCTTTTCTGTCTGAAAGTGGACTCGAAGTGCCTCTTATCTTATGTCAATTGTACTGGAACGAATTTATCTGTTACATTTTTTTCCACCCTAATGAAATCAGTGAGCTGGCTGAATAAGATATGTAATTCATCTTTTACTGTATGTACTGTCACATGGATTATTTGTGATGTGGGTGTCAGAAAATGTCAATTTTATGCTCATCCAAATTGTTTTAATGATATTGTGCAACTGCTTTACATGACTCAACTGTAAAGCAGATTAATACCCTAATTTTACCATTTCATCATATAGTTGGAAGCGCGTGGATTGCCTCTCTCACCAGAATCATTAGCGGAACTCCCTCCATTCTCTTCAATTACCTTCAACGCAGGCAATACAGATGGCGCTAATTGCAAGCCTGAAGTTGCTAAAACAGGGCTGGGTTCTTCTGCAGCTATGACAACAGCAGTGGTTGCTGCACTTCTTCATTATATGGGCACTGTTAAGCTTCCTGGATTAACCTCAGCTCACCATGAAGAAAGCAGTAGTAATATGGATCTTGATCTAGTGCACATGATAGCTCAAACTGCCCACTGTATGGCTCAAGGAAAAGTTGGCAGTGGCTTTGATGTTAGCTGTGCAGTTTATGGTAGTCAACGCTATGTCCGCTTTTCACCCGAAGTTTTGTCTTCTGCTCAGGTTGCCATTCAGTCTCCTATGCTACCCTTTTCTCCCTATTAATTTTATTGATTGTCTTGCTGCAAAAAATAGGTTCTGAGCAGTTAATGTTTAGTAGGTGTTGCTATCAGTTCTTAAATATTATGAGAATTTTCCAAATCGAAGCCCGTATTGAACACTTTTATTGCTGACTGATGTGATTGCTCTAATGTGTGTTTTACCTACACAATATTCCTACTCTGTACTCACGAAATACTGTATTGATCCTGTTTCCGCTGTCTAGCTGATGTTTTTAAGTTAGCAGGACTGCCTAAAGTATAAGTTGTCTATCCTTATGATTCCAATATTCAGCTATAAACATGAAATTAGTCATGCAGAGATCAACTTGCTACTGATGTTCAGCCATCTGCCAAGTACTGCATTATAGTATTGCTTCTCACATAATGTTACATCAAGATTGCAGCCTCTTCTGTGACTGAATACCTATCTGAATTTACTGCTTTTAAGTGTCTCACTAAAGCTGTGCAAGGCATTCCGTAATATGTGTAGCTTCAGAAATTCCAATATGCTTCTAGGTTGACAAGTTATGTCAATTCTGTCTCATTCTTTAGCAAAGCTATGACTCAGTTAGAAAAAAAAAACAGAGATGAAAACTACTTGAAGAGACAATTAAGGTGGTAACTCCGGATTGATTACTTTGATAAGCCGACTTCATTTCACTAGTTAACAGTGTGCAGTGATTCTTAAATGCTAAGTTAACATGATTCATGATGATGTATCTTGTCTTCTTTACAAATCATTGAGGCAATATATTGATATAAAAGGCCAAAAGATGGAAAATTTGGTTATAACATGTTGCTTATTAATTGTAAAGGTTGCAGGGGTAGGATCATTACTTCGGGAAGTCATCATTGACGTCATGGAAGGGAAATGGAATCACGAGATCACTAAGTTTTCCTTGCCGCCACGGATGACTCTTGTAAGTTTAAACTTCATTTGAGGACATGAACTCTACTAATAGACCATATCTGTGAGTTAAAGTTGGTCATTTACTTGATGCTGGTTCATTGGTTGCTATATACGTTTTATCGTTACGGGAATGTGATCTTATCAAGTGTGTTGGATAAGTCTTTGAGGTATTATCATCTTTTTAAGTGATGTAAATTGCATTAATCATATAATTATGATGATTTTAAAGACTATTGTTTCTGAGTTTCTTTGAATGGGTTCTGAGTTGTTGTTACATAAGGTAATATGTTTCTATTACCACTATTAACAGTTAATAGTAGCTAAGATCTTCTCTTTGGTTACGTAAAGTAAAGGCTGATAGATTATAATGGAGGGAATATCTCATCTAACCATGAGTAAAGCCTTACCATTAAACTCAAAGCCAGTACTTGGGTGGATGCTATAGCATTCTCAAGCTTATTAATTAATCTGTTGGTAAGTAGACAATATTGCTTAGCATGTATAATCAATTTCCTTATAGGATTGGTTATCCTCAGACCTCAAACATACCAGAACTCTTTAGAAGCTACAATTCTTATTTCTGATGGATTGCTTTTGGGGAACACTCGATGATCTGGAATGTATATGACTCTTGGACCCTCCTTTTGAGTCACAGCACTACAACTGTTCATATGTAGAGCTGAGTCTGACACCTGCACTCATGCTCGAAGTCTGGATCGCAGAGCCTGAGTTATACACAGTTTGATTACCTTGTTTGTTTCAGTGAGTAATGCCCCTATGGATTGCTATCAATAATTGCACATTCAAGTGAAATACAAGAAGCTGCACTGGGAGACATTATCCTTGAGCTTAAAGTACAGTTTACAATGTCAATGCTCTTCTGATGATTTGTGTCACTTACAGGTACTCGGAGAACCAGGCAGTG
This sequence comes from Spergularia marina, assembly GCA_963680865.1. NCBI lineage: Eukaryota > Viridiplantae > Streptophyta > Magnoliopsida > Caryophyllales > Caryophyllaceae > Spergularia > Spergularia marina. The sequence continues at coordinate 4,743,585 of OY804552.1, read as the reverse complement.
GCGGGTCATCCACCCCATCAATGGTTGGTGCTGTAAAAAAGTGGCAAAAATCTGAACCTGAGAAGTCTCTTGACACATGGAAAAAATTGTCAGAAGCAAATTCACTGCTGGAGAAACAGTTGAATAAGCTAAGCCAATTAGCTGAACAGCAGAGCGAGGCATATGAAAATGTCATTAGTCGATGTTGCATGCAGAAATCGGAGAAGGTAACCCTAACCAGTGGCAATAGTAATCGGGTTACTGCAAATATAGCCGTCTTATATGAGTTCTTATTTTCTTAGCTTATCCCTGTCCCTTTTTTCCTTAGCCCAACCACATCATCGGTTTAATAAATGGATAGGAAGGAATATCTCTCTTACGTTCCATGAGCATGGTTAAAAAATAAAAAATTTCATGTTAATATGTATTCTTATCCCTCAGCAGTCTAGATGTGTAGTAAAACGATGATAAACACTAAAGAGGCATGAAGAAACACTCCTATAGAGAAACTATTGCCAGAACAATACTAGATTTATGACCTATTCAGTAGTAATATTTCCAATTCTGTACCCTGTGATATCAAATATTTTACCTTGATGTCCTGCAGTTTGGGTTAGTTCCACTATAGTATATTCACAATTTTAACAATAGTGAATTAAACAATTGAATAACATAGGCTATTTTCTTTGTCGGAACTTCCCTAATAGTAAACTAAGACCTCTTTCTTGAGTCTATTGATTTCAGAAAATCCACTTAGTAAGCATTTTGTTCCTAGTGAGTGGAGGTATAAACATGAGTGAAAATCCTGTAAGAGCGACAAATATTATCAGGGTACTGGGAGGTGGGTCAAATCCATACCATTCTATTGCACAACCCAGATATCCAGCATAAGAGAATGTTGACAATGCTATTCGATGTATAAATTTACTTGAACAGTTGAAACTCCTATGTGACCATACCAAACGTCTTTACATTTCTCATTTGTTACCGTGCCATATGTTGTATTCACAAATTCATTCATGAAAATTAGCATTTTCATCCTACTCGTTAAAGAATGTAACTAATTAATGACTTTCTGACAACAGTGGATGGGAGAGTCAGTTGCCGCCAGTGAGCAAGCAGTTGTTGAAGCATTACTAGCTGCTAGGAATGCGATGCTTGACATAAGATGTCATATGCGACAGATGGGAGAAGCTGCTGGTGTTCCAGTGAGTTGATTCCTCGATCTTTGATTTTCTCTATTAACACTTTCCTGTTGCTCTTTAATAACTATGATATCAGTATGGACGTGCTCTACTATGAGAAACAATTTGTATGGATTCTGCTCCCCCCCCCCCCCCCCCACACGCCCCTTTGAAGTTTGAATTACTACGGATCGGTTAAAATTGAAGGACAAGCCTTCTATGAATATTATATGGTTCTGCAAAAGCAGGCATAATCTTCACTTAGAGGATGAAAATCTACTGTTTAAATGACACGATGGATAGCAACAATGGTTGGCTTTAGCTTGTTCGATTTTCAAGCAAAAATGGCTGATTGTGCATGAATATCACATATCATACCTCTCCTGCCTCACAGATTGAACCTGATGCACAAACTCGTCTTTTGGATGCCACAATGGATATGGAAGGAGTTCTCTTGGCCGGGATTCCAGGAGCAGGCGGCTTTGATGCAATTTTTGCCATCACTCTAGGTGATTCTAGTAGCCAGGTTGCTAAATCATGGAGTTTGCACAACATACTCGCTTTGCCCGTCAGAGAAGACCCTCATGGTGTGTCTTTGGAAAGCAGCGACCCTCGTTTAAAGGATATCACATTGGGCATTTCGTCGGCAAATATCAATTCATGATCTGTGCTTTTATACTGAGGTGGTGACCCCATTTTTGATATCTCTAGTGTCGTTGATGTTGAAGGACTTGTGTTTAGTTCCATCTTTTGATACAAAGCTATGTTGTTAGACATTCTAGTGTACTGTAAATTCCTTTAAATTCCACACATGGAGTAGATTTCAAATCAAGTTCATGTATCCAAATACTATATTTATACATGTGGAGTATTGAACAATAATTTGTTGAGTTTGCAAATTATGGAATAAATATCCAAGTGTTCGTTTGGTTGTTCGTGATATTTAAACCTTCGCGTGTTTTCTAATGTTTTACACTTTTAGAGATCTGAGTTGTGATTTTGACACTCCTGTGAATAATTTTTACACTTCTTCATGTGAGTCACGGTTCTCAATGCTCCTCTCATATAGATGACTGTAAAAATCGATCGAAGGAGTGCAAAAATCACCACCCTGATCTTCCGTGAATGTTTTACTTCACATACTGATAGCTTATCACGCATAATGTACTCAAAATGGCATCGTAACAAGTATTTCAAATTCTACAATAAAAATTGACTTTTACGATTCCTTACCTTCAAGTCATGAGACGAACATCCGAGCCTCGACTCCCGTTAAAAACACATTTCTTTCTGGAAAGTTCCTCTCCCATTTCCTCTTCCCTCAAACTGGTATAAATATAAACCCACCCAACATACATTTCTCCCTTCTCATCACACCAAACAAAGAAGTAGAAGAAGAAGGGAGGAAAAAGAAGAAGCGTAAAGAGGAAGATATCAGATATGGATTTCGAGCTGAGGAGGGCGAGGGAGAAGCTGCAAAAGGAACAAAAGGAGAGGAAAGAGAGAGCAAGATTGAAACTTGATCGTGAAAAGAAAGCTAAAGAGGAAGCTTCTCGCCAACGCCAAGCCCTTGAAGCTGTTCAGAGCGCTCGCCGTGTTGTCGCCGCCGAATCTCAGGCTAAGGTCTCCCTCTCTCTCTCTCTCCCCTCTTTCCCACTTTTTCTTTTCTTGATCATTTAATTTGCAATTGTGCCCATTTTTTGTAGTAATTAATTTTAGTTGGTAATTTTCTGAATTGGGTAATTCTTAGACAGTAATTTCTGATTTGGGAATTTTGTTGGTGAGGTAAAACTAGGAAGTGGAGTGATTGAAGCTCCGAACTTTTACGGAGTTTAGGGTAGTGGTAAAACTAGTAATTACAGCAATAACAATTACTCTTTTAGGGTCCCGGTTATGACGGGGTAAGGAGGGTTTGGATGTGCGCAAACCGGATTATTAGGGGTTGAGGATATCTCGGGATGACCGATAATGAAAATTGCGTTGAGAATCGCATTGGATGACTGCTGCCTCATGGTATAAGAACCGGGGAAATTTGAGAAAGTCTTTTTACATTTTGGATCGTTTCAGTTGCAATTGACTTAGTAATCGATTTTTATATTTTAGTAATCAAATCAGAGAATGCTCGAGTTTGATTCTGAATGGGGAAATTCATTGGTAGAGTCTCATTCTAGGGCTTTTCCGTGGGCTTGAAGGTGGGGTGATAAAGTTCTGAATTTATGAGGGAATTCTTTGGTAAGGCAAACCTTGTTATCGGAACTGACTTTAGGTAGTGTTAGTACTAATACAACGGGCAAGAGGAAGTTGGTTGTATGCAACCTTATGTCTACGTTATGGGGCTGTTTCTGGCATGTTGAAAATTGCTTTGACTAACTGCTGCTTCTCAGTACAAGAGTGATGAAGTCATGATTTTGCATATTCCCATCATATTCTGAAGCTAAAGTCTTTGGCTTTATTGGAAATGGGCATAATAATTAGTGGTATGTATGTAATCTAATCTAGATGATTCGCCGTAGCAAAGAACTTTATCTATAAATGATCAACACTTGATTTACATTAGAGCATGGTTTATTAATAACTGTGGTATTTGATGTGATTCAACTCGAAAAGTTTTGGAATTCTTTTTGTTTAAATGGTGATAGCGAGAGTGGTAGCTAGACAATAGGTAGTGTGGCTACTTTAAATGCAAAATTAGAATCGAGGAGGTGGAGTGATAACTTAAGCCAGTATTCTTTTTTTTTTCTTTTTTTTTTCTTAAAGTTGATTTCATTAAGTGGAGTTTGAAACTTGAGCTTGAGCAGTTTAGCGGTTGAGCTAAGAAGTTGTGCTCTATTATTGTTGGTACTAACCTCTCTATTGATGATGCTCTTAAGAAAAAAAAAACTATTTTGTAAAGGAGTTGATTTAGACTTAATTTTGGTGCTTCCCCTTGACTCTCCATTAACTGAAAGAAACCATTCTGTTTTACCAAAATATATAAACTTGGTAATGTTGAGAATTGGGTATTTTGTTGGTAGTGCAGTGATAAAAGTTCCGAATTTACGAGTAAAATTGTCGGTCAATGCAATTTTTACCAAAATGGAATTTAGGGTAGTGGTAGAACTAGTATTGCACCAATAGATTGCTCTTTAGGCTCCCGCTTGTGATGGGGCAAGGGGGTTTGGATGATGTGCACCACCGTATCTTTGGGGGTTGAGGCGATCTCTGGATTAATGATAATGAAAATTGCGTTTTGCATGGAGTACCTGCTGCTTCGATATAAAAAGTGCAGATAATTGAGGTAGTCGTTTTGCATTTTTCTAATATATGGAAAAGCCACTCATTGGCTTCACTTGAAATGGACATAATCCTAGAAATAGCCGTAGGGATTCTAATTAGATGATTCGCTGTAGGAAAGAACTTTATTATATATAAATGACAAGACTTGAATTCCATTTGATATGATTCATTTTATAGAGTTTAGAATTATTTTGTTTAGGATGTGATTCCGAGAGTGGTGTACATCTTGAGTGATAGTAGCCTTTTTTTTTGGAGTTGATTTGTTAGTTCAGAGTAAAGTTTGAAATTAGGCTTCAATGAGGGACTTTACAGTTTTTTTTCCGTATTAAGAAGAAGTCATGTTATATCGTAGTTGGTGCTTTCCATTTTATAGTCGTTGATGCTCCTAAGAAAGAACTTTATTATGTAAATGAGTTAAAAGGGACTTAAATTTGGTGTTTCTCCTTGCGTGTCCATTAAGGGTAAGAAATAAGTCCATTCTAGGAGTTGTACACCTCTAAAGGTATGGTTTTTGCTTAGCTTGTGACAGAGGTGTAGGATGAATAGTGATTTCTCTAACTAGGGGAGGGGGGAGTGTTTCCGAGATGTTGATGAACAATATGTGCTACTTTTGCAAAGAGCGGGAAGTTATTGTAGTCTTCTAAAGTGTTTCAGTTTCTTTCCTTATTTTTTTGTTCTTTTTTCCCTTTTCTCTTGGTACCTTGAGACATCCGTAAATTCTTTTCAAATTGAGCTGTGTAGAGATCACGATTGGGAGAACCTAGATTTTCACTAACTCAGCTTCTTAAATCATATAATGTCGACTAGGAGGAGAGGGAGGGAATAAATTATCAGCCATCAATGCACCTCGGTGTTGTGTAGAAGATCTTTCCAACACTTGTCATTCTTTGCACACAAAGTTATGTTAAATCATCAAATAGCTCTTGGTGTGAATCGTAGTCGCTTGCTAGTCCTGTTGAACATAGGAAACCAAGAAAGTAGGGTAGGACTCCTCGTCAGATAATCAAATCTCTTTTACTTTATGATAAGATTGCCAACCTATATAAACCTTTTAGTGTTCTCCAGTAAACAGATTTCTGGCCAGATAATCATCCCACAATAGAGTCATGGGATATGCTGACTTTTCTTATTTCCTTGTACTCAAATGACCTCATAAACAGACTAATTCATGACTAAGCTAGCTGTATATAAGATACACTCTAGGATCTTTCCGTACTTGAATACTCTTTTATGGTTCATTACTTGTCATTCTCTTTTCACAGGGGCCTTAGGTGTTAATGTAATGATTAATATGGTAATTGTTTTACAAAATGCCTTCACTGTCACTAACTCACCGTGATCAACCAGATTTCTCTGTGCTTCTAGCTGCTGTCAAGGATGATGTGTCTAGAGTTGAGAAAATGAGAGGATGTGTTGAAGATGTGTGTAAGAAAGAGGACTCAATCAAAGTGCCAGTTCTCTTTTCTTGTTCTTTTTTTTTTCTTTTTTTCTTTTTAGGTGTGTGTGTATGTGTGTGTGAAACTACATATTCCCCTGTTTGAAGATATGTTTGATATTTTATGGGCTGCTCTTGTTGTTTAGGCATTTTGATATCTTTTTAAGATATTAATAAACTTGCATCTCGTCACAGGCAGATCAGCAGATGGCTGAAAGTCTATTCTCTGGAGGAGGAATCATGTTCTATCGCATCTTAGAAGCTGCGCCTTATTTTTGTGTTGGAGATAAGATTAAGCTACCACCATCTTGTTTCACTGAACTGTCTGATCAAGGTGCTTTTGACAAAGGGCCGGTGTACTTTCGGCTGTCGGTGGCTGGCCAAGAAGGTTCTTCTGATGCTGCTGATAAAAGCGACAGCCATGGGGTGACTCATTCAGGTGTACTGGAATTTACAGCAAAAGATGGATTTGTTGCTCTTCCACCACATGTATGGTATAACCTATTCCCCTCAGAAGCGCCAGGTACTCCACTGATTGAGGTTCAGTATGTTCGTTTGCCGAAAGGGTCTTATGCAAAACTGCAGTCAGACGAGGTTGAATTTTTGGATGTACCAAATCATAAGGCTGTGCTAGAAACGACTCTACGTCAACATGCTACTCTTTCTCAGGGTGATGTCATCACTGTCAGACATGGAGTTTTTACGTTCAAGTTACATGTCCTAGAACTAAAGCCCTCATCAAGTGTATCTGTCTTAGAGACTGATATTGAGGTTGATATTGTGAATCCTGTTTCTTCTTCCGACATGAGCAAGCAAGTTGTTCTGAAACAGCTGACATTTGGAACATCAGAACATGGAACTATTGAGGAAGGGCAATATTTGTATTACAAATTCTCTCTTGAGGATGATGCTTGGAATATAATTTCGTCAGAGAATGCTAAACTGGAAGTGAAGTTAGAAGCAGAAACAGGGTCAGGAGATACGGATCTTTACATGTCGAAACATCCATTGATTTACCCCACTAACCATCAGCATCAATGGTCCTCTCATGATATGGGCTCAAAGACTCTGATTCTCAGCTCTCAGGATCAGAATCTGGCATCGGGCACTTATAGCATTGGCATTTACGGGTTCAAAGGGATAACAAAGTACACCATCTCAGTAAATATTCAGGATAACTCTAATCGTGGCCAGCAAGCTGGTTTGTCCACATTGGTCCTTGATGTAGATTCCGTGGAGTGTGGGAATTGCAAGCACTACATACCCAGTAGAAGTATAGCTTTGCATGAAGCCTATTGTCGTAGACACAATGTGACTTGCCAACATGCAGGTTGTGGAGTTGTGCTACGAGTAGAAGATGCGAAGAACCATGTTCACTGCAATAAATGTGGGAAGGCCTTTCAGCAAGCAGAGATGGAGAAGCACATGAAAGTTTTCCATGAACCTCATCAATGTGCCTGTGGAGTAGTTCTTGAGAAGGAAGAAATGGTGAGTATACAGTGTCTGTTTTCATTCTAGATTAAGTTAATCTGATTGCATACAAGTTTATCAGTTGTTTGATTATTATATTTGATGTGTACTTCGTCTGGTAGTTGATAGTAAGGTAGAGAAGTTAAAGTTAGGGAGACATTTTATTGTGATGGGGATATGGAGGATTGAACTGTCCCAACTCCCAGCTCTCAAGTTTACTTTTACCCTGTTCTCATTTGTTGTCATTTGCTCAGGTCCAACACCAGTCCTCAGTTTGCCCTATGCGTATGATCACATGCCGTTTCTGTGGAGATATAGTTCAAGCTGGGAGTTCACCTATGGATATGCGAGATCAATTGAGGGGACTTTCCGAGCACGAGAGCCTCTGTGGTTCCAGAACTGCCCCATGTGATTCTTGCGGACGTTCTGTTATGTTGAAAGAGATGGACATCCACCAGATTGCTGTTCACCCAAACAATTAAACCCCTTGTTCATATTATCTCCAGTTCAACATCCAATTCATTCAGGAAGCTGAGAATTATCAGTTTCAACAGACTTAATCCGGTAAACAAGTACATACTTGAAGGAAATTGTAGTATGACTTTCTATATGACCTGTTGGCTTGGCCAAATGAGCTTGTATTTGCATCTTTTGTTGTGGCTGCTGACGTTTCGTGAACTGTCTCACATCTTCTGTCATTGGAAGGAATTGTATCATCAATTTGCTGTGACTTTCATGGAAAAGCTTTTGGAAAGAATGATCACATTATGTCCGATTTGAAGTATTTATCTGTACTAGTTGTTCCTTGACATTTAAAAGTTTAGTCCTCAGTTAGAGTTTGGACGGAATTTTTCGAATGTTCATTTGTTTGTTTGGAAAGTGTTCTGCGTCATTTCTTGCTGGTGTGGCATTTAAAGTTAAGCTTTGGGCTCAAGCTGAACCACCTTTTAGTTTGCCGCATATGAGACCTGTAATGTCTTAAGAGACCGCGACTGTATTCCCTGTACAATTTCGGACCCTGGATAGTCTGTTCTGTCTCCTCTTCTGACCCCGGCTCTTCTATTCGCACCTGCATTATGTATATCACCTTGTTTAGTGTTTTTGGCCCCAGCTTTTGGGTGATTTACCAAGGCATCGTATCTCCTCCAGCTTCATACTATATGTGTCCCATCGTTGAAATTTGGGATCCTCTCTTCTTGAAAAGGCGAAAAACAGCAGTCGGAAACAGTGTCCGCTGTTGAATACTTTTGATGTTCATCCTTCCTCAGGAGTCGGGACAAGAATGAGGATTGTAAAGTGGATGACTAACTGTATGAATGTGAACATTCTTACCAGTAATCTCTACAAGAGCAAGTTCCATCTTTGAAAAGGTGGAATCGATTTCGATCCCTTACAGTAATTTCACGGTTATAGATAACTGAAATGAACTTAGTGTATGTGTGAGTATCTCTACACATCCTGACATTCCTAACTATTCTGATTGGCGTACCTTGAGGTGTATGTAGAAGTGCAAAGGCTAATGCCAACTTTTGACCCTGATATTTTAACCGTTGTCTTTTTTCTTCAGCATCTACATTGTGCAGGACTTCTGATATTTCAGGGATGTACCCTTCAAACTTCAGTTGCCATTCCATCTGGTGGATCATCTCATATATGTCTTCCCAGTTGCGATGCGACTTGTCTTGTGAAACAAAGCTGTAAGACTTTCTTTTCACCTCTACCATACTAACCCCTGTAACTTGATCCAGGCCCTTATCAGTCATCACAGTTCTAGCATCTGCTGCATCTGTCCATTTTTGCGCCTGTGCATACATATTGGACATCATTACATAGTCCCCTGCGCTGTCTGCAGAGCCGAGTTGCATTAGTTTTTTTGCTGCTAGCTCGCCTACTTCCAGATTCTGATGATCTGCAGCCGCACACAGAAGAGTTCGCCACATCACATCATTAGGTGCCACAGGCATGTTTTCAATCAGATTCATGGCTTCATCAAACATAGCAGCCCGGCTTAGCAGATCCAACATGCAACCATAATGCTGTATTGTTGGTTGAATCTGATGCTCAAGCTTCATCTTGTTGAAAAACTCGACACCCTTTTTAACCAGGCCGGCATGTCTGCACGCACTTAGCACACCCAAATACAGAACACCATCTGGCTCAATTCCTTGCTCAAGCATTTCAGAAAAAAGTAATACAGCTTCTTTTCCATGCCCATGGATCGCGAGGCCTGAGATCATTGCACTGTAAGACCACTGGTTCTTCACGCTCATCCTGTTAAAGACAGTCAGGCCCTTTTCTACAGACCCACATTTTATGTACATGTCTATCAGAGAAGTGTCTACCGTAACATTTAGGCCACTAAAGTTCCTCAGTAAGTACCCATGTATCGACTTCCCTGAATCAAAGGCACCCAAATGAGTACAGGCAGAAAGAATACTTACCAAAATGCTCTCTTCAGCTCTCAATCTGCCCTCTCCCATCATAAGTCGAAAAACCTCCAGGCACTCCCACCACATACCCGAATTAGTATGGGCCGCGACAGATGCACTCCAAGAAGCAGCAGTTCTCTGCTCCATTTCTTCAAAAACAGCACAGGAATCTCTGATGTTTCCACACTTCCCATACATGTTGATCAAACTGTTCTGCACAAAAGTTTCGCCCCGAAATCCAAATTTATGGACCTGCCCATGAATCTGCCTCCCTAGCTCCATCAAATCCAGACTAGCACAGCACTTTAGAACAAAAGGGTATGTAAAATTATCAGGCCAAACTTCACTTTCAAGCATCACAGTAAAAATATTAAGAGCTGCTTGAAAACTTCCAAATTTGGTATGTCCCCTAATCATAGTATTGAACTGAAATGCATCAGGATCATCATTGTTGATAAATACCGAAGAAGCATAATCCATATCGCCCCAATTCGAAAGGGCACAAGTTGCTATAAATGTACCAACACAAAAAGAGTTACAAAACAGTCCTAACTTCAGCATTGTGCCATGAACTTGCTTCAAATTTTCCATGGATTTGCATTTTTTTAACAAAGACACACATTCTTGCTCTCTCAACCTGATGTGTGTGTATGGATTATGTGGGCAATCTTCTTGTGGCAAGAACAGTTGTAACTGATGTGGTATTGGTAGTCTTATCATCTTTTACTCACATTTTGATGCCACCCATACAGCTATGAGCTATAAATATGTTGGCAGCAACGACGACAACAAAGCCTTAGTCGCAAAAATGATCTAGGGTCGACTAACACGAGAAAATACTAGAATGGTGCTTAAAATCAAAGCATGGTTATACTAGGAAATGAGTGGTGATATTTGGAACAGTCTGAACAAATGCTTTGATTTTCTTGTGAGTAGGGACTAAAGGTGGATAATTTGGGATTGTAAGTGGCACAGTTGTGAAAGTATGGAACATGTTAAAAATGGAGATTGAATGTCATCCATGAGAATTAAGAGGGAAAGTTTTGGCCAAAGAATTTATGTCAAGCAGCAAGACTTGAGGCTCAAAAGATAGGATAGTGTTTTCACATTGGGATGATTTGGCTATGATGACCCACAGCCCATGTCACCTGTGTTGCATCTCCTTTTTATTTTTTCTTTCTAACAATGTAATCCCTCCGTTCGTTTATAAAATGGGTACAGGCGAAACACAGTTTTAAGAAAAATAGAATAAGAATGAGTTTTAGATTCCACTTGGTATAAAATTACAACATAGGAGTACACTCCACTTGCTTTTTCAATAAACCAATTTATAAAGTAGGGGTACTTTGGTCTTTACAAGTACAAATAAAGAAAGATGTAAGTATAAAGTTTAAATATTAACACCCCAAATTGAAAGTAGAAAGTTTATAGACGAACGGAGGGATTGTTTGCCAATATGCTTGTAGACATCTATCCCGTCTTTATTTTTTTTCATAGGCGTGAGCTTTTGATGCATTAGAGTAATGTAGTTGTTTGAAATTTTCAATTTTAGATTTGATTGATACACGAGTTTCAACAAAAATAAGTGTGCTCAAATTCGTAAAAAGGTCGAAAGATGTTAATTTTTATACTATTTATATTTTACCTAATTCCCCCTCTCATAGATGATGGTAAGTTGGTAACCGGTAAACAGGACTAGCCACGAGCCTGGTTGAGCTGAGCTCGTTTGAGCTAGGGTTGGAAAATCGGCCCCACCCTAAGGGTCAAGGTTGGAAGTCCAAGCTTGACCCTAACCCTATAGGGTTTTATTGGACTATGACAGGGTTGACCGTGGTCAGGGCGAGTCGTCGATGTTCAGGCTATTTTTTTTTAATTCTTAAAAAAAAAAATTAACAAGTAGCCGTTGGGGCGGGTTGGGGGTGTTAAATGGCTAGTTTTTTTAATCATGAAGCCGTTGGGGGCGGGCAAGCCGGGTTTAGAGTCTTTGACCATGATTTTACCAGGGTCAGGGTTTGAAAGACTCGGCCCTACTTCAAACAGTATTAGGCAAGTTAGAGTCTAATTTGGTCGGGCTAGAATTTGACCAGAGTTGGGTCGAGACGATGCAGGTTGTTAGGGCAACTCTATTGGTAAAGTGGGACTAGGCAAAAATTGTTTTTTAGAAAAGAAAATAGCTTAATGTGATTCATCATTCAAATTTCAAAGTATGGACCAACATTCTGAGATGAACAAGCCCAACGGTTCAGATTTGGTGGTTGGCAATAATAAAAACTCTAGTTTAGTCTAGACAAAAACACTCTCACTCCATTTCCAGCTAAACTTTGCATCCATTATCACTCATAATTGAACTCAAAAATGTACTATTCTCAACTTCTCAAGTACACAACTACATATCTCTAGTTTAGAGCTAAACACCGACTCTGTATGTCCTATATGACTACATTCCACATAATACTAAAAAATCCCCCTAATTAAAACCGTTTCATAAAAATATACTATCCGACTCATTAATTAGTTATCGCTTGTTAAGATTAATATGCAATTTACCTTTAAACTTGCTAATTTGCTATCATTATTATATCGCACTAAATCATTTTCCTTTGACAAAAAATAATACGAGTGAAAGTGTTAGAAAACTCGAGTAGGGGTAGTTGCTCCCATGACTTATCCAAATATCAAAAATGGTATTAAAAAAACAAACTTACCCCAAAAGAATAACAATTTCTAGAAAAAGAGTAAATCTAGAGACATGGGGAGTTGATAAAGTGTGTACAATAAGACAAGTCAAAGTTGCACAAAATTGGCACACTGTCTTTCCCATCATAATCATTTATCATCGTCATCATCCTCAACCTAAAACCATCTTCCTTCTTCCACTCTCTTTCTCTCTCCTCTCTCTTCTCGTGGGTACCCCTGGACCCCACTCACTTTCTCTCTCCTCATATTTTCATGAAAATAATTTCACATTTTAATTAAAAACAACAACAAAACCAGAGATAGAAACAAAAACAACTGTTTCACTGTTTCTTCTGTTTCATCTGCTAAAAAAAGATTGAATCTTTGTGCTGCTGAAAGGTTTAATTAATAAAGATGGTAACTTTCTCCACAAGCTCAAACCTTTTTTTTCTCTCATAATATACGGAGTATGTCATTTTCACTAGGTATATATATTTTGACTCTTTTTTTTCTTTTTGGGTTATTTTTGCATAAAAAAAAAATTTCCTTTGATTGTCCTGGAAAAAAAAGCCCCCACCTTTTTATGGGTTTTTGTTAATTTTGTTAATATCTGCTTCTTTTTTAAGTTTTTGTTTTTTTTTTGTTGGAATTAGTCTGTTCTTGTTTGACCCAGATAAAAACTTCCAACTACCCCAGAAAAATTTCGAAATTAATTGACTTATTTTTTTCTTGTTTAGTGGTTGTTTTAGTTGATTGGGTTTTCTGGGTTTGATTGTAAATTTCCCCTGGAATTAAAGGGTTAGTGGGAATTTTATGTTTCAGATTGTTGGTTTATTTGATTTGGTGTGAATGTAATGTAGTTAGTTAGGGTGGCATTTTCTAGTAGAAGGATTTGTTTTTATTTGAATTTTGCTGAAAGAATGTGTTGTTTTCTTCAGGTGTGAACATGTAAATGGAGGTGGTCTCAGTTGCATTTGCTGAGCGTGTGATTGACTCAAGAGTCTTCATTGGCTGGTCTGACAATTCTTCCCCCTTTTATTGAATTTTGAAGGTTTATTTAATGTATGTTTGAGGTTATAGGATAGAGATCGGATTTCGGAAATTTCGAATAGGTGAACATCTAGAAAGGTTGGTCTTTCTTGATTGATTGTGGACCTTTTGAGGATAAGTATATCCTGTTAGTGTTTATTTGAGTGAGTGTGAAGTTTTGAGGGTTCGAAGGATATTGCGATTTTTGTGGAAGTTTTTGGTTGAGGGGTTTTGGTGTGAGGTTATAGATAAGTGTGGAGAAGATGGAGGTTAAGAAGAATGGGGAGGATTGGAGAGAGATGTTAAAGAAGATGTTGCCACCTGGGACGTCGTTGCCTGAAGGAGTTGATAATCCCGATTACTCGATAGCTATAGAATATAAGGGTCCTCCAGTCCCTCAGGAAGTCCCTAGAGTGGAACCTGTTGATGTGAATCGACGTTTGATTCCTACTGCGTCTGTGGCTGAATCACTTTCGGATTCTCAGAGGCAGTTTTATGATTCTGATCCACCAGTGGTTGAGCCGATCTCTTTACCTGTCTCGCAATTTGCTGAAGCTGTGGGTTCGCCCGCTCAAAGTCCTAGGATATCAGGAAGCTCAGAGTCTGTTGTGTCTGTCCTGCAGAATCGTGATTTTTCTTCAGCTTCTCCTTCGGGTTCTCCTGGTTCACCTCACAATCCTCGGAGCAATGCCAGACATCAGATGAATAATGAAGGGAGGAGAGTTCCTGTAGTCACATTTAATACTGTTGATAGATCTGAAAGACATGACGATGATGAATCCGAACATTCATTCTATTCCGAGTATGTTCCTGTTTCTAGAGAGAAGAAAAAGAAGAAAAGTAGGGTCTGTCATAGATGTGGAAAGGGAAAGTGGGAAACGAAAGAGATGTGTTTGGTTTGTGATTCCAGATACTGTAGTAATTGTGTGCTTCGGGCTATGGGCTCTATGCCGGAAGGACGTAAATGTGTTACTTGCATTAGTAAGCCAATTGATGAATGGAAGCGGCCAAAACTTGGAAAGAATTCTAGGGTGTTGTCTCGGTTATTGAGTCCACTTGAGGTTAAACAGATAATGAAAGCGGAGAGGGAATGTGCTGCTAATCAACTTCGACCAGAGCAATTAGTCGTCAATGGATACCCTTTAAAACCGGAGGAAATGTCTGACTTACTTGGGTGTCCTTTACCACCTCGGAAACTTAAGCCTGGGAGATATTGGTATGACAAAGAATCTGGTCTCTGGGGAAAGGTAAGTATGCTTCTGTTATGACTTTATGCATCTTCACTTAAGAGGTTAAAGAATAAATTCCCTGACTTTTGTTTGATGTAACAGGAAGGAGAGAAACCTGATAGAATTATAAGTTCAAACTTGAACTTTACTGGAAAGCTAAGTCCTGATGCGAGCAGAGGAAACACTGGAGTTTTTATAAACGGCCGAGAAATTACGAAGCTTGAGTTGAGAGTACTCAAGGTTAGGTTCTAGAAGCTTTTTCCCCCCTTTTTTAAGTCGCAGTTGGGTTGTCCAAATGCTGGTGCAAATGAAGTTATTGAACCTTGCCCTTTTAGCTATGCAAAAATGTCAATATCTTTAAGCTCCTTGACAATCTAGTAGATTGCATAAACTCATAATGCATTGATGCCTATTATATCCAATGTTGGTTGTTTGTATGTAGCTATATACTTCATTTCACCATTTGTTTAGCAGTTGACTGTCATGAATACGATTACTAGTTGGAGTAGCTGCCTCTCTGGTTCTGGTTTGTTAGCAGAGGATTGTAGATATGAAAATCTAGAGCAGTACACTGTGGAAATATTTCCTTCCTACCAATCGACCTAGCTTGTTGCATTCTTGTATACATTTTCTGAAGAAGGGAATGTGCAGTTGACCTTCTTCTTTGTTTGGGGGTGGGGGTTATTAGTTTGAAGCAGTTTCTAACATTGAAATGAGTGGCTCTCCTGCTTTTGTTCTCGTAGGTAGACCTATCAAATCTCTACCTTATTAAGAGGAGGGGGGGTCGGAGATGTCCATTTTAAAGTTACATGGTTTCAGGACTAGGTGAATTGGTATCAGAAGATGAGCTTGAAGATATGCTAGGGCTTAGGAGATAGAGGTAGGAAGCTAAAGACAATTGTCTCAGTTCTGTAGTTAGTAGGCCGTGAATGGTAAATGAGTTTCGTTCTAGTAAGTGTTGGTGAAGTCGTCACCTATGCTCCAACTCTATGAAGTATTTACCAAGAGCTGAATATTTTCCATGTCGAAGGCTACCATGGCCAACACACCAAACCGGGCAGGCATGGAGTTCATTGATATGGAGTTAATGGTTCCTTAGGAATGGGAGGGGGGTGTTACTTCGACTAAATTATGAATTTATAAGGATTCTGGAAAAGGTGACAAATGGCTGGGAGCAGGTGTGAAATTGCCAGACACAAAGCATCTCTTACCATGTAGATTTAGCAAAGATTTACTCCTTTCAAAGATGCATTTTTACTTGCAATGTCTCTTTCAGTTTTCTCTACCTGCTCCTTGAGAAATCTTCCATCCTTGCTGTTTCTGCTGTCATATATTTAAGTACTTCTGTAAATATTGGCATTTGGTCTGCTGTCTATTCCTGTACTTTTGTAAGTGGTGCATGCCAATTACACTTTCTCAGGTGGTAATTTGTTATTTCTGTATCATATCCTGCACAGGCTTTTTTTAGTGCCAACATGTTAATTTCTGACGTCCTTTACAAAATTGTTTCTATCTAATAATATAAGCACCCATTATGTGTCTCTAACAAGGACGGCCATTTCATAATCAATTGTAGCTTGCAAATGTCCAATGTCCCCGTGAGACTCATTTTTGGGTCTATGATGATGGCCGCTATGAGGAGGAAGGTCAAAATAATATCAGGGGAAATATCTGGGAGAAGGTATGCCTTAGCAGTTTCATAATCCTGATGACTAAATCTTAAAACAAATGCTCTTAAACTAAAAGTTCTCTATGGCAGGCGTCAACTCGTTTTGTTTGCGCATTATTCTCTTTGCCTGTGCCGCAAGGTCAACAAAATGGGGGTAATAATGGGGCAAGCGATTATGCCATGGTTCCAGACTATTATGAACAGAAAAGAGTTCAGAAGCTTCTTCTTCTTGGACTAGAAGGTGCTGGAACCAGCACAATCTTTAAGCAGGTATCTACACCGATGCTTGTTCTTGTAGTATTAGTGATTTTTTTTTGTTGCATATACATGATAATGATTTTTGAAGCTTAATTCACTGAAGCTGTTCTGGGGCTCTGGGCTATATGTCTTCTCTACTTCATATTACATTACATGCTTCAAATGCCTTCAAATCAATCCTTTGTCCAAATATCTGGATTATAGATCTTTACCGTCCAGCTAGCTGTGCTTCTGTTTCTTTTTTCGCCTTTCCTCCTTTCTTTTTGGATGTCTTAATATTCTATTTTTAGTGGCCACTTACAAGTTATAAATAAGCTAGTACCTGAAAACATATCCTCTTTATTTTTCCTTATTCTTTTATAGAAATTAATAAGATAGAATTGAATATTTATTGGCCTCTTGTTAACCTTGTATGACAGGCCAAGTTTTTGTATGGGAACACATTTACCACAGAAGAGTTGCAGGATATCAAATTAATGATTCAGAGTAATATGTACAAATATTTAAGTATCTTACTGGACGCCAGAGAACGTTTTGAGGAGGAAGAGATGGCAAAAGCGATGACGTCAGGGGCAGATGATGAAAGTTCTGGATCAGGTATACTTTTTAAGTTCTTCTCTCCGTCATGTGGAACTATGGCAGATTGACTAATTTGCTTCACTTCTCAATTCTCATTGCCTATATCTACTAAGTTCATAACAGCTGTTAAATTGTCATATCTGAAAATGGACTCTTACGTAACTGGTCATCGGACATCCATGGAACACAAAGGCCTGAGAGTCACGCTATTGATACCCGGTAACCGATGTCCGAATTAGCTAATTGTCTCCCAACTTGTATGGACCATTCAGGTGTTGATAAGTGTCTCTCAACTTGTCTGGACCAATTAGGTAGGCATAGTCGCATGCCCTGCCCATTGGTTGTTGTTATCTGCTGTACGTCACTAGAACACCGACTCAGCTGGTAATGTAGGCTTCAAGTTCTTTTCTTCCACATTGTATTAACCTTGACTCAGCTGCCAAACTGATTTCCTTGGCTTTTGATTCGGAGATCTGTTCTATAACTGATAATTGAATCATATGTGTGAAGAGCCTTGTGTATTGATGAGATGGGCAGGGGAAAACACTACATTAAAAGTTCCAGTTGGACATATCAGTGTATCACTGAGTCAGTTCGACATATATTTTCAGGTGGGAATTTGGAGTTGGAGCCAACTGGGTCAAGCCAAAGCATTTACTCTATAAACCCAAGATTAAAGCATTTCTCTGACTGGCTATTGGACATCATTGCGACTGGTGATTTGGATGCATTTTTCCCGGCTGCCACAAGGGAGTATGCACCTTTAGTTGAAGAAGTGTGGAGAGATCCTGCTATACAAGAAACATATAAGAGAAAGGATGAGCTTCATTTCCTTCCTGATATTGCTGAATACTTTCTAAGCCGGGTATGTGCTAGGAATTTGTCATTTCTGCTTGGGTTTAGACTTTATATTTTATTCCATGTTACTTAAAGAGAATCAGGTTCATAGAATCCACATTTTAATCTTTCTAACACCACAGCCTTTAGCAGGTTTGCAGGGTTGTTGTAATTGCACAGACACTGTACATGTAGTTACCCCTGTGGCCTATAAGGTTTTATTGTAAAAAGGGGTTCAGTTACAGCATATAGCGTCTTTGTTGCCTTGTCAGTAATGAGAAATGAAAGATGATGACTGGGGTCTGGGGATGGTGTAAGTGGCATGGGAAAAATCTTCTTGGAATCAATGATTTTCTATTTACAGAAATTCCCTCACCCTTCCTCACTGTAGGCCTGTAGGAAGAAACAAAATGATAAATCCTCTGTACATACAATTGTTTCACTTGGTCTTTCGCTTGCTGCTAATGGTATAATAAGGGTTTGCTGATGGAGTTTGTGAGACATGATATATTGGTGACAACAGATTTTAATTGTACAACTGTTCTTTGAGAGGGAATTCTCTCTCTCTCTCTACATTTGTTTTTTTTGGCATTCTGTCTTTGCTCAAATTTGGCTGGGATTTCAGGCTGTTGAGGTGTCAAGCAATGAATACGAACCTTCAGAGCGAGACATATTGTATGCTGAAGGGGTCACTCAAGGAAATGGTTTGGCTTTTCTGGAGTTCTCCCTTGACGATCGTAGTCCCATGTCCGAATCTTACACCGACAATCTGGATGCTCCTCCTCCTCTTACCAAGTAATATCCCTTTTTCATTTTTGAAGCATTCCAGTTGTTCACTTATTGGCAGTGCGTGCATTGTTTTGGTTTCGTTCAAGTATGGCATGTTGTTTTTGCTGTTTAGTTTGGGAACTAGGCTACCAGTAACCTCTTGAACGACAGAAAACATCTTTACCTATTTTCATTTTACATGGCTCTTTTCTCCCAACTTTCTTTCCTATCAAGCTGTTCGTTCAGGTTGTGTTGTAGTGTTGGGTCTCTTTAGGTGTCATGGTGCATGTAGTCTACGACACTAATGATTCATTCTGCCGACAACCTTGTATATTTTTGGTCGCTAATGGCCGTCTTATAATTGTGAAGCGAGATACTAATCCAATATCATTAAGTTCAGGTACCAATTGATTAGGTTGAATGCGAAGGGAATGAGTGAGGGTTGCAAATGGGTGGAGATGTTTGAAGATGTGCGAGCCGTGGTATTCTGCGCATCTCTGAGTGACTATGACCAAACATGGATTGCTCCGGATTCTACTGGAAGTGGGTCCTTCGTCCAGAACAAAATGATGCAAAGCAAAGACCTATTCGAGAAGATGATCGTACACCCATGTTTCAGGGATACCCCTTTTGTTCTGATACTGAACAAGTATGATCTTTTCGAGGAGAAGATTGGGAGGGCACACTTGAGCACATGTGAATGGTTTGGCGATTTCAGCCCAGTTCGGACCAGCCATACTAACCAGTCCCTGGCTAACCAGGCATACTTTTACATAGCAATGAAATTCAAGGACCTGTACGTATCAGTTACAGGTCGGAAGCTGTTTGTATGGCAATCAAAAGGTAGGGAACGTGTGAATGTCGACGAGGGATTCAAGTACATAAGAGAGATTCTGAGGTGGGATGACGAAAAGGAAGACAACTTGTATAACAACGGTGACGACTCCTTCTACAGCACCGATATGAGTTCGTCTCCTTACGTAGTTAGGCAAGAAGAAGGAGAAGAAGAAGAACACTGATTTCATGTTAATGCAACATTTGTTTGTGTATTTGTAAATTGAGTGTTTTGTAAGATGTATACAAAGAGCCTAAAAAGCTTGAAAAGCTTAGAACTGGCTGATTACATTTCTTCTTGTGTCCGATCATTTAAACTGTACGTTATGTATTCTTGTTGTTTTGTCACAGATCTTTTTTTTTTTTGTCCTACTGTTGGTTCAAAATGCTAATGAAAAATCGGAAATATTTTTCAACCACCTTCTATATCGAAACATCCCTTTCCCTACCTTTTAAAAGTTAACACACTTGCCATATTTCCTACCTAATCTAAATTTCCGGCGGCAAATTGTAACCAATATTTACACCATGTTTCCGGGAGCACAAGGAACATAATTAGCCTCATTCTTTTTTTTCTTTTTTCTTTTTTTTTGCTGTTTTTAACATGGGTATACATATTACATACTACTAGTGTTTATATGGTGATTATGTGATGTGGGAAAGATCACTTGCATATGTTAATTTCGAAAGATCGGTATGTTACTTTTGAAGTAGATTAGCTTAGAATAGTAATAGTGTATTCTCAAAAGTAATACGTTAATATTTATAAAGCGGTCTCTTACAATGAGACGGTCTCACCATAGAACTATTGTAAGTTAGTTATAAGGTGTTGCAATTGCAAATTCAACTGATATGACGAATTATTAATACGAATTTTCCCTTGTATCAATTATTTTTGCAGCCTTGGGTTTCAAATTTCAAATACTCATGGGGTATTCGGTATTCCTTCGAAACTTCCTTGTGAATAGTTGTTGTAATAATAGGTTGAGGTCCTTATTATTTGTTCGTCGTTTGACGCTTTAGCTCTTGTAATACGTGAAGAAGAAACAATGTACGTAGTGTCGTGTATATCCATATTAAATGGCATAATAAATGGGGTCTAGCGTAAGGTCTTCTGATATCACTCTCACCATTTTCCTTCATCTTTTAGTATAAACATGCAAAGCTATGTATAAACATTTCGCGCACTAATATGATGAGAAATAAAAGGTAAAGTTTTATTACTAGCAAAGACACGATACACAAAGAAAAAGAAAGATAACGTAACAAAGAGCCAACATACCAGCTCATACATGACAATCATGAGTTCATGATCAAAGGCAAAGTAAACATACCAACAAACAGACCAACAAGCCAAAAAATAACATTGCAAAAACCCAACAAAATAACTGCCTCTCATATTCACCAATGATAATGGTGATCAAGGACCTACAGGTGGGAAAGTGTCATCACTTCCTGGTAGGGGAGAGTAACCACCATAAGGAGCCGAGTACTCGGGTGTCGAATCTCCGAGACCAGGTGTGGTTGAGGTGACATGGCCAGTTGGTATCATAATTCGGCCTAGGCCGGGTATGAGTGCACTGCCATCAGGGTCTACAATACAATCAGGCTTCTTCTTGTCATTTATATCAGTTGGAATCTTGCGCGCTGCAACTGCATTGCTAGCTGCAAGTGCTAGCAGGATGGTGCAGACCAAGAACAGGATGCTGATTTTCGAGCAACGAGTGTTAGTCATTTTCGAAAGATAATGAAACAGTACAGGAAGTGTTTTTGCAGGTGCTTTTGGTTTTGGTGTGTTGATGAAGCAAGCTAGAAATGCTCATTGGTCTTATATAGATTTTTCTCTGTTACAGTGTTTGGTGAAATCTTAGCGGTGAATTGAATGCAATGCCGGGGGTTCTCAAGCTGTGTCAGTCCATATAAAACTGTGGCTAGCAAAAAAAACAGTTAGAAATATACTACTAATAATATCTGTTCTCACGGCTATTTATTGTACCTGACTGCCTGCCTGCCTGCCCACTCTGAACATGTATGTCCTGCATTTTACCCCTTTTCGGTTAAAACCTGCTACTTATGTTAATTTCAGGGTGACAGAAGATCTGTTTCTGGTACTTGTTTTTTGGTGTATACATTTACTGCTGAATGCACTTGTAAACTACAGTGACTCTGCAAGTATCTAACCATAAATCTCTGACACCAGAAGACTGGCTAACTATGTCTGTGGTGTTTCGTACTGTCGAGGTCAAATCGACTAACTCTTGTCGTGGCAAACCTAATAGTTCCGGTGAGGACACCAGGGTGAATGTTGCTCTATATTTGCACTTCTAGTGGCTGTCAACAACTCCACATCGTGGGGATTGGTTACGAGATTCATTTATTAGTACGATAATGAAAATGATTATCATAGCCAAGTCACATAAGAAATCGCTCATTATCATTGGATTTGTTCATTTCGTTTTGTTCTGTATGCATCTCCAGTCTACCCCGTAGTCAATCGATGTTAAGCATTGAAAAGTCGATCCGAGAGATGGGAGTAGACTGTAGAAAGGATCAAATCACAGACATGTAGTACTGAGCGGTAATGAATGCCTAAATCATGTTCTGTTAGACTGTCTCAATCATGGGTAAATCAGAAATACAGGTGAGGTTAATCAATAAGTTTGCCCATTAAGTAGGTGAGCTCTAGAAGATAGAACAAGCGCATGTGAAACCCAGGAAAAAATGAGTGAGCAAAACAGGCTTTGCATTTATAAAACACATGGTTGAAAACTTCAAAAATACAGCTTACACAACATTACAACTGCAGCAAATTACAATTGAGGTGCATAAATGCAAGGCCATATACTGACTCGGATCCTTTACATTCAGTGGAGCACAAACAAGTTTGCAGAAAACATGAACTGATAGACGTGAAGCTGCTCCATGGCGCAAAATTTCCACAGAAGTACTTGCTTTCTTTGTGGATCTTTATTAGCCGGAGAGCAGATGAGGGCAAAGCTACAACCCGTAATTTATAATGTAGATGAAATGATCATGAAGCTGACCTTACCTCTGAAGATATCAGAGCTGAACGAGTGATTGACGTGTGTCAGACTGTCAACCTTTCCGGAAGGCATTTTAGGCTAGAATATGCTTCAAGAATACGGTTTTCACCTCCACGGCCAATTCCTTTCTCGACAGAAACAGGGTTTAGCATAGTGGTAGTCTTGACACCTTATGTGCCAGTTGGTTTTTCGGAAAATAGGGAGTTGTGCGAATTAGTTTGAATATGCAAATTTAGGTGGGAGAGTAAAAACTGGTTCTTTGCCCCCAAGCTTGAGGGATGACATCCCTAAAGCATAACCTAAGGCCTTAGCTACTGGAATAGCCACTGCATTTCCCACTTGCCGGTACCTATTGGATTCACAGAAAACTTATTAAAGATCTTGACTTGAATACGGAGTAAAACCTTGCAACTATCCTCATGTGAGCTTCTGCTCAGGTAAAGCTTTTCATCATCTAACTGATAACAAAAAAAGCTATCGAAGATAGGCTTCAGATAAAATAGTTATACTAAGCCTCTTGATCTTTAAGACAGCGATCTGTGAACAAATCTCACCTTTGCTTGACAGTTCCACAGAATCGATAAGTATCAGGAAATCCCTGGAGTCTTGCACATTCACGTACAGTGAGCACTCTATCTTGTTCAGGATGTAACACAGCCTAGAAAGTACATTGGTCACAAAAATGCCAAAGAGATGTTGTCCCTTATCCAAAACAACAGGTGCAGAATGATACCTGACTGTGGCAATTCGGATAAGTTATAACAGTTGTCATGGTTTCATCCCACCAGAGTCTTGCAAATGGTCTGCACATAAAAACCAAATTTGAAACATGGTTTCGGAAGTAAAATTTAAAAATTGAATCACTATGATTCAGATATATCACATTATCACCTTTTAGATTTTCCCTGCTCGAAAGTGAATGTATAATCCGGAACCTATAGCAACAACATGAAAACGTCAAATTGGTTCTATCTTCTGCCAGGAAGCTTATCAGAGTAACATTCAGATCAACCAAGCCATAATACTTTAAGCAGCATTAAATGTTTTAAATATATTTCTCGTATTCATTACAGCCATGAACCTATGTCATGCATTCTTTGTTTTATGTTTAGCATTTCCTTTTGAGGGGAGGGGAGAAAGACAAAGAAAACCGAGATAGCAAACATATCAACAATGCCATAGAACCATACAAGAACTTTAAGCTAGATGAGAAAAAGTAAAAAATTTACGCCAAAGTACAATTATATTGTTGGTAATTCGCAAAAGAAGCAATGTTGCTTACCATTGGCCTTCCGGAAGGCAAAAGCACAGTTTCAACAGCTGGATCTCGCCGAACCACGTTGTCATCTCCCACAATTATGCCAGGGAGATCCCTAAAATTTGCTCCCTACACATATACTGTTTCTTTCACTACAAGGACAATTGCACAAATCCATACATATCTTGCAGCTATCTGTAATGAGAACAAACCTTTTTTCGAGGAATCTTGCATACTCTAACGTAATCATCCTCAAATAACTGATGTGGTCTATGATCATAAAGCACAGGGTCCTCTGCTTTTGATGTCGAACCTATCATCCCTATAAACACCAGAACGTAAAATATGGTGCATAATTTAACCAACAACGAGAGAGACAGAGACTGAGAAAGACAATAAGATGCAACCCAAAATAAACAGGATGAAACCAACAAGAGCAGTATGTTGAGGCATCAGCAAGTTACCATAATTTGTTGATCGTATATACTTCTGGAACTCAGTTTCAGGAGGTCTACTATATGGCATTTCATCCAGAGAATCGAAGTTAGTCACCTGGGACATACATCACAAGTGTGTAACCATTCAGTATTCAGCCTCATGTCAAATAAAACAAAAAAAAACACTTTTAGGAATTCCCCGTTACAAAAGTAATATGGAATCAACTTACCACTGGCAGATCAGAGATGGCATCGCCTAGAAAGACAGCATCTTCCAAATTAAGAGGCTGACCTTCTTCATAAGCAATAACATTCCGCTGCAACATTGAAAGCTTTTATCAGATCGCCGTATGCACTCAAACGCACATTTTTTCCAATCTAAAGTTCTACAACATTACCTCAAATTCTGCTGGAGGCCAATATTTGACAACAACGTCATGTGTTGGAAGAGGAAATTGGGGCAGTTCCTGTAGATGCGATAGGAAATGGAGCAATTCTTTCAGGTAAATATTATTCAATAGTAATTAGTCTATTTACAATGGAGCTAGAGAATCGCTATTCTTTGGCATTGGAATTGATAGAAAAAGGCAAAACCCATGACTAAACAATCTGCGCTTCTTAGAATTTGAAGTAGCAGTTAATTGTATCAATTCTAAGACGCAGTTCTCAGCTTTTGGGCTATTTGGAAACCTCTTTTTGTCTTCAACACAAGGGTAGGATTCTGTAAATCTGAACCTCACCCCACCCCACCCCACCCATCCTGTCATAGGCGAGAGGCCTGGGGTAATGTCGTAGTTGGTACTGCTTAACAGAATATTAGAAAGAGAACGAAAGAGGGGAACCAAGTCATTGCTGATACTAAGAGTAAACAAGATTTTCATTAAAAAGAAAATTGGCACATTTCATTTACCTCACTGGGAAGAGCACCCCAAAAGAACACTCGCAAACGAAACTGAGGAAGGCCATAACAACCGGCTGCCATCATGCCAACTCTAGCCTGGTAATTCATGTGCACCAATCGACTTAAAGCATATCTTCCAAGTGAACCCTTGTCAAACCTTAGGATATCCATAACATTTTCCATCAGAACAAACTTAGGCTTTAAGTAATCCACTATGTCCATAAAGACCACTAGTTGACGATTCCTCTCATCAGCTAATGGGTCATCAGTACATCTGTGTCGGTTGTACCCACTGATTCCTTGACATGGAGGTCCTCCACATATCACATCAACATCACCCTGGTAAGAATTGTCATGAAGCATTGGGAGTATTAAACCTATCTACTGAATGGAACACTCCCTGTATGGCAATATGAGTCATCAACATTTTACGAGATCGAACTTCACTGCCTGTTTCTTCGACTAAATTGACCAAGTATGTGAACATTACCATCAGTTAGTATGAAAAGGCTATAAAATCATTTTAGCTTTACCTATAGTTAAAGAAAGTGTCGTAAGTTTGATCTCGTAAATTGTAAATGACAGGTACTATGACACAGTCACACAGATAGAGTATAACGTAAGAGGTGGAAAGAGAAGAAAAAATAAAACATTAGTCATTAAGATTTAAGACAGCAGACATACTGGGAGGGGTAATATTTTGTTCTTGAACCCGTTTATGACAAAATCTTGTATAAGCTCTTGACAATTTCTGTGAAGACGCAGATATATAATTAAAAATGCATCTCATATATAAACCTTGATAGCATAAAGGAACTTGGAGATACCTCAACCCTTCAATTGGTTCCCATGTATCATCACCTGGGCCATAACCTTTCCAACGCACCTACATAGTTATAAGTCGGAAACAACCACCATCAAATCAAGACATGGCCTTAGGTATTTTCAGCCCCATATAAAAACAAGTTCAGTAGAAATTAGAGAAAATACTTCCACGTGCTCTCTTCCATCTTGACTTATGTTATAGAACTGGATGACTGATAACTAGCTTCTTTTTAAAAAATAAAAAGTAGAAACTTGAAAGGTAGCAGGTTTAAGTTCAATTTTGTTCAGGCTCAGTCTTAGACCCAAACGAAAACCATAGCCTTCTTAAATTGCAGAAAATAACATGAGAATAACCTTAAATTTTAGCTCTTGCTTTCCAGATCCATTGCCATTGTCATAACAAATATCAACCAAGCTTAAGACCTCCAACTCGTCGGATTCACTTTCACTACCGGAATGAGCATCTGCCTCTAAATCTGGTACCTTTTCTTCTAGAGGAAATTGTAATTTAACACCTTCAGTGACAAACTTTTTGCACAGTGTCTCCCAGTGCTTCAACAACTCCAGAAAATCCTCAGCTGCCTCATTCCTAACCTATTAAGACAAATTCTTGCCCATCGTCAATGTTAACATTAAACGGCAATATAAGTATTTTTAACAATGATTTAGACTCATGCAAATTACTTACTTGGGTTTCAGAATGATTCAGTCGTAAACTTTCACATGCCGTGCTGTCGGTGTCAATTGCCCATCGCTGAATTAAAAAGTAAGAGACAGTAAATTCAATGCTAAAAAAGGATTAAACATTAATTGGAAGAGACAAAGGCCCCTACTTTTGGAATCCATTATTCCATTTTTTATTCTAAGATCAATCATAGATGTGTATGCACAGTCACCAACTCACCGTCACAAGTTTAATACCAGAACGCCTAGCGCCAATACATAACCCAGTTGACATAGCCCCACAGCCAGCATAAAGATCCAATAAGTTTACTTCGGCGCTGAATGTTTCACAAATTGAAGTATTCTCCAACACGGGGGAGCTGGTGACAGTAACAATGGAGTCTAGGCAATCATCTGACGGTGGTTTCTTGATGCAAATATCTGAACCGGCATAGAGGAATGGTGTTTTTCAGTTACCAACAGTGTGGCCATACAGGAATATGGCTATATGAAGCAAACTCAATTAAGTAACCACAAAGTTAGATGCCAAGACAGACAAATATAACAAACTGCGAATATATGCAACACAGGAAAGATGAAGGTTTCATATTGCAAAACACCTAAAACCATGAAGGGCACAGGCGCACAGCCCACAGGAATTCAACTATCAACCTTCATGCTCTGCCTTCAAATATAATAATAAACAGAAAAGATCTCCTACAGGCGCATGGGGAAGAGGTAGACCATCGTGATATATCAGATTTTTAAACACCATAGAGGTTAATTGTTTGCGCTTATTGTATTGTGAAGTAGCAGTCAGTCGGTGCGATTTCTGAAGCAAAAATCATTATGGGTCATCCATAAGCAGCCAATTTATGTTTTCAAAGTAGGGATAAGGCTTGCGTACAACTGACCCTCCCCCCCCCCCCCCCCTCTCTTATCCCACCTTATGGTGGGAGCCTTTGAGGCACTGGGGTGATGTTGTTGTAGCAGAGGTTAACAACACCCACAAAACCCCTTCACCTTCTATACTTTAAATTTACTTACACAACTAAGTTTACCTCGGATAATACTAAACTGAATGTCTATAATTTAGCCTTACCAAAAGGCATAGATTATTATCATTTATATGGACATAAAGTTTCCAACATTCAGTCTCCCACCCAAACCCGTCAGATTCAGATGTACAGTATACAGTGCCTTTCTGTAAGCCTACATCAGAGAGTCTATTTAGGTTTTAAACACATCTGTACCATCATAAGGTTGTTCGGAGACTAACTAATAGCCTTCAAACGCACAGAAAGAAGTAATGGAAACACGGAGCATTAAGCTTCTCCGAATGGACAGTGGCTTCATAAACACTTCTAACAATATTGTGGTTACACTTCAAAGGTTAGAGGAGGTAGTGAAATCATTAACAAAAACTGACTGAGAGCAATGACGTAAAGAAAATATGTTCATGGAATCATGAACCTAATTTAACTCTTCCAAACGTATGTTGCTCGCACACACAAAACAAAACATAACAGAAAACTAAACATAGTTCAGGCTTATCTTCAGATATCACGTGATTCAACCAGCTGAGCAAGCACCAAATAAAGCTCTTTGGCATTCGCCGGATTAAGTGTAGTAGGACTAAACACAACAACATATCATTTTTACAGGACAGTGCTATGAAAGTCTGCAACTGCTACAGAAGAGGATGAATATAACATCAGGACCTCTGTCTTGGTTTTT
The DNA here is from genome assembly GCA_963680865.1 of Spergularia marina. Taxonomy (NCBI): domain Eukaryota; kingdom Viridiplantae; phylum Streptophyta; class Magnoliopsida; order Caryophyllales; family Caryophyllaceae; genus Spergularia; species Spergularia marina. The sequence goes on along the minus strand of OY804552.1, from coordinate 4,715,068 downwards.
GTACATCTCTAACCCAGACAACCCAGCATATGTCCCTCTCTGAAAAATAGAAAGGGTAATTTGTTCTACACTCACACTTAGATTGACAATTAATTGCATCCTCAAGTACATGAAGTTACAGCCTCAAAACAATCTTTCAATACAACAATTCAGGAATAAGTCGATATCTCCTACAGTTCTCACAGAAATCCATCAAAATCTTCTAAGCAACTCAGGAATTGACTGCAAAAGACCCTTACCTCTAGGCAAGTTGCGGAATGTAGAATAATCCAAACAATACTCCATATCATAATAGTGGTCAAATGGTGGAAGAGAGCTTGAATCGAACTTTAACTGTTACGGAAAAGAAGGATAGATTGTGAGATTGAAATTAAAAGATTTGCAAGAGAAATAATATTTTTCTTTACATAAGAACATTCAACTAACACTTATTATGATAAAGGATACCTCAGGTGCAACTTGTGTCACATTCAGTTTGGAGATAATGCAATCTAGCAGATTGTCATTCTCAATGGTTGAATAAAATATCCGTTTCTTGTTATGGAAAGAAGCTTCTTTCTTCATCACCTGGAGCAATTGACAAATTGAAATGACTAGTAATTTACATCAAATTTTGAGAAAAAATAAATCCCACTATGTCATGTATATTCACCGTATCTTCTGCTTTGTAGAACCACTGAACTCTAAAATAATCTTCTTCTTCTATTGTTCTGAAGAACTCTATGATCTTTCCAATATGTTTTTGCCCATCTCCCTGTAAACAGTTCCAATAAGGTGAAGCAAACATTTACTGATATCAGACATTGAGACATTACAAAATCCTATAGGAAGCCAAGGTGATCTAGTTGTAAAGTAACTTTATTGAGACAGTTACTGGTCATTGTGCCATTGACTTACTTATTTCCATTTTCGATGGAACGGAACTCATTATTATTTGGCTTAGGAATGTGGTAAAAACGGCAACATGGCTCACTACATTGTCTCCACTTCATACATTATGAAGTGGCATTCGGTTAATGGTCGTAATTTCCTTTTTATATAATCTCAAAAAGCCTTTCTACATTTCCAACAAAGGAGTAAGGTTGAATACAATACGTCCCTCTCCCCACCACCACAGGGAGATGTTGTTGTTGTGTCATTGACATAAAGACCACTTATTCAGAACAACTCAGTATGATATAGCTAAACTTGCCCGTAGCAAGAAAGATGAAATAAGCTCGGAAAACAAAAAACATCTGTTTAGTTTATATTAGTCTGTAGATGGCCTCTTACTCGAAACCACTCACAAAAGAAGTCATTTTCGCCTGGAGCGATAGAAGCATCAATTCAACTTGAGAAGGTACATGGAGAGATTCACCTGGATTGCGTTTGGGAAATCGGACAGAAACTTATTCTCATTAGTAGTTCTTTGATGAGTAAAACCTACTTTCATTTGTTAACTAAGAACTAGCATTTATGTAGCCACACACACACACAGTCAGAGACAGTCACAACATGACATCCTCTCACGCTTTCATTTAGTACTTCCTCCCAAGACGGGATAAGTTATAACAACTTTTCGGTGATCACAATCATTTGACACAACCATTTTGGTGATGCTGTCTTGCATCTACGAAAGACAACTTCCGCTGGATATTCTGTGTGTGAATGCTTACCCCTACTTGGTAGTGTGCACATGTGTGATCACAAGTGGGCATGTTAGCATGTACAAGGGATTCTTATTTGTACAAAGGTGGCGAGGGCGATTGACAAAAAAATTAGTGTCAGCAACTCACCCTAATCAGTGCAAAATCTCCAAGATCGAATATGCGACCGTTTATTTGTGCTTGGGTGTAATGGTATTTCACTTTCAGAATCGGCTCATCTTCTTCCTCCCCACTGCAAACATAGATGATAAGAATTAAAGGATAATGCAGCCTGGTACTTACAAGTAATGGGACACAGATCAGAAATCGCAAGCATTAGTGGCAGCTAACAGTACAGCGTAGCCATAGAACCATGTATAGATAATCACGCACTTTGCTGTCAAATCTCGGCTTCTAATTCTTCTACTCTGCATAGCTCCAAAGCATCCAATTTCAGAACTGGGTAGTAAAGCCACAATATGAGTAAACACAACTATAAAGCTTATGCTACATAATTTGTTCCACTAAACCACTCAACAAGTGATTTTGAATCATTTCTATAAGTATGGACAGATACATAAAATCATTTAGAAAAGGGGGAACGATAAAATGTAGAGACGTAGAGTAAGATAAGCACATATGGTTATGTTCCCTCTACATTCTATTTATGTCAGAGTCCCAATGTCTCTTATGGTTTACTTTCAACTAATCCACAAGAAAACTACAATTGCTCATAAAGAATCACCAAAAGCAAGGTCTAGCAAGATAATGGTGCACATAGACTACCCTCACCATGAGACTGGTTGTTTATTCATGAATTGTTTGTGGTGCTTCTTGTGAAACATAAAACCAGTATCTTTTTCTGTTAATTTGCTAAATTTAAAACTGGTTTATGAGATGATAGTTCCTAACAACAACAAGAAAGGCTCTAAACTCTTCGTTTCTTAGATGCATGCCATCACTTGATATAGGGCCACAGCCTTCCTTCCCAAAGGAAAGCCACTGCTATAGCCTATAACGCAATCTCTTGACACTATGGCGCCTAAGTAATCGCATATAGCAACATAAATCATCAAGCAAAGTTCATCTTGTGACAAATTATCAATTTAAGGTACATTATCTCATACTCCCAAGTACCATACGGTCCATACCTAAATTCCAAATGCCGTAATTCAATTGTGTAAAACAGTTAAGTACTTGTTCCAACGATTAAGGGGGACCGAAAAAAAAGCATTGTACTTGCTACAAATACGACTATGACTACTACTAATTCTAATGCACCAAACTAAACATGTAAATTCTTAAAAGGAAATCAATCAAGTGTTCAATAAGATGACCTTCAATTCATAGCGGCGTCCCCATTTCTGCTGAGCCTCCTCCTCAAGAACAGGCTCCCCTACAAAGAAACATCTCTTACTCACAGACCTCTTCTCCATCTTCTTCTCAACAGGAGAAGGAGATCGAGGTGGCGTACGCTCACACCTCTCTTTCCCCACCTTTTTCTTCTTCTTCTTCTTCACTAACATCTTAATTTCATCATCAAATGCATCATCAACAACCATTAAAGATGTTGGCAACCCTCTCGGAGAGCGTCTCAACACCTTATTCTCCTCCATTGATTTTCCTTCGGATTCATCAATTGATTTTCCCTCCAAGGTCCCGTTTAAATCAAATGTATTCTCTACATATGATGATGGTAATGCCCTCAATCGTCTTAATGGACTTTCTTCCCCAAATTTCCCCAAATCTTCTGAATTACGCAACATTGATGGGGTAGGTGCATAAATTAACAACCTCTCCCCCTCCGCCCCATTTCTATCAACATAACCCTTCACTAATGATCTAGGCGAGCGTCTCAACACCTTATCTTCCTCAATACTCCCCACCACAGTGTCCACCACCACCATGGGCATGGATGATCTAGGCGAGCGTCTCAACACCGATTTTTCCTCATATTTTCCCACATTGCTCGTAACCATTGATGATCTAGGCGAGCGTGTCAGCACTTTTCCATGCTCAACCTTGTTAAACTCCAACAATGCAATCGGATTTTCACTCCTCACATTATCTCTCCTCTTAGTCCTACTACTCATCAGATCTTTCTTATCCTCCAGCTTCCTCTTCACGCCTCTCGTAACGGTTGAAACAGCAACGCCGCCAGCTAAATGAGAAGGCTTAGCCAACTTCCTAGACCTCAAACACTTGACATTAAAATCAGACTCACCCAAACACGCTCTCGCCAGCTCACACGCTTTCTTCTCCAACACAGTCGAATCCGGTAACTTCACCAGCACCGCCGTGGACCCACATTTCCCCGTCGCGACACCGGCTGACTCCGCCATCAGCCGCGGCGACCTCCGCACACTCTTCTTCCCACCACCACCACTAGAAGTTGAAGATTCCAGCAGAAGAAACCGTGCATTGCCATTTTTATTACTTTTTTGGGGATTAGATTTAGTGGGGTGGTAGATGTTGAGGGGTTCAGGGGTGAAGAAATCTTCTAGTTGGGTTTCTTCCTGTGCATGGCGCAATGCAAGAGCAAGGGAGCGTGAAGAAGAAGCTGGTGGAGGAGAGAGAGTGAGCCTGGGAGATCTTCTCAGCTGCATTTCTCTCTCTTGAGATTTGTTGAGTTTATAGAGTGAGAGAGAGCAGAGTAGTGATGAAGAAGATGAAGGGGGTAGTGTAAGTGTTAAGTTTGGTGAAAAGGTTAAAGTGGAGAAAAAAGAGAAAGTTGATTTGACTAATCAGGTGATGAGACAGGTAAGGAGTGATGCCCATGAGTTTGTCTGTCGCCCCTAAATCTAGTAAAAGTGACTCAGATAAGAACATTCGATCCGAATTTAGCTAACTGAAAGTAAAATAGAAAAAGAGTATTTAACGATAGAGATAAAATAACCTCGAATAATTGGTATGGGATAGAGTAGGACACGTATCGTGTCGTGCTTCGTGTCAGCATAGCGTATGAGACGCTCAACTTGGAACAACGCGGACAAGATCCTCATGTTTTAGAGTGCCTATGTGGGCCAACAACGTGTCACACCTGGCAGCTGGCGTGCCTCGTGTCGTCTGGTTGGTCTGTGCTAAGGCACGATCGAAAACTGATCTTACAACTTAATTAACGTGCCACTCTTTTATTTTCAATTCTAAGATACTATATTGTTGGTTCTTTCATTCATTTACTTCAAACTTTGGAATTGATACATGTATCATAACGCATAAGGTATGTGTGTAAGAACCTACGAGGCTGGTTCATGGCCTGGTACGAGCAACAATAATCATTTTATACTCCTAACCACCAAATTACTATGCATAATCATTTATACTAGCTTTTGGCCCCGTGAATACACGGGATCATTTTAATTTATTTGTAAAATTGTACTAACATATGAACTATATCGAAAATAGAACCAAACTTGTCAATCACAATATCGAAAATAAACATGACCAAGATGATCATATCTTGAAGAAAAAAAAAGATGTATAATATAAACTATTAGCAACTACAATAATGATTCTCAACTTATCATCATACTTCGATACTAAAATATAAATATCAGAAAGTCTTACAAAAATACATAAAAATACGCTCTAAATAGATATATCTTCTCATGTCTAAAAATCTCTCTTTGATGAACTCATTGTACATGAAATGATATTTTTTTCACCGAATTCAAATAAAATCAGAACATATATATACTGATGTGAATTAAAACGTAACCGATACAATTGGCAAACGAAGAGCCAAGAGACACCATATTTAATATCGTTTTTATGGTGAATAATGGTGTTGATTATTGATTAATTTATTAAACTTTAAAGAAATTTATGTTAAGAAGTTGAAGTGATTCATAACGTTTAAATTGGCAGCCCAAAAGAATAATATTAACAGTTTTGTGAAAGCATCTCCCAGTGACACATGGGCTTTCCACGTGCCAAGCCCCCAAAACTCGTCAGAGAACGTCACGTAGGACGTTGATGCTAGACAATATGAATTATGATGTGAATATTGAAATTTATGAAAATTAATTTCAAATAAGTTGAAGTGTTTTCAAACGTTCATGAAGGCAACTCAAAAGATTTTATTCACCTAAATTAATTTGGGATATTAAATGGTGTATGACATGGAGGAGAGACAATGCAATTGAACACCGGGACGACACGTAGGAAATGAGGTGGATTTTTTTGGCTCTGGATGCCTTCAAAGGCTGCCACGTAGGCGTGGAAAGTAGCCTATTAAAGGTATAGTATTGATATAAGAAAAACTTTTGTTATTTACTAAAAGAGTATACTCAGTATGACTCATGCATGTAGTCATGCGAGGTTAATGGAATTAAAAAGAAAAAAAAAATCTACGCTTAGGACACGAAACTTCTAACCATCAAATTACCCCGCATGTTCAATCAAACTGAACCCATACATACCACACATCAGGAAAAGTTTGCCCTTGGGAAGTCTGAAAAGCCAGTGACCCTAAACAATAATAATAATAATAATAATAATAATAATAATAAAATGCTTAGAACTCCCAAATAGGTAGGTTATGTTGGGTTTGTGTCGAAAGGCAAACGAGGTCGAAGTACCTTAACCAATTTGTTTATATAAACGGGCCAATATATCTAACCCTAAACCGATCTACTTAATAAACAAGTAGCTCGAGCACACGTATCAAACCATTTAACTTAAACATGGTCTTATTTGTATCAAATTGACATCCCAATGACCAATTTTTATTTACAACAAAAAATTTCCTAAAATTTGTCATCAAACTGATTATAGAGACGAAGCATAAATTTTTTCGTTACTTTTCAAAATTGGGGGTATATGACATTTCCTAAAATTTGTCATCAAATTGATTATAAGGAGGCAAAGTATAAATCTATTCGTTACTTTTCAAATTTTGGGGTATATGACAAATTTCATCATCACAAATATCAAAATATTTGGATTGTTGTGCCGTGTTTATGTATTTTTTAGTGCTAAACCCGAACCCACCCTCAATTGTATGATACTCCATAATGTTTAGGTTTTTTAGTGACCTGTCCTTGGCAAGTCTTGTTCTAACCACAATACTCCCACTTTGTTCGCTTTATTAGTACTCCGTAAATCCTAGGTCGGTAATTGAAAAATGGTTAATTTTGTCTGGATTGTTTTCGTGTGTTACGTAACTAAGGCAATAGTGTTGCGGGTAGCAAAACTCGCAATTACCGAGCATTTATCCTTGGTTAACCAGGATACACAAGAACCCTCATCTTCCTTCTGCTGCTAAAAAAAATTGAAGATAGAGAAGAAGAATGAGCAGGACACTCGTATCTCATCTTCTCGCTCTACCTAACTCATCTCCTCGCTTTACTGCTTCTCTGTACTCTCTCTCTCTCCTCTTTCTTGTAATCTTCCAATTTTGTTGCGTAATCTGGAAGCTCAATGAATATCATCAATCATATGCAGGTCTTCTGGTCAAATATTCAAGCGTAACTCTCAATGCGCTTTCCGTTGCTTATCCACCTCCACCTCCGCCGCCGCTCCTCAGTCCGAAGCGCCTCCTCCGCCGTCATCTCCGCCGCCTCCCGTCAAGTAATTTTCCGCCATTTCTGTGTAGATATCATAATTATTTCTTAATTTTTGTTTTATCAGTTTATTGTATGATTAGGTTTACTCAATTTAGTTTCTCTCGCATTATCATTTTTGGTCAGTGTTTGACGTAAGATTGAAGTAATCATAATTTCGGAATTTTAATTGTGATTTAAGCAAATTGTTTCTAGTTGAACTCTTACTGAATAGTAACAACCAATGCAGCTTCAGTTTGATAGAAATTATGTGTGTTGCGATTGAACTACGAGGTTACATATCGTCGATAACGCTTTTTTTGCATTTGATTAATGATAAATTTCTATTGATATCGGGCCGAATAGATAGGGAATTAGGGATGTTGAGACTAGTGAGATTAATTGAACTGTAATTAAGAAGCTCAAGTTAGTATCTACTTGCTCTAAACTTATGTTGGGAGTTTGGAGGGTAAGGTTTTACGATACCATAGAAAATTACTTTGGTTAAATAGAGGGAAATGTGCAACTTTATGCTGAAGTCTTGGGGGTTTTCGTTATGTGGTAAGTTGAGAACTTGAGATGATTTAGCGAGGGTTTTGTCAACTTCTGTTGAAGCCTGTGAAGTGAATTCCCGATAAATTACTAAATTGACTTGGTGTTCGATAAATACTACTGATAATTGGTTAGTCTCTCTTATAAATTAAGGGCAATATGGCTTCTGCCTATTGTTGTTAACTCAGTGCCTCTAAAGTGAGGTATCAAAAGCCAATTCAAATGCTCATGACGGTCTTCATATTGTACTATAGAGTGCTTCATAGTGTTTGTTCTAGTTGACTATTCTTAAGCAAACTTATTAGAACGGGGTAAGCGAGCTTGATTATGACTGATTTACAGGAAGCGAGTTGTTTCAGGGGTCCAGCCAACCGGAGCTTTACATCTTGGGAATTATCTTGGGGCCATTAAAAATTGGGTCTCGCTTCAGGTTGGTCTTGACTTGTCATTAGCAAACCCCCATATTTACTGTTCTCTTTTTCTTTTTCGGTTTACCTTTCGTGGAGATGGAAATGTTAAACAAAAGCTAGAATATCATACTACTTTTTTATAGATACCCAAGTTTGTTCCGAACAACCATAAAGTACAAAGTATTGGTCCCTTCTCAGGATATCTCCATACTGACTTTTGATGTCTAATGCAATACTTCCTTTCTAGATGACACTTAACTTCCCTGCTTTGATTATCTAGGCAGTTCCAACGATAGAGAGACTTACTATATGTAATAAGTCTCTAGTTACGAACTCTTTGTTTACTTTCATATCTACCACTAATGAAGAGAAGCACACAAGAAAGCCTCTTTCAAATATTTTTTTAGCATATTCTGTAGTATTTGGCTCTACTTTCAAATGTCTTGGCAAAGCCCTGAATGACTCTGCTGACATATTTGTCTACTTTGCTTGCAGGATACCTATGAAACATTGTTCTTTATTGTCGATCTACATGCGGTATATTTTCAACACATCTATTCAGATTATGCATAATATTATGCATTAAACTTTGAAAATGAATCAGAATCACTTAAAAGATCCAATTTTTGGATGGATATTGATGAAAAACTCGAATCTTTAAAGTTTAAAGTGAAGACACGTCAAATTCTGGTTATCACCTGAATTATAATAGAACTACAATTGGATGCAGGGGACACTCATGCATAGGTTATAAAAAAGGAAATAAAAGAAACATGACAAAGTAGCATGAAACTTTTGAAAACAAATCAGAATCACTTCAAAGATCCATTATTGGCTGGACATTGATGAAAAGCTCTAATTTAAAGATTAGCGAAGACACGTCAATTTCGGTTATCACCTGAAATTAGAACAAAGTGATTGGGTTACTGTTAAATGTTCACAAATCTTGCAAGAATTAACACTATAGGGTCATGTAAAGCATTTCTTGCCTATCGCCATTCACTAAGCAGTGTCTTAGACATGATGATACTCTATTTTGTATCGACCTTTTACAAAGGAAGCATATTTCTATTGCTTGCAGATAACGTTGCCATATGAAACTCCGCAATTAGCCAAAGCATCTAGGGATACAGCTGCTATTTACCTGGCATGCGGTATCGATACTTCCAAGGTAAGATTACTGTTTACTTGTAACGTTCCCTTATAATTTTGTGTTGTTTCTCAATATCATACATCTTCTTGGCTTTGACATGCAGGCCTCAGTTTTTGTACAGTCGCATGTTCGAGCCCATGTGGAACTCATGTGGCTACTCAGTTCTACCACACCAATTGGTTGGCTGAATAAAATGATACAGTTCAAAGAGAAATCACGCAAATCGGTGTGTTATTTCGTCTGTCTATTACCTATTTTATTGTAGGGGGCTTGATTATGTTGACATTTTGAAAGGGGTGGTGCTTACGGGGTACTGATGTGTGGTTTATTCCCCCTAGGGAGATAGCTTACTGTTATCCTCTCTGCCTCCCATTATAATTCCTATTTTCATTAAGTTTCCCCATGGCCCATGGGAGTTGCTGATTGGATACAGAAGATGATGAGGACTAGTTTAGGTCCGGAACAGAGAAACCAGTAAGAGATCCGAAGAACTTCTCAGTTAGGGTGTGCTTAGAAACCAAAGCCGAGCTTTTGCTGGAAATGCTTGTTTCCTGGTCCACACATTCTTTTACACTATGAAGCGATGTGTACTGTAATTTTTTTTCAATTCATCAAAAAGCTACTTTCACATATAATAGTCCTGTGTGTGTGTGTGTTTTTTTTTTTGAGTCGACTATAATTCTCATAGCATTAGTCTCTATGTTTGGTCAATCGAGAGTCTTCGTTCCTGAAGGCTGGCTGAGTAGTTTCTTATCTCTCCTTGAAGTGCACCGTTCATGGTTATATTCATGGCATGTCAAAACTCTTACTTAATTTGGGTCATGTACAGGGAGATGAAAATGTTGGGGTTGCACTATTGACATATCCTGTTCTCATGGCTTCTGACATCCTCTTATATCAGGTTCAGTTTCCTTTTCCCTTTTTATATTATTAATATCTTGGTGGTATGCATGTTTATTTGTGGTGGATTTTGCTAAGATCTCTACGGCAGTCAAATGTACTGGCTATAGCATGTAAGATTGGGCTTTCATATTTAAAAGATGTACTAGCTAAGTGGCTTAGTATGTAATAATGGAGAAAATTTGAAGAGGGTACATTCAGTTGAAAAGTTTCCACTGCTCCCGTCCTTTTAGATTTTCTCTCGTGTGGTTGTGAACCTGCGAGAATTTACATTCCCTATTTTTAGTATTACTAGAAATTACTCCGTTCCTTTAAACAATATCTGACACTTGTGGCTTCTCCTTTATTTCGACTACATTCTGTACTGCATTTCTTTTTAACATCTTCTTGTTCAAGTATGTTATGATTTTATTATATGTTAATATTTAACAGCCCTTGAGCTGAGTCTCCCAGCTATTTGCCTGAACTTGCATAATTCTTATGCTATGGCAGCCTGCCTTTGCAGTCCGATTTTGTACCAGTTGGAGATGATCAGAAGCAGCATATGGAGTTGACGCGACAACTGGCTGAACGTGTTAATAATTTATATGGAGGAAGGAAGTGGAAGAAAATGGGAGGGTAACATTATCTGCTTTTAGTTAGCATCTCTCTTTAAACCACTATGGTAAATCAATACACTGATAAAATGCATATATTGGTTGTAGGAGAGGAGGCTCAATTTTCAAGGTGAGTTATATGCTTTCAAGTTTGGCTTCTTTCCTCATCTGATGGTTGAGCAACTTATCAATGCTATGTTTTCTGTGACCTTATTTTTTATGCAGATACCTGAGCCCCTTATTCCCCCAGCTGGAGCTCGAGTGATGTCTTTGACAGATGGTCTCTCGAAGGTGATGGTCCTTCACTTTTATTCGAACTAGTTCTCAGTTCAAGTGCATGCCAGACTAGAATTAGAGATGTTATCATCCTGTGTGGTATGCTGGTGGGATCATTAGATGTTTCTCATCCTTATCTATGGCCTCAACACCACTTTGTTCCCTGATTTCTCATCTCTCCCTATGAAAGAGAAAAAGTTTCAGACTTGACTTGTTCGTAATATTGGCACCATTCTACATATCTGTTCAAGTCCTTCAGTTCAAAATTCTGCAAGCCGAAGAGTGTTGCTAACCTTCTGCTTGTTCTTTTAGAGCAGTTGTTTTTTTTTATATTTTTTTTTGTGAATTATAACTTGAGTTATTTATTGTGGCTCTAAAATATCTGCTAAGCTGAGTTAATCGGTTATTGAATGAGTGTTAGGGTCAAAACGGATACGTGTCAGGATGTCATACTTGGATTTTGTAATAAGTTCCTGTTTTTGGCGTAAAACGTGGTCCAAGTCTCCTGCAAGTCTCCAAGTGCCAAATACGAACATAGGTTTTTGTGAGAAAATGAGGAGTTGGAGTAGCATAGTTGTCCAAAAAACTGTAGTAGTTTGATCCCTATGCCCTACAATAACAATATTACCACAGTGCCTGAATGGTTCTCATCTTTGACAGGGTAGGGGCGGGGGTTGCATATACGTAACCTTAGAGCTGTTTTGATATATAATAAAATTTGTGTTGAGCGGCTGCTACTTCAAGAAAAGAAGGCCCCATAGTCTAGTAAGCCATTTTGCTTTTTTCCCATCATATCCCAAACCCAAAGAAGCGTAATTTTTGGCTCCATTCGAAATTGAAATCAGTCATTTGATCTCTATATACCAACTTGTTTTTCTATCATTACCTTGGTTCATTTGTGTTTCTTGAGTCATATACAATTCCCTTGGTACAGTAACAAACTTTTTTGCAAATGCCATATATATAATGGGAATGTAGCGTATTTTGTGCTATCTGTAATGTTTGCTGTTCTCAAGGCATCGGAATGTTGCGTGAAGTTTAATTGCTTTACCTCAAACCTGGTCCAGGTCCAATTTATTTCTTTATTTCAATCTTTTGTTCTGCTTTAGCATGATCAGATCTATATGCCAGTTAACGGTGAAGTATTTGATCTCTGTATTGGTGCTTTCATGTTGGCAACTAACTTGTTTGAAAGGGATCCATGCATCAGATGTTCTTTTGCCACAGTTGAGCCTGACTAAAACGATGCTTGCTTTAATGCTGTTGTAGTACTGGGCTACAAGTAATGAGTTATTTAACATCTTATCTATTCGAATCTTGGCATGAACTAATTCAAACAACGGTCAATCTGCTCATTGCAATTCAAAGTTGCATGTCGTGCTTTTACCATGAAAGAAATTAACTGTTCTGGTGCTTTGTCACACTTCTTTTTTGTAGATGTCAAAGTCTGCGCCCTCTGATCAATCTCGAATCAACCTACTGGATTCTAAGGATGTGAGTAGAGATTTCCTTTTTGATAATTTTAACTGTTTCGTGATGCATGTGGATATACCATCCGGTTCATTCGAGTAAATAATTATGATGGTTCATGTATGTCAGTCATCTTCTGTTAACATCTTCCATTGGGAAAAGGTCCATGGATTGACTCCATCCATGTGATGTTCTCAAGTTCGTCAAGTGATATACTACTTCCAATAGTTCCTTGAAGATGAGTATAAATTAATACTTTTTGTATTTTTCTCCCCTGTTTAAAGATCTCTTAATAATATACCAAAAACAAAGAACGAAAAAGAATATTTCATACTCCGTATCTGTCAGAAAAGAATTAATGCTGATCACAATTAAGGTGCATTTGGTTCTGTTGTGTGCAAATCCTTTTTGAGTTTGAGTTTGGCTATCGTCCTGATTTTGTTGCAATGTTGTTTATTTGCCTTATACAGGTTATTACTAACAAGATCAAACGTTGCAAAACCGATTCATTTGTAGGGTTAGTTCTTGGTTATGCATACACAAAGTTTCAGTATACTAGCCATAAAAAAATAGTTTCCGTATAGTGATCATTCGGCCATGCAGAAAAGACATTACTCATTCTGTATTCCATAATGCAGGTTGGAGTTTGACAATCCTGACAGACCTGAGTGCAATAACCTTCTCTCAGTTTATCAGCTTGTATCAGGCAAGACAAAAGAGGTAACCTGAACTTTACGCCAGGATAATTTAACTTGCAATTTAAAATCTTTGATTAACAGAATGAATATCATGTTTACTTTTCTAGTTACCAGTTACCGCACCTAACCAACTTGATTTGAATACTATGTTGTGTGGTTTAATAAAATATTATGTTCTGTCACAGGAAGTTGCCCAAGAATGCCAAGATATGAGCTGGGGAGCATTTAAACCTCTCTTAACAGATGCTGTTATCAATCATCTACAACCCATCCAGGTAAGTGTGTGTCCCCTTCAGATTGATTTACCCACTTTCATTCTTCTCTAATGATGGTATCAATAAATTGTACTGCTCCGGAAGATAACTTTGAAATTGACATTTCCTTGTACTTGCAAATGATAAACCAAAGCTCCACCCCCCTCCCCCCTCTCTTGTATCCTATCGTCTAGGTGACACCCTGGCTAGAAGGGTAACCTGACTTTGTACCCTTTCGTACCTCTTCTTACCAATGTAAAAAAAAAATGACAATTTTTGTACTTATTTTGTTTTTGTTTTGTGATTTGGTCTAGAAGGGAGAGAATCAAGTTAATGCAGATAATTAACCTATATGGCCTCAGTTAACTAGGAAGATTATCGAAAGTTTAGTTAGCGAGACTGTGAGGGGATGAGGATTAAGGTTGGCCTTGTGATTGCTATGCTAAGTTCCTCCGTTTCCACGGAGCCAAAGACTAACTATTTCTTTAGCTTTTCGAAATGGCGTACAAGTTGTATGCGCTTCTTGTATTGTAAAGTAGCAGTCAGTCTTTCGTAAGCAACCTCTCCATGTTTTCGATGTAGGGTAAGTAAGGCTTGCGTACATTCCACCCCCCCCCCCTCTCTTTGCCTTTGAGGCATTGGGGGGTAATGTTGTTGCTGGTAGGATATATTAACCTAATGAGCTAAAAGTATGTCGGAAATAATCTGGATCCATACTCAATCGCAAATGAAGCCAGCAAACGCATTTGTACTGTCATGTGTGTTCTTTTCCAACTGTTTCGGTGCACTGTGACTGCACTTGAAGTCTGTCTTATCAGATTGTTATTTTTTGTTCATGTTAGACGCGTTACGAAGAAATTATGTCTGAACCCGCCTATTTGGATGAGATCCTGGCCCAAGGTGCTGAACGAGCTACAGAGATAGCAGATGCAACTCTAAATAATGTTTATCAAGCCATGGGGTTTCTTCGACGCTGATCATAGTCGTATACTCTTCGTGTCTACGCTTTCAGCAGACCTGATGAGTACAACATACTCGAGAGTTCGATAGAAGGAACTGTAAACTAATTTTGGCAACCCACAGGATTTTGGGCAGTCTTCACTCTTTTGAAGGAAAACAGCAATTAGTTTCCTGTATTTATCTTTCTAGTGATTGGGAACTCATTCTTTTGTTAATTACGTGAGGAGTATCTCTATCATTGGTTATGCACTTGTTAACTATTTGATCAAAGGACGATGTACATGTACATTAACTTTTGGGTGATTCAGTAAGACAGTGATTCAGCGCGGTTTACCAAAATTTTACTCGAAATGCGATCCTCCATTTTACATAAGAGTGATCCTCCATGTTACTGTTGCAAGGTTTTGTCTGCAGGCATTGAACTGAGCTTTGTGCAGCAACAGACCGAAACAAACATTTTCCGAAACACAAATACCTCCTATGGCGTCTTGGTTGCTTGGCTGACATTTCTCAAGGACGGTGTACTCCATGTATACAGGCATGTTGAACCAGAAAGACGAAGCACACACCCGTGATCAGCGCATACAAACCAACTCTGCGAGCTTAAGTCCAGGGAGCGCTGATGCAAGGCATTCGGTTGATTGATATTGCTCCTTTTGTTTGAGAATCCAAACTTCGTGCAACACAAGTTAACCATCTGGTATCATATCTTCATTCTCTTCTTCCAAATTCGACAAGATAAAGATTTGCTTCAATGTTTTGTATATATCTTCTGACCGCGGATGGGAACTATCTGCTACTGAAAAGTCATGGAACTCACTCTCCAACTCTATGGAGCTACGGCCTTGAGTCTTCCTAACGCCATTTTCTCTCATCAAATTTCGAACTGAACTCACGTCTTCCCACCTTCTCTCCCTCGAGCATAGATTAGCAAGAAGTACATATGTACCACTATATTCTGGATCAAGACCAATTAACTTCTCAGCAGCAAGTTTCCCTAGATCAGCATTTTCATGCATCCTACACGCATTAAGCAACGCTCCCCATGCAGCTTCATCAGGTTCCATCGGCATTCTCATTATCATGTCGTAGGCTTCACCTAGCAATCCTACACGACCCAGTAAATCGATCATGCAAGCATAATGTTCCACCTTAGGAACCAGTCCATAAATCTGTTCCATATCTGTGAAGTATTTACGCCCTCTGACAACTAAACCAGCGTGACTACAAGCTGAAAGGATACCAACATAAGTGATATGATCAGGCTGGACTCCCTGCTCTATTGCTCGGTCAAAGAGGGTTAAGGCCTCGTTTGCCTTCCCATGATCTGCATACCCGACAATCATAGAATTCCATGTTACCAAATCCCTCTGTGACAATTGAATGAAAAGCTCCTCAGCCCTTTCAATTCGGCCACACTTTCCATACATGTCTATCAAAGCATTTCCCAAAGACACAGTGAGTTCTATTCGATTTTGGCCAATATAGTGATGGTGAATCCATTGACCCAAATCCAAGCAACTAGATTGAGCACAAGCAGAAAGAACACTAACAAGAGTTGCCTCAATGGGTACTAATCCACCCTCCACCATAGCCTGAAACAATTCCAACGCGTCTTTTGGCTGATTGTTTTGCGAATAGCCAGCAATCATCGCATTCCATGACACCACATTCTTAGTAGGCATCTCATCAAAGTACTTCCTAGCTAATCTTAACTCTCCATGTTTTGCACAACCATTTACCATACTAGTCCACGAAAACACATCTCTACGTTCCATGAGATCGAAAATCCTTCTTGCAATCATCAAACCACCACATTTGACATACATATCCAACATGGCATTCATCAAATTCAAAGCACAATTAACATCAGCTTTCTCTATATAACTATGTATTCTCCTTCCCAAGTTCAAATCCCCCTTAAGCGCACAAGCTGAGAGCAATGTGATCATAGTAACCTCATTCGGCACCACCTCACCACACACCATCAAACCGAAAAGTCTCAAACCCGCATCAACAGCACCCCTCTGCACATACCCATCAATCATAGCAGTCCAAGTCACAACATCTCTCTCAGGACATTCATCAAACACTTGGCGCGCAAGACCCAAACACCCATCAATTGAATAGAAATGAACCAACCCATTTCCCACCAACAAATTCCCTCCAAAACCCATCTTCCACACTAAACAATGAACACCCGTCCCCTCTCGAAAACCGGAAACACCCGCAAACGCCTTAAGCGTAAACACGAAGCTTCTCCCATCCATTTCAACCCCATCCCTAACCATTCTCCGGAAAAACGACACACCCATAACATAATTTCCAGCTCTAACAAAACCCTTAATCATAGTATTCCAAATGTAAACATTACGCCACAAAACTTGCTCAAAAATCATATAGGCATAATTAATATCACCTTGGTCAGATAATGCGCAAAATGTTATAACTCTACTAATCGGAAAGACGTGAAAGATGAGACCTTTACGCGTCATTTGAGCTTGAATTTGCTTGAGTTGTGACATTGAGCTGCAATTTTGCATAGAAAGGAGAATTGGGTTTGTGATGATGAGGTTGGAAGTGCTTGTGTTCCATGAGTTGGGTAATGTAGAGTGATTGTGAAGCTGGAAATTGAGTAAACAAAGGTGGGATCTTGGAGAGAGATTGGAGCGAGAGTTGAGAAGTAGATGAGAAAGGAGTGAGCTTTTCATGTCAAGGTGGGTGAGGTGGACTTCAAAAACTTGATTAATTCAAACCGTAGGGTGTACCGTGTACTTCTAATGTGTACGAGATCTTCCTAAATAAAGCAGCAAAGTTTTGGCACATATCCTTTTCCGACATTGCTGTCATTCTGAAACATTCCTTTATTGGTAGTCTTGATGTGCATGGATGTTTGTTACTCACATACTCTCTCCATTTAACACCACTCTTCCTATCACTTTTCGGCAGGCACAAGTGCGATTTAACTATGTTAGAGATTACGTGAAACTTCTAAAATTTTGTGAAAACCACTAATTTTTTTTTGCTAAAATGTAAGTTGTATAAATGGGTAAAAAATGACATGCCAAATTCTTTCCTCGATCAACTCATCCACTCTCTCATGACTATCTAATTTTCTATGTAATAAGGTGAATTTCCTTCAACCATCTACTGTCTCCTAGGAGTTAGATTCTTGGTCGTGTTTCTCATCCTAATTCTCATATTGTCAAATGTCACCTAGGATTTTGGGAGGTATCAACACATTCTCCAATTTGCACTTATTCCTGGCTATCCAAATCTGATGAGTTAGTCCACACAGCAAAGCTGCTGCCACCTGCTTCTGTATTCTGGACTTGAACCTTTTATTTGCCACACCAGTAATACCATCTTGATCGGGAAATGCTATCCCACATTTCCTCCTGACTTCTTCTAATAAGCACCTCACACTATACTCACATTTGAAAAACTGATGCTCATGATTTTTCGATTCCTGTTGGCATAAAGGACATGCATCATCATCACAAATCCCTATTCTCTTGAGCCTCCCCCTTACCTGCAGTCTTTTTCTTCTGGGCAAGCCAAGTTATAAAAGAAGTTTTAGGATTAGAGTGTCTACACCATATGAGTTTACCCCAATTCACCTTACCAATGTCCCCTCTAAGCCACTTATAACTTGCAGCAACTTTGTATTCTCCATTAGCCTAAATCCCATTGCGGAAATTCTAACATAATCTCTCTTTAATTTTGCAGATCCTCTTCCAGTGCCAGCTGCTATCTGTAGGAGGTGAGTATTCCTCCCATTTCATGGATTTTGTGTATACATAGTGAACACACCTTATCCAAAGAGTGTCTAGCTTGCAGAACATCCAGGCCATATATTTACCAATACAAGTAGTATTCCAGGCGATTATGTCCCTGATCCCCATCCCACCAGCTTCCTTAGGAGTGCAAATATCCTCCCAAGAAACTAAAGGGGTCCTTTTCATGTGCTTCATCCCATCCCATAGATAATTTCTGCATATGACATTGTTTTTCCTCATCACTGTTTTAGGAACCACAAAAATTCTTGCCCAATAGCTATGCAAATTGATCATCACCGATTGAACTAGTGTGAGTCTCTCTGCATATGATAACTTCCTTGCTCCAATGGCCCTGATTCGACTCACAATTTTCTCGGTAAGTACTTTTCAGCACGCACAGGTGCGATTTAACTATGTCAGAGATTACGTAAACTTCTAAAATTTTGTGAAAATCACTATTGACATTTAAACTTGTTTGTCACAAAATTTTGGAATTTTATATAATCTCTAACATACTTACACTTATAATCTTACCCTAAGTGTGTCGAATAGTGTTACAAAGAGTGAACTTGAATGGAGGAGAATTACTTTTCACGATAATAAATTAAATATGCATATTTATTGTGAGTGACACGTGTTATCAGATAACCACTCAAAGGCCTATTTATTATATGTATAGATTTCCTCAATGACCTCAATGTCTCATGAAAATTTTGAATTCAATAAAATTTCGACTTAAAATAATGTATTTTTTTAATAAGATGCACTAAATGTATTAATTCATGCCCACAAAGTAGTCCCTCCATAATAGACCAATCTTTCAGCTTTACCCTGTTTGGGAACGTCATAAACACCATAATGGTCATCATTGACAAATGTTTCAGTATCTTCAGGGTTAATCCATTGTTGATCGGAATTAAGTACTCTAAGGTCGTAACAATATGCAGATTGTTTGGGATCTTCAACTGGATAATAACCATTTCCCATTGGTGGAAGAGGCTGATCAACTGGACCATATGCTTCACCACCAACCGCAATGTATGTTGCTCCACTTCCCAATGTGCTGAATATTTGTCGCGGCCAAAAGCCAATTTGTCTACCTTCGAATTCAAGCCACCAATTTCCAGTCTTTGCGTCCTTTTAACATTTTTACATTTGAACAGTTAGCGTCACAATATCACCGTATGCATATTTTAATGTCAATATGGTACATCTTTAGGTCTCCGACGATGTTATGCATATATAGTAAAAGATCAGTGAATATTTCACCTAGCGTAAAGATTATGTTATCCCCAAACAACTATTCCAGGTAAAGAACCTTAGCTAGATTGTGTTATAGGCTAGTTAAATAGACTTAGCCTAAGTCCAAACACGTCCTTTTTGGTTAAATGCCGAGATCCCAATTACAATTCCTATATATGTAAAATATTGACGTTGTGAATTTGAACCAAGAGTAGCGTATCACTAAGTAGTGTTATCACCATCCTTCATTTATTTCGATTACATGTCTACTTAACCATATACTTATCATTGTAACCGTAACACCTCATTATTTATCATCAAAACTAATCTAATCTAATAATATATAATAAAAGTCGAGTATATGCATTATTTGATGGACACTTGGCACAATCTTGTTGGATGAAAATAAATAAATAGTGTTGATAATTCGAATATAGAAATACTATATAAAATGTTAAAATATTGATAAGGAAAATTAGTAAACAATATAAAGATTATAGTTAGTTGAAAATTTAGATAATTTTGGTGCATAAGAAATATGAAATCTTAAAAACTATTAAGAGTACAAGTCTACTTATCTTTCGATTGGAGAATTACTGGAGTATAGGTCTACTTATCCCTGCGGGTATTATGAAGAAAATTACAAGAATTTGCAAGAATTTCCTATGGGGAATGAATGAGGACAACATGAAGATGACTTATAAGAGTTGGGAAAGTATTTGTGCGCCAAGAGATGAAGCTGGGATGGGAATCAAAGAGGCTTCGACATGAAATAAAGTAATGTTGTTTAAGTGGATATGGAAAATAATGACAAACCAAGGGGGTATCTGGATTAAATGGACAATGGCATATGTAATGAATAAGAAAAATTTGTTGGGAGGCTAAAACGAAACTTGCAGATGCTGAATATTGGAGAGGCATAACGAGTGTAAGGGATGACATTATCCAGAATTGTAGGAGTCCGAATGAAGCAGAATGCTTGGTTAAATCTTGGAGTAGAGGAGGTAAATTCCTGGTTTCCCATTGTCTTTTTGCAAGTTTGGTTTTCCATTAGTTATTTCTTGAATATCATTCTCGAAAATGAAACTCTTCTGTTTCTAAGCTTGATAAATAATAGATACTCTCTAACTTAGACTCTATTTAATAGGGTTGTATTTAACTGATCTAATCTGATCTGATTTGAATGCCACTGAATTGCCTTGATTTGATTTTGTTGTAAAAGTAGTTGAATTTTGGCAAACTTATATAAAAAATGGACTAAATTTATTGATCATTATTTCAGCAATTTTGAACTTATCTGATCTGAAATGAATACGCCTGAATTAATCTGATATGATTTTAAATACGTCTGAATTGATCTGAATAAACTGTTTTTTAAGTCCTGTAAAACAGAGCCTTATTACTACTTCCCACCCTTTCTCTTTCCACGCTGTATCGACATTGATATGCTCTCGGCCACCAGACATATTTTGAGCGCGATAGGACAATCTCCCATTCGAGGGTCTTTTTGCCTACTTTATCCTTCATTTTATGATTTGACTATCTACACTACCATTTTCGTATGTCCTCTCCAAATTATTTTTTTCTTTCGACATACCGGTCATGTGTGGCATGCAATTTTTCTTACTAATTTAAAACAAACAACTAAACTATATAAATTATGTTGATCTAACATGTAACTGACAAATTTGTCAATTAAAAAGCCAAGTGATACAATATTCAATACCATTATTAAGATGATGAGTAATAATTTTCTTCAACATTGAAATTTTATGACAATTAAATTTAAATAAGTTGGAAGTTTTTTATCAACGTTTGGAAAAACATCTCAAGAGATGTTATTCGTTTGATTTAAAATAAGAGTGACACCTAAACTGCGTACATGGCTTTTTTCAGCTGAAATTTTACCAAAACAAACATTGAGATGACACGTAGGATTGAGGAATTGAGAATAGTAGTAGTACATATTATACTAAGAGCTCCTGCGTTTGTTGTTGTAACAATCATTTGCTTACCTATGTGTCATCCCACTACGACACTATAAGAATCATTCTTATCCACGTTATTACTAAACCCGTTATTAGTTGTCAATTGGTTTATAAGAATTCATATTGAGTAATTAGAGGAAGACAAGATAAAAGTAAATATGTATACATAGCTTGAGTAATTTGATGACAATGATTTTGGCAAGGCAGTAATTACTACTAATTAGACGAATTCATTGAATCCGATCCATATTATGGATATATCTGCCTTGGAAGAGACTGAATTGCCTTGGCAAAATCATAGCCCATAAACATTGGCCTCATTGAGTTTCAGCGTAAATAAGGATTATAGACATTACGTACCTGATAAACATTAACTGTAAAGCCAAGCTGCTGACCTCCCCTTTTTGATTCACCAATAAGTTTTAAAACCAATTGGTGAACCTTTATCAACGACGACAAATCCAGGGCATTGCAAATTAAAACAATGTGATTGGCCAGCCTGTGAACAATATATCAAAGAAAAAAATATGGCTCGTACATTTTTATGATAAGCAATTAGAGCATGATTATTGGAGACCATCTATTGGGTGGTCTCCCCACTCACTCACTCACTCTCTCTCTCTCTCTCTCTCTCACCCAAGCCCAAAATAAAGGTCAAACTGAAATATAAACAGTTCATTGGTGATACAGGTATTGTTTGTGTTTTCCAAATATATCCTCCCCTATATAAAATTGGGTTGCAAAAGTGTAGTAGGGGCATTTGGCGAAACTCTATTGGCTAACAATTTATACATTGTATTTTTCTACTTTTAGGTCACACCTTTCACACTGTATTCTACTGAGTTCACACACACATTGGTGTTTAATGGTTTTTGAAAATTATGCATATATGTTCTAATTCTAATCAACATATAAAGTATGCATGCATGAACTTAAATTTTTGTCATTATTTACTGATAATTAAATTGGATATGAATTCTAAATTTTATGTACCTAACAGAATAATAACAAAAGCACTGTATATTGTTTATCTATATTTATATAACTAATATTATGATTGTTAGTAAATAATAAGTAATGTGAAAATAAAAACATTTGAAAAATCGTATTTTGTTAAAGAAATATCCAATAAATAAATGCTTGAAAAGAACTCGCAATACAATTGCACAAACGACAAGCCTTACACATATATTACGGGTTTTGAATATATAGTTTGTTTACACAATCGTACTAATAAATGGAGTTTGTACACTATGGATGTGATTACGCTACGCCCACTAATAATTCTTACATGTCAATAATATGGGGTTGTGACTTTGTGAGTTGTGCATGGAAAGTGAAATGATGATTATGATATGCAAATAAATGTCATAAAATACACGTATAAAATTATAATTACATATTAGTTTTTCAACCTAAATAAATAAGCTGGTCGTGCGAAACACGAGATACTCCCTAGTAATAATATAAAGATGCACTAAGAATCAGAAATTGTACCACCTAAACCACATGTCACATAGCAATTGGTCTAAATATATATTTTTTGTTATTTTGCTTTCTCTTGAATAGTTGAAGACCATGGTCTTCTAAGCCCTCTTTACGAAAAAGGAGAGTGAAACGAGGTTAAGTTAAAACAAATTTTATATGATGACAAATCAAAAAGAGCCCAAATGAGGGAATAAGTAAGTTTTGATTTAAAAAAGAACCCATATATAGACCAAAGAGAAAAGATAAATGTGATTAACTTACATTTAAATATTGAAATAGATGCTTATCACTATCCTTGTAGATTAATGGACTAACCTGCAGTATTTTGCATACAAACAAAATTACAACCCAAACATCAAATTATTAACAACTCATGTCCATACAAATATATATAATCCGGAAAATTAAGATTTGAATAGAAAATGAATTGGTAATCAATCCCTTAGTTTTTTTTTATCGGCAACCGAAGAAATAAAAGCAATAATAGGGCCCCCTACTGCCAGGAGTATGTGGTAACACTAAGAGGCCGGTTTATACAACGGAAAGGGAAATGGGAAGAGGGGGAATGGAATCAAAACCCCTCTCATTCCCTTATGTGTTTGGTACCAAAAGGGAAAGTCCCTTATTTTCTCTCACCTCGTCTTCTTCCCCCTTACGGACCTCTGTAAAAAATAAACCACCTTCATCACACCTCTCGTGAGTTTTCACTCATCTTCATTAAAGGTTGTCTTCTTTCTCTCTCCTTTCAAAAACACCCGTCTCCACCACGGCACAACCGTGCTTGCTGTCCCCTCCAACCAAACTCGTAGATCCGATTGTTTACTGGTCGAAGTTGGCCAAATAGCTTGTGAAATCAGCTCCAATGGCTAAAGTCGACCTCCAAAATATCGAATCTTAAAAACTATTGAAGAAATATAAGGTTTATTTTGCATGCTTACATTTTCTTCTCCAATCTTTCTCTCTTTATGGTGGTTTGGTGGTGGTGCGAGTCTCAATTCGGTGGTTAATTGGTGGTGTGAGAAATGATGTGGTGGTTGGTTAGTGGTGCTTGTGACGGTAAGGTTGTTGGGTGGTGGTGTTGGGTTTGTTTTGTTGGTGTTGGTAAGGTGTGAGTGCTGGTGGTATGTTGTGTGAGTAGAGCTGTACAATGGGCACGACAGCCCATAAGACCCTCTAGCCCGCCCTTTAAAATTAGGGGTCGACCCTTTTATTGTACATTTGGGTAGGACTTTGGGCTCTCCATGAAACCCATATTACCCATACTACCCATCTAAACAAAAAAAAATGAAAAATTCCAAAATGGAACCAATCAACTTCACGATATTTTCACCTTATCACTTTCTCTCTCCTATATCACCTTATATCACTTTCTCTCTCCTGTACCGACGACACATCTCTGCCACCGCCACCATATCGCCGCCCTCATTTATTGAGGTATTCAGAACCCAAAATTGCCACCACCAATGCATGGAGGCTAATATAGTGGTTCTTACGGTGGTTTTAGTGGCAATGAGGGTGGCGCGCGCGGCGCAGCAAGGCGGGAAATTGTGAGGCTTGTGTTGGAGAGGGAGAGGGCAGAGGTGGAGGGGTAGCGGTTAAGGGGTGATCAAGGGCGGAGCGCGGATGGGACTGAGAGGGGTGCGTGGGAGGAGATAGAATTGGATGGGGGTTTGTTGATAATGGGTAGCCCTACCCAGCCCATTATTATATGGGTTGAGCCCTACCCTACCCATTTCAGTTTTTGTAATACCCATTACAAACCCAACCCTTTTGAACCCAGCTCTAACCTGCCCTAGCCCGCCTATTGTATAGATCTATGTGCGAGTAGTGGGTGAGGAAGAAGAGTTATGGGGAATCAACAGTTCCCGCTTTCCTCTAGGGAATCAAAGTAGAGGAGTCTTCGAGATTTTGACCAAGGAAAATGAGGTAAGGGAATGACACAATTACACAGCCAAACATCTACCAATGTTTCATATTCCCTTTCCCTTTCTTGTTCGCCTCCAACCAAACGCCTCTAAGTGTCCGGGAGAAAGGGAAAAAGAAAAAAAAAACGTACAAACCCAAGATCAGCCCTAGGACATGTGGTTATCCGGGATGCGACATGTGAACTCGGAAGACCCAATTGTAATAGGTACAGAACCGAAATCTACTTAGTCACCTTGACCTCCCATGGCAATGAGCCTTAAAATCCCAGCCCGAAAAAGCTCAAAAGAGCAGATCGAAATCAATTCGGAACCAGGGTCTTAGGTTACTAAGTATTATGAAAGGATATGGGTTCAGCGGTGCCCAAAAAACGAGCTAGAGGTAAGTTACCGAACCCACACAACTCAAAGAACCTAATAACCCAAAACACCAATTTGAACAACTCGACCGAAATCTGCTAAAAGTTATAACCCTAACCTAGGCCCAACAATTAGAAGAAATTACAAACTTAATTTGAGGCGCAACATTATTAACTTGCTTGGTAGCAAAAAGCCTAGCAAAGACTAGTCGTCGGCTTGTCAGTTGTAACTGATCCCTTAGCTTCGCCGCCACCGCCAATCCTGAATGTTCCACCACCATACCTTTAGAGCACGTATAGTGGTGTGCTACGAAATAGAGAGTTAACTCTTGAGGAGAGAGGAGAGAGAAGAAGTTAACTTTATCCTCCCAGTGATGTGTTTCAAGTTAATGGAGAGTTAACTCTCCATCAACATTTAATGTAGCTAACTCTCCATTTGCAGCACACAAGTAGCTAGCTACAACTTTCACTCCTCTCAAATACCCCACTCACTCCCACATAATATGCTACATATTCCGATAATCAATCACGATTCAACTATTTTATAAATTTAAATAAGTTCGAGAATGATTAATTTTCAAATATAACTTTTTCTCAACAAAAGAATCAAATTTTTTTTTCCAAATAATGTTATATGTTAGATATAATTTTGAGGTCGACTGATTTATGTGATAGTGAAAAGTATCAAACTTATATTTATTATTTTTGACAAAATTGTAAAAAATGAGTGAAAAGTGAGAATGTGTTAAATAAATACAACTTGTCCTACTAAAAGTGAGATGGAAAGTTAAAATGGAGAGTGATAGCATTGTAGTGGTGAAGTAAGGTATTGACTATCCAAGGAGAGAGAATATGCTGGAGAGCTAGTGCTTTATGGAAAGAGTGCTTTGGGAATTCAGAATTCATTTCATTTGCTGGAATTCAATTCCAAATAATGAATTCTTTCATTTCAATTTCAATTCCAATTCCAATATTGTGTTTGAGTTACCTTGGAATTGAATTCATATACAACCATCCATCCCATTTCCCCCTTCCCTACACCACCTGTCACCTCCCCCGCCGGCATACGTCCACTTTCACCGGTCTGCCACCACCGCTGTCTTCCACCGTGGCCGTTATTGGCCTTATCTCACCAAAAGCAAAATTGTAAGAAAAAAAAAAATACTATATGAAGAACTATAAACCCCATGACCATCATGAAAGAGATCTAAAAATCACATCTTGGGCCGTCGTGCTGGTGTGAGGGCGGCATCTAGGAAGTAAGGGCGGCCAAGAGGATGGTAGGAGGAGAGATAATAGAAAGGGGTGCAAAGGGAAGAGAGGAAAAAGATAATATAGGCTGAAGCTAGAGGCGGCGATGGTGACCAATACTCGCCGGTGGTGGAGCCAAGCGCTGGTCATGGAGGCGTGAAGGAGGCAGCACGCAGGTATAGAGGGGAAAGAAAAAAATAATGTTTGGGGTAGAAGAGAGAGAAGGGGGGCTAGAATTTGAAATGACACTTATTTTGGTGGGATTTGAAATTATAATTTTTACACTAGGTGGGAATTGGGTGGGAATTGAGTGAATTCCAATGACTTACCAAACACTTAAAAGAATTCATTTCTAGGGTGGGAATTGAGTGAATTCCAATGACTTCCCAAACACTTGAAAGAATTCAATTCTATAATTGAATTTCAATTCCATGTTCCCAAACATAGCATTAACATAGAGCCACCAGTAGAATCCATAAGCATCGTCCTCCACTTTTCGTTGCTACCATAGAAACACTACCGAAGGTCTTCATCAAAAGCATAATGCGGTAAATCCGAAGAAGAAAGCGCCTTAAAAACTATCGTAAGAGAACATCTTAGAGGACAAAAGGTGTTGCTATGGATTAATTCATTCATATTTTATGAACTAACAAATAACTTTTTCTTGATTGTAGCCTTGAATCTTGATAGCTTCTTGTGCACATCACATCCTAATTGTTCCTTCACGAGCACTTTACCCATGAAGAGGTAGCAGAGATAGCTTAGATTTGAACAAATTAAAGAAGGGGTCGAATACCCTAAAGTTTTTTTTTTCTCATGTTTTCCCTTTTGTGGAAGCTCAATTTAAGAGCTTTCTCTGTAATCAATCCCTTAGTTATAAACAAAAAGGAGGTGCACATAAATATTAGAATTTTGAAAACTTACCATCCATCCCACTTGTATTCTATCTTCTCCATTTTGAATTATAATTTCTCCTAATGAATATTGAGATGGTCCAGTTGATAATCTATAAACATTGAATGTCCCCTTCACTCCATAATATTTCACCAGACTTGGATCAGAATTTGTTTGGACAATGGCAAACTGTAAAATAATAGATTTATTACAAGAGAAATATTCAGATTATTCTTTCTTAAATAAATAATAGTGTGCTTCATTTGGATCTAAAAATGGATTGGTATACCAATAGTGCACAATTTGTATACCATACTCCCACAATTAAATATTACTAGATAGCAACTCGTGGTTCGCACGATCAGGTCGTATATTTATGTGGGCAAAATTGGAAAGATTTTTTTTTTTTATCTCAGTACGCATTTTAAGAATGTGCATATCAAATTCGTAACGACAATTTTCATACTCCACTCCTAAATCCTAATCATATCGAATATATATAAGCAAATAATTGAAAACAAAGTTACATGGTCGTAACCTACTTTTGACAATTTTCAAGAACTTCAGATGGAACAATGAATCAAATGGCAGCACAACTTCAATCGATCAATATTGATATCAATATCAATCAAAAATAAAAATGGGAGGAAAAAGGTTCTTTTGAAATTAGAGTATGATTTTTACCCGATTTTTATATTGTCAAATTAGCCTAAAGTTCATGAACTAATGGCCTAAGTATTTGGTTTATGAACCTCGAGAATTGGAAGAGAAATGATACATTCAACCATTGTCATTAACTCTAAAACATTTGCTTTGACCATTCGTTTTCTTAGGTACGTAGCCCTTTGATTGTATGAGTTTCATGCATGTGTCTTGTCTTTCCATGCATGCACCAATTTACTTCACTTGATAAATACAATGCTTGTTGACAAAAGTAAAGTGATACATTCAAATCATATGAGTTGTACAATGCACCTCTCTATTTACCATGTCCATCTCCTTTGAATTATGCAATGTGAAATGTATGACGTAAAAGTTGAATTATACAATGTGTCAATTATTAGTGCAACGTGAAAGGTATGACCTAAAAATTGAAGTATACAGTGTCTAAACTATTAACCAATGAAAGTTTTTCAAATGTCCCTACCACAGTTTTGCAACCCAATTTTATAAAGAGATATAGTATTGTCACATAAAAAGGTACAACTACATATTGAAAGAATTGAAAGTACATCATTAGTCTAGTTACCACTACATTTTTGTACTTTCTAATCAAATGCACACATTCTGCTAATTTTACCGAACATAGCATTATCTTAACTCTTTGGAGATATATCTCGATTAAGTGATATCCAAAAAAAAAAGAATTGTTTTGAAAAATCAATAAATAAAGAAAACTCATCTTAACTGATGGGTGTTTGATTGCTTACATGAGAACCTGGTTGCGGTTGAATCTTGTTAGCCTTAATTCTTGAGGCATAATCTTTGGTGAACTCTTTGATTTGGGTGAGATCTTCATCCGTATATCTTTTAATAGGAATAGTACCAAGAGGGCAACCACCATCTTCTAAACCCACATCATTAAAGAGTGTTGCATTTTGATCGGAAGATTCTAAAACTCTTGTACTTGTTGGAGCAAAGCTAGGCGTCACCTAAACTCATCTCGATCAAAAATAAATACATAAAGACTCATGACATATCTATATAATTATTAGAAGCCCGCATGTACCCAATCTATCAAATAAAATTACCTGTGGATGGAAACTATGGTTCTTTAATGAAATGATCAAAAGCCGGTTGCTTGTAGAAGTCCACACAATCGTATATGCTCCCGTATTTAGTCTGCATACCCAATCAATATTTTCATTAGCCTATGCATACACGAGATACTTCATTTTATGACACTTTGTCCTCATAATAACATTCTTGATTGTCAAGTGGATTTATGTATCTCAACATATGCTGAATATCTAATGTATGCATATATATAAAAACCATAAATTTCATTTAATTTCTAGCATAATCTTGTAAAATTTCATGGTGTTTTAATAGTCTCATGTGATTAAGTTTAAAATTTAACATATCTCAGATGATTGGATAGGAGAGCTTCTCCTTTAAATAGTTGACTGAGGTAATAAAAAAAAAGTGGCAAACAATTTAGTTGAAGAAAACTATTTATCAAAAAGACTTTGCGATTCATTTTTGGCAAGTATATAGTATATTATAATTTCTAATGAATAAAAACTTAATTATATAACGTATCTTTATTGATATAATAATTATAAATAGTAAATTACAAGAATTTGGTTGGGAGCCGCGAAACAATCTTGGCCGCGAAATAATATTAAGAAGAAAAAAATCACTTTCAATGTAGCTTTAAAATCCTTACATAAAATCCTAAACTAGTTGTTAGCCAAGCTCTATCTTATTTCCAAGCATTTAGGCTCCAAATACATGATTTAATATTTTTTAGCTTAACTTGATTTAGATCAAATCAAACCAATAAAAATGACATCAGAAGTATTTTTTTTTTTTTAATCTTGATTAACTTCGCAACATTGAATTCAATATGATCTCGTAAACACAAATCATAGCAAATCAAATATTTTCAAATTAGATCATGTAATATCAAATTAAATTCAGTTGAATTATAAACGCCATTAGTCTAGGAAGTCCTAACTAATAGTCGTCGGTGATAGAGGAAAAAAAGGTCTGATAGGCGGGACAAGGCATATAAAATACTAATGTTTGAATTGTTGTATATAAGGAAATAAAGCATATTACCTTATAGTTTTTTGTAGCATATGATCGTATACTTCTTGTTTCAAGAAAAATTGGGTATGAACACAAAAGTAATGAAAGCAAGAGAATCTTGATGTCCATTTGCAGTTGTGAAAGTACCACGAACAACTTGAGATATGACATGAATGGAGAAACTGAGTATAAAATACAATTTTCTTCTTCAAAATAGCATAAATAATGTATTTAGATCAGTCTCTTATTTGGAAAAAAATCACAGAAGATTCACATAATGAATGCATTTATAACACAATAGTGCTTATGATGGAACTAATATTATGAAAAAGGAAACAAATTTCACAATTTAATTGTAGGAAGTGTTTTTTGGATTATTGTCTATACATTTTTACCTCAATGTATTTAGATCAATCCATATTTGGAAATATTAAAGATCACAGAAGATACACATAATAAATGCATTTAGAACACCATAGTTCGCATGATATTTTATTTTAAATCATCATAAATTACTATTAGGAAATTTTATTTTAAAAAAATCATCATAATATTGAAACACTTTCTGAAGGAGTTTTAGAAAGTTATCAAAATAAATAAAAAGTTCGAAAATTAGTGAAAAACATAAGAACTTTGAATACCAAGTGAGGAAATATTTTGGAAAAAGTTAGGAAAACCAAACAAAGAAATCAAAAAGAGTCAAATTAAGTCCTCCGCATGGATAACGTCTCTCCACACCGCTCTATCCAATATCACTTCTAATCACCCTCATCCTAGTCATCTTGGGTCTTCCCTGATCCCTACTAATATTATCACTTCCCCACCCTTCTACTCTTCTAACCGGCGTCACTAGACCTCCTCCTCACATGGCCATAACACCTCAGTCGATTCTTCATCATCTTGTCCTCGATGGGCGCAACCCCTACTTTTTCCCCAATAACTTCATTTCTTAACCGATCATGTCTTGTATGTCCACACATCCACCGTAACATGCGCATCTCCGTCACACTTATCTTATGAACGTGACATTGTTTTACGGCCCAACATCCGTGCCATATAATTGTGCCGACCTAATTGTTGTACGATAAAACTTACCCTTCAATTTATTGGGCATTCCTCGATCACATAGAAGCCCTGTGGCATTCTTCCACTTCAACCAACCTGATTTGATCCTATGTGCCACATATCCATCTAATTCTCTATCCATAGATCCCAAATATCGAAAGAAATGGGATCCCAGAACAATCTTTCCATCCAACTTGATCGTCCCTGTCTCCGTTTGCCTAGTGCCGCTGAACTTACACTCGGTCTTGCTCTGGATCAACCGAAACCTTCTAGACTCCAAAGTGTGCCTCCATAGTTCCAACCTCATCTCCAAATCTTCTTTCGTTTGTGAGATCAACACTATATCATCTGCGAACATCATGCACCATGGTATATCATCCTGGACTGACCACGTCAATTCGTCCATGACTATAGCAAAGAGGAATGGACTAAGTGTGGACCCTTGATGCATTCCAATTGTAATAGGGAACTTTTCTGACTTCCCTCCACTGGTCCGTACGCTAGTGCTAGTTCCCTCATACATGTCCTTAATGATTTTAATATATTTTTGCGGAACTTCTTTCTTAGTTAGAGCCCACCAAAGCACTTCCCTTGGTACCTTATCATAGGCGTTCTCCAAATCAATGAACACCATATGTAGGTCGTTCTTCCTATCCCGATACGTCTCCATTGTTTGTCTTATGAGATAAATTGCCTTCATAGTTGACCTCTCCGGCATGAATCCAAATTGGTTGTCCGAAATCTTCACACTTCTTCTTAATCTATGCTCAATCACCCGTTCCCAAAGTTTCATTGTATAACTCATCAACTTGATCCCTCGATAGTTGGCACACTCCTGAACATCCCCTTTGTTCTTATACAAAGGGACCAAAGTGCTCTTCCTCCACTCCACTGGCATATCATCTTATTAACTCTCCAAATCATATTGAAAAGCGTCGTCAACCATTGCACACCTTTGTCTCCTAGACACCCCTAAACCTCAATAGGTATGTCGTCTGGCCCCACTGCTTTCTTCCATCCCATCTTCTTCAAGGTCATCCTCACCTCTCCTTTCCGAATTCTCCGCATGAACTCCCGATCAACAATACCTGGGTGAATGTTCACATTTCCAATATCATTCACTCGATCACCATTGAACAAGGTATGAAAGTACGATCTCCATCTCTCCGTAATCTCTTTATCATCAACAAGGAATCTTTGATCGACATCTTTCACGCATTTCACCCTACCAATGTCCCGAGTGCTACTCATTTCCCTGATACGCGCAATTTTGTAGATATCTTTCTCTCCTGCTTTGGTATCCAATCTTGTATAGAGGTCTTGGTTCACCTTTCCTCTTGCGTCTCTTATAGCTTTCTTTGCTGCTCTTTTTGCCTCCTTATACTTCTC